>CABFVX010000443.1:110896-229754 GCA_902151425.1 Timema shepardi
ACTACCCGTTCGGGTTATACGCACTTACGCTAATGTGTAATGGTAGGGTGATTGTGAGATGAAATGGAGGACCTACAGTTTAACGTGGAATCCGAACCACGCTGGAGGCCTGGCATTCCCTACATTCACAAGATGTCTTGTCAGAGGTGAAGGAAGGGTTTGGTAATCTGATAAATCTTCGCCGGGACCGAGGATTGAACCCCGGCCGCCAGCACAGAAGTCCGACACCTTACCCCTAGACCGCCAGGTCACCCAGTAAGAATTAAAAGTATCTTTATTTTAATCATCACTTGAGCGAGTAAACATAATATACATCTTGGCAGCCAACTTTGTATCGTGTGTAATGTGTTATTTCTGTTAAAAAAATATCCTAACTTGTTTTATTTATTAGGAGTTTATTCAACTCCAAAAGGAAAACCTCTTTTCGCTTTATGAGGCAATTGTATTATATTTGGAAGAAGGTATAGGAAAGGTGGATAGAAACACATAAAAGGGGGACGAACACATTATGGCCTTTACAATGAAAAGAAGAACACAGTTCACACTTTACACTGCTGCCAATGAACAAAGAGGTAATGGATGTCTCTTAAAGAAAATTGATCATCACCGCCCAATGGTCAAGTCCAAGTTTCCCATAGAGGCGGAAGGGTAAGGGTAAGATACTAGGCAAGTAAGATCTTCCACACCTAACTTTTTTTAATAATGATTTTATTGATGCAAATCTCTTTAGTCCGACAAAATAAATAGTGTATTAAGCTGTGCTTTTCAAGTAGGCCTAACTGAGTAATTTTTTGATCCAAAATATTATGCTTTGTTTAGGAGGTGAAAGATTCAACCATCGAATCCTTAAATACTTGTCAGGATTCGGTGGATTCGAGTGGCCCATCTCTAATACTATTCCATTATTTTTGTATTTCCTCTTATGTGCATACCATATTTCTTTGATCCTAAGACGCCTTTGATTGTAAGACGCGCCTTAATTTTTCAGTAGCTCCAACAGAAAAGAGCTTTAATTCTAAGAAAATAAATAAAAAGCTAAAATACTCTATTCATAAGAACTATTTTTACTATAGACTTTAACAACATTAATATTATTTTTTTATCAGTAACTCCCTTCTGATTCCGTATCAGTCTGATTTTTCTGAGCCAACTTTATCTTCACTATCTCATAGTATATCGTCTTCTAAGCCATCAAGAGCAATGGCCGAAAAAGAACTGCAATTCTAGGACGCCATCGATTCTAAAACACACTTCGTTTTAGAGATATTCAAAGGGGGAAAAGGGTGTCTCTTAGAATCGAAAAATATGGTAATTATTTCCAATATACGGATTTGAGATTTGAAGACAAATTGGAGATTCAAATTAGAGATCCGTAAGATCGTGAATTTGACGATACTCGAGTTTTAGTTTGAACAAACACATGCCCTTAGAATATGTCAGAAAAGGAACAAGTTTAAAGAATAATGTAGAATTTACACAAGAGAATAAAATCAAAGAATTAAACTCACCAAGATTGATGAGTACACGCCACAGATCTCCTACAGAGCATTTGCTCTCCAGCAACTCGATGGACTTGTCAAAGCGATACCTTAAGCTCAGACAGGGATTTTGAATCTTAGTCACCAAACGTAAGACCTTGCAACTCTTGCGAACAGTATATCCTCTCCAAAGCTTTTGGATTAAAACACAAGCATGTTCCTCTTTCTTTTTTTGAAAGTGTTTCCTTGATTGGTATCCCCGCCATAAGGTTTGTATTGTCAATGCAGCAGAAGTGTGACGAAGCTCTACTTGGCGGTTTTTTTCTCTTTGATGTGCTCTGAAAAATCTTTGTATTACTGCGCAGGCCAGAGTCAATTCTGCCTTCATAGCTCGGGCATGTTTTCGAGCACAATAGCCCCGCCAAAATGTTTGTATTGTTAATGCAGCAGTTTCCCGGCGAAGCTCTATTTGGTAAGCCATTTCCTTCTTCATAGCTCGAACATGTTTCCGAGCACAATAGCCCCGCCAAAAGGTTTGTATTGTTAATGCAGCAGTTTCCCGGCGAAGTTCTATTTGGTAAGCCATTTCCTTCTTCATAGCTCGAACATGTTTCCAAGAACAGTAGCCCCGCCAAAATGTTTGTATTGTTAATGCAGCAGTTTCCCGGCGAAGCTCTATTTGGTAAGCAATTTCCTTCTTCATTACTCGAACATGTTTCCAAGCACAATAGCCCCGCCAAAAGGTTTGTATTGTTAATGCAGCAGTTTCCCGGCGAAGCTCTATTTGGTAAGCCATTTCCTTCTTCAATAGCTCGAACATGTTTCCGAGCACAATAGCCCCGCCAAAATATTTGTATTGTCAATGCAGCAGTGGCACGACGAAACTCTATTCGGCAGGTTTTCTTTCTTTGATATGCTCTGAAAAATCTCTGTAATATTGTGCAAGCTTGAGTCAATTCTTCCTTCATAGCTCGAGCATTTTTTCGAGCACTATAACCCCGCCAAAAGGTTTGTATTGTTAATGCAGAAATTTCACGGCGAAGCTCTATTTGGTAATTAATTTCTTCCTTCCTAGCTCGGGCAATTTTCCGAGCACAATAACCACGCCAAAAGGATTGTATTGTTACTGCAGCAGTCTCCCGAATAAGCTCTATTTGGCGAGTTTTCTTTCTTTGATATTCTTTGAAAGTTCTTTGTATCACTGTGCAAGCTCGAGTTAATTCTTCCTTCATAGCCTGGGCATGTTGGCGAGCGCAATAGCCCCGCCAAAAAGCCTGTATTGTCTCTGCAGCAGTCTTATGACGACGTTTTATCCGCCGAGTTATTTCTCTCTTTAGGTTTGTTCGGCGCCACCAATCTTGGATAATGTTGGCAGATCTTGTGAACAATGGTGCCTGAAAACAAATAATTAAAGAGTTATTATTTCTTAAAAACCAAAGTGGAAGTAGTGTTTAACTCACTCAAAATTTGCCTGATGGTCATGGTAAACAATTAAACATAGTTAAAACAATGTTATCTATATTTATTAGTGATGGGATCTTTGAATCCTCTAACTTACTAATACCTCTCATTCCTATGAAAAATTCAAAGTCAAGAAAAAATTGAATTTTATTTTCTAAAAAATAAGTATTTGTTTCAAATTTTGAAATTGAAATTTGTACTAGAGCTCTAAATACTGTTTATTGGTGAATCATCTTCAAAATAATTTTTGGAAAAACTAAGCAAGCAGACCCTAGACCAGGGTTCCCCAACCCTGCGCCTGCCGAGCCTTTTGTGTCTGTCCGCCACATTTTGACTACAGATGAAAAGTTCTTGACTAATAGTTTTAATCTGTCACTTTTTCGACTAAAATCAAGTTTTTGCTTATCTCCGGGTGTAGTGTTTTCAAGAAGTTGGTGATTGAAAGACCCCACTCCCCCCTTTCCAATCCCTCCCTCTAATTCCTCTTTATTTGCCGGATCATTTATAAAGTGTACTTTTACTTGGAGCTACTATTATAATAGTTTCAAGCTGAATGGTTTTGCTTTTTCCTAATCTCAAAGGCCTATCCCATCAATCACTCTCCCCACACTCACTGATACCATGCTAATACCTCCTATTTCCTTTGTAAATATCTTGGCATGGGTTTACTTTGTTTCCAGAATAAAAACAGTATATATATATATATATATATATTAAAATGTATCTAAGCACCAAAATGGTGGTGAGTAGCTAGAATATTTTCTTGTGTCTTTATTTTGGTCTTGTTAAAACCATAAGTAAAGCAGTATATTTTTATTTATTTTTGTCAAGTTGGAGGGAGTTGAAACCCCCATCCTTTTCCCTAATTGTGCCTTGAGTATTACTCACAACCACATGTAACGTCACAATCACTGTTGGAAACTTAAAACAGCAGTTGACCGGTTGTGTGTATAGCGTTGAGGCTGACCTCCGAGCCTGGCGGGAGTTAGTAAATTTGCCTTTAAAAAGTAATTGGTGCCCACCACACTATCATTAATTTTGAATGTGCTCTAAGGTACAAAAAGGTTGGGGACATCTGCTAGACCATTAATTTAACACTGTGATGAATGTACAAGTGTTTAAACAAACATGTTAACATCTAACCACTAATGATATGTTATTGTTACACTCCTGTTTCCTCATGTAGTGCGTTATGATGGCACAATAATATTGCTATTCTGGATACCAGCATGAAATTTGGTACACACCTTAACAAATATATAGAGCACAAAAATCACCGAGACATAAGCTGTGCATGAAATATATATTAGGGCTGGGCCGATGCCAATAACTGATCCGATTTATCGGTCAATATTGTCACAATCGATTTTTAATCATGCAGATATTTTACATCGATAATTCAAAATCTATCGATATATTTTAAATTCTCAAGTCATAAAAATATAATTCATAGTTCAAACAAAAATATTTAAATACAGTCTCTGGCATGTAAACACCAATTCTTTAACTATGCTTTAGATATTTTATTTTGTAATACACAGCAAAACCATCATTCTAAACAACATATACAATTCAATTTTATTTACCATAAAACTTATTTCAAATTATGAAATACTTGATTATATTAGAGATAAAGATTTCCTCAAGTAACAAAGTTAATCACTATCAAAAACAATATTAGGTGGGCCAGTATGATTTTATTTGCTGTGGGTAAATAAGAAATTAAAAATACATCATATTATGGCTATAAGCAATGTAGTTCTAATTGAATAGAAGTTGTATGCCGGCCTATTATGAAATATCTCCTAAATCTTTCAGTATGAGCCGAGGCCCGCACATTGGTACAGCATTTTGCTTTCTATTTAAATAATTTTCATTTAGGATTTAAATTATTTAATTTTATGTAGCCTCTTATTTTTTCCACTGGCTGAATTAGCTAAAATATTTTATTTACATAATCGTATCTTATTCACACAGCAGAAACGACGAATATGTCCAAGATAACTTCTCATTATTGTGCTATTGTGTACTCTAGGGACTAGCGTTCAGTAATCATGTTTTTTTTTCCTCCTTCATGTTGTGTAACATGGTTGGCTGCATACCGATTACAGAACACACCAAGATCTACTCAGTCATTAACTCACGGAGCATTCTCCGAAATGAGTTCTTAGAGTGCATTCAAGCATAATGTGTAAGTACCAATTTACCGCTGTTGTAAATAGTTGTTTAGTTATTTAGTATATGTCAAACCAACTTTAACCCTTAAAGCTTTAATTTAAACTTTTATTAAACATATCTACTACTATCATGAAAATTATCAAAGTGGCAAAATGAAAATCAGATAATTCTTGTTTTTAAACATTGTTAATGTACAATTTTGTAATCTAGGGAAAAAAAAAAAGATAAATCAGCATCTGTAATATCTGCAAAAGGGCCTATCGGTCCAGCCCTTATATATTTATAAATAAAAATAATAAATATATATTAAATATTGGAAATTAAGATGTAGGGTCAAGAGTTGGGGTTCAGGGCGTACCTGAGATACTTGAAGCAAGGATGAGATGGTATGGACCTGTAATGAGGCTGGAAGAGAAAAGGATTTTAAGAAGACTAATGGATATTAAATCTGTAGGGAAGAGACAGCAAGGGAGACCAAGGAAGAGATGGGAGGAACAGGTAGCAGCAAGAGTGCAAGTGAGAGGAAAGTGGAAGAGAGTGCAGGAGGAAGAATGAATGATGGAAGGATAGAAGGCATCTAAACGAAAATGGTCACAGGCTGAAAACAAGTTTGTTAATAAAGAGCACTCATGCACACAAATAATTTTCTCTTCTCACATGTTTTTTCTTTCACTAGTTGGTTTCCTTCAATCAATTTTCCCATCATTAGTTTATATTTCCTTATTTTTATATTTCAGAGGTGTATAAACAAATATAGAAGGGGCAAACTAAATTACCAGAAAAATGTATATCCTAAATTGAGATTGAAAACTTAAGGGGGTTGAACCCAATGTTTTATAAATCTGAATCTTTATTTCACCTTCAAATCGCAAATCTTGAATTTAAATCTATGTTTAAAACATGGTAAACTAATGGTTTACTTTAATATAATTATTCTTATGGCACTATTAAAAATTATAATATATACCCAAATATTAAAATGTTTTGTTTTAATAATATATTCATTTGAAAGTGTTATTCATAGCAAACCCAACTCAGCTTCCTGCTCACGCGAGGTATGGGATTAAAAGGGAAAAGACCTAAATATATGACAGAAATGTGTGCAGTGCATTCATATTTGAATGATTACTCGAAATCCTCTGTGACTATGGGGGACAAAGTTTCTGGTTAAAAATCACAGTATGTCCCTAATATGACAGAATGAATTTTTGTGCACAATGCTTAACTTATCTGTGAAGCCATTCTAATAAGGTCAAAAACGTCCTTTTCAATGCAGTTTTTATCTAAATATCACTTATTATTTCAATAATTTTCAGTATTAGGTACGTTTATTAATGTTTAATAAGAGATTATCCATATGCAATAGTGTTTGTGGAAATTTACGATTCCTAACCAAATGTATCACAAAGTTGATTGGCAAGTCATATGATGCAAGCTCTTAAGTGATAAATTAATTATCTGGGCTTTGGTTATGTTTTTCATTAAATTGTGTCAGTATAAGCCACCAAAAAGCAGGAAAATAGATTAAAACCAATCACAGCTCAACATTAATTGGGGGTTGGGGGGAGAATCATACATTTTAAAATCTCCAGTCCAATATTTTCTTGAATTCTTTAATATTATTAAAGACTCAAGATAATTGGTTCCAGTGTTAATAATAACACCAAAACACATCACAACAGCACCCTTATTAATCTAATTGCTATTATTAATTCTTCTTAAGCTGAGACCTGATGTAAACAAAATCATGTGGAAGTCGATTTGCTACTGAACGGACTTCAATGGTATCCTTTCACTAAATAGTCCCTTCTTTAAACCTGTTTTGAAATAATATTAGAAAATTATTTTAACTAAAATCCTTTCATTTGATTTAGAAATGATACTTTAATCTTTGAAAGCGCTATTCAAATTCAAACAAATGCCTGACTCAGCGTTAAGACCCCATGGTACAGTCTTTATCACAATGCTAATTTCAAGTCGGCAACGGTCAGTTGACACTTCATCTCAGCAGTGTTAAGTGATGGTTGTGAGTGTTCAGTGCTTCCCATCAATTTGTGACGTTTGCTAAGTCTGACCCAAGGTTTGTTAAGCATAAGACAGGAAATTTAAAATCATTAAAAGATATAAAAATTCGTAATGGCCTTCTTTGCTATAGTAGTGACTATATATGGCCGCGTCTGTTTAAAATATTGTACTCATGTTCCATTAATCAAGTAGGTCCTTAGCGTAGCAATATGGTAATGTTTGTTTACGTCCGGTTTCAGGTTAGGATGAACCAATATTATATAAAGTTTAAATAATTGTGATGGAAAACCAACTCACCCTGAACTTGTAAATGAGCTGCCAAAGGAGTGAAAGTGTCTTCTCCTTGTGTCCTTCAACTATATCTTTAGCTGCAATGTCACAACTAAGTTGGAAACCAGCCTTCTGTAGAGCACTAAGGGCCACATCTACATTGTGTATTTTTTGAAGAATAGAGATCGGCGGGGTGCGCAGTTTCACCGAGAGACTGTAGTCTTGCAGAATTATCTCCATCACACGCCTACAGAAACACCCATATATTGGAAAGGGTAAAAATATATATATTTTCAACATGATTAATGATATATTTTTAGTATACATATATTCTCCTCTTAACTTCCTAATCCGTATGTAATAGTAATAATAAAAATAACTTATCTTGTCATGCATAAAGAAAATGCAGGAAAGAGGGAAAGTACCAAATAAAAGGAGCGAAAACAATATGGCTTCTACAATGAAAATAACACAGTTTACACTTGGCATTGCTGCCACTGGACAAGGTAGTAGTTATGGCCTGATAACATAAATAAACCACCATAGCTAAATCTAGTGGCAAGGAAGTGTCAAGTGTGTTCCTATTTTCATTTTAGTGCCATGTTGAGTTTGTTCCTTTTATTTGTTCTTATCCCTCTTTCCTATACATTCTATACATAGCAAAATGTACCTCAAAAAGTGAAAAAAAGTTTTCTTAACAAGCTAAATAAAATCTACAGTGACCCTGATTTGTGACAATTTAAATAAAAAGTTGTATTTTGTTATAAAAAAATTGTAAATAAATAGGTTATTTAATTTCGGTTTAAGATATTAACAAAATAAATTTCTTTTAGTGGCATGGTGAAATAAATGGCAAAATTAAGGCAAGTATTTTTAAATTCGAAATAAACCAAAGATAGGAGGTTAAAAAGATATTAACGTTTGAAAAACCTTGTTTTTTCTAACAATATCAAACTAATCGTTTTATCAGCCATGAATCGATAGCACCCATCTTTCCTCCTAAAAACCGCAGATATAAATTTTAGCAGCATGTATTAAACTTAAGGTTAATCATAATTACTTAGTGATGTATTGTAATTTTTGTTTAAGCAGAGATGTGCCCTCTCAATTACTATTTGTATTGGTGATGAAATTGATAATGAATAGAGTGGCAGGGAAACTGGGTGAGGAGAAAATGAAAGCAATGATGTTTGCAGATGACTTGGTATGGGCGGTGGGGGAGGAAGAAGTAAAAAGGCAGCCGTAGGAATGGAATGAGGTGAAAAAGTGTGGAATGAAATTTAATATGGTGAGAATGAAGTGATGGTTATGACAAGGCAGAGAACATGAAGTATATGGGTGGTGTGATTGAGAATAAAGGGATCAGCAGAGAAGATATAGTGAGACAAGGTCAGCAGGGAGAGGTTTTCTACAGGTGTGCGAGAGACCTTCTATGGAAAAGATAAGTGCCACTAAAGTGTAAGAAAGTGTTGTATAGAGAATACTTCATACCCATAGTAATGTATGCAATGGGAACTTGGACTTTGGATAAAAGAGAAACAAGGAAAGTGGAGGCCATGGAAAGGAAGTTTTTGAGGGGCATGCTAGCTGCCACAAGAAGATATAGGATTAGGAATGAAAATGTAAGATCTAAAGTTGGGGTACAGGGGGGTATATGAGATAGTAGAGGAAGGTAGGATGAGATGGTATGGAGTGTATGTGGTGAGAATGGAAGAGGAGAGGATTCCAAGAAAATTAATGGATATGAAGTATGTAGGGAAGAGACCGCAAGGGAGACTAAGGAAATTATGGGAGGGACAGGTAGCAGCAAGTGTGGAAGAGAGTGGAAGAGAATGAATAAGGATGGTGGACGGGCAGAAGGAAAGGAGGCATTTTACTAAACAGACCCGACCACAGGCTGGAAATAGTTTATTATAAATTTAGAATTGGGAATTGTGTGATAAACATGACTAATTTAGTAAATAACAGCTTCAAATGATTTAAAATCACAAATACATTGATTTGCACAGCCCCTCATCCATCTATCTTTTAACTAGAGATGGGCCACTTGAATCTTCGAATCCTCAAATCCACCGAATCCTGACAAGTATTCATGATTTGAGGATTCAGTGTTTTATTGTATTCGATGATCAAATCTTTCACCTCATAGACAAAGCATAATATTTTGATTTCTGAATTCAAAAATTACTAAGTTAGGCCTACTTGAAAAGCACAACTTAGTCTGTAATGATTATTTTATTGAACAAAAGAGAAACATGAATAAAAAAATAATAATAACTGATATTTGTAGAAAATTTAACGTGCCTAATACCCTACCCTTCCAGCCCTATGGGAAACTTGGACTCGATTGTTTCAGTGCATGCTAATTTCTGAAACTTTCCCCCCACAAAAATCTTGTAAATATTCTAATGAACCCATTAAACCTCTTCAAAAACTGAAAATCAAAACTAGAATTACAACTAAACTCAAAACACAAATTTACACAAACACATTAATATTTCTATGCTATTATAGCATCATCCTAAGAAAGTAGTAGTAGACTTAACAGGATGTTGTCTTCAGTGATGCCAACTTGACTGGTACGGATGAAAACTTCTCTGGTGGAGGGTGGAGATGAAATTCCTTGAATGTTTCTCTATTACTCTATGGAAGGTGGTGCTGGTGTAGCCTCTGGGTTGAAATTAGCAAATATTTAGGGTGGGTGGTTTTCTAGACTTTGTGATCCATTGATGTGCCAGTTCCTATCTTCTTAACTTAAGACATATTACATTGTGTCTTGTTGAATGATTTTAACACCTTGACAGTATAGCAGTCCTTATAGTTGAGGTTGTGAGTGGAGGCGTGTACTGAAACAGGTTTTTCTGGATTATTGATCTTTGTGTCATGGCGGTGTCCATTCATTCGTGTACGGAGAGTTTCAGTAGTGAGGCCAACATATTGTGCAGTACATTGTTGGCATTCTAGTTGGTAAATTAGGTTGCTGGACTCACATGTGTGGCTGCCTTTGATGGTATAGATGGAGTTGGTGATGTTGCTAGAGAAAGTGGCTGCTGGATGATGTATTTGGCAGGTTTTCAAAGCCGTTTTGTTACATGGTTGAGAACCTTGGTGGGGTTGAATGAAGGTTGTGTCATTTTCAGTTTTGAGTCTAGGGTGTACCAGAAGATTTCTGAGTATTGGAGGCTGTTCATACACAAGGACTGGTGTTTTTTTGAGAATATTGTTGGCACGGCTGGATGCTTCCAATATGTGAAAACCTGACGCTAATATTTTGTTTATCTTTTTTAGGCCTGGGCAATACTTAGTCACTAGAGGTATAGTAGCTGGTTTTTCATATTTGGATGATTGTGGAGCTTCAGCTAGTCGAAGTATGTTATTAATGAGAGGTTTAGAGTATCCTCTCTCTGTAAAGCCTTCTTGGAGGTTTTCAAGGCGGTTTTGAAGACTTTCTGGATCAGAGTAGATGCGGTGAGCCTGTATGGCAAGACTGTATGGGATAGATCTTTTAGTGTTGGATGGATGGCAGCTATCAAAATACAGATATTGTTGTCTATTAGTGGGCTTAATATGTACCGAGGTTTTTAAGTGGCCATCTGACAGCCTTATGTCCACATAGGGAAATGTTACCTGGTCATGGGATTGATTTGAGGGGAAATTCAGAGCCAAAACGGAGTTTAGTTTGTTTAAAAATAGGGTTAGATTGTCTTGGCCAGCTGTCCACACCATGAATATGTCATCGATGAAGCGAAGCCAGGAAAGTGGTTTGTTGATTTGGTGGTCAAGAAATGTTTTTTCCAGTTTGCCCATGAAGAGATTGGCATACGAAGGTGCCATCCTTTGTACCCATTGCTGTGACTTCGGTTTGAATGAAGTTCTGATCCATGAATTGAAAGTTGTTCTTTTCTAGTATAAATTTAGTGAGATCCAGAATAAATGATGATGTAGGTGTGGTATTGGTCGGACGCTTGTCGAGAAAATGTTCCACTGCAGCCTGGCCATGAACATGAGGAATGTTGGCATACAACAACACAATGCCAATGATGACAAGTATTGTGCTTTGAGTTAAAGGCTGCAGAAGGCTCTTGAGTTTTTGAAGGAAATGGTTGGTGTCTTTAAAGTGGGATGGTAGTCCGTTAACAAATGGCTGGACCTGTAGGTAGACATAGGCTGAAATGCTTTATGTAAGTGATCCGCAGCTGGAGACAATAGGCCTTCCTGGTGGTGGGTGGTATGGTATCTTTGTGATTTTTTGGAAGCATGTAGAATTTTGACGTTATTGGTTTTTTGGTAGAAAATCTGGATGATGGGTGGAGAAAGGTTTTGTCGCTTGGTCTCTTTAGTGATGAGTTCTTGAATCTGGTTGGAAAATTTTATAATGGGATCATACTCGATTTTTCGGTATGCAGACGAGTACGAAAGTTGTATGTGCGCTTCTGCGATGTAATCCTATTTGTTCATTACTACTGTCGTGGCTCCTTTGTCGGTCGGTAGTATTAGGATGTTCTGATTTTGTCGGATAGATTTTATGGCTTGGCGGTAATCACGAGTTAGGTTGTGGGGAGCGTTTTGTAGAAATTTGTATCCGAAACTTGCTAAAATATAAAGTTTGTATACATTTCAATCAGGTGATCAGCTGGTAATGAAGGGGGGTCACATTTGGAAGGAGCTGAAAATTTGCTTGGAAGCTAGTTGGTAGTGGTAGACTTGGTTGGTTTGTCAATGAATAAATATTTGATGTGGTTGGCATATCAGTGGTGGGAATGTTTGATGTGGTTGGTTTCCCCATTAAACATTCTCACCACCGATATACCTAATTTAACAACTAGAATGCCAACAATGTACTGCACAATATGTTGGCCTCACCACCGAAATTCTCTGTAAACGAATGAATGGACAACGCCATGACACAAAGATCAATAATCCAGAAAAACCTGTTTCAGTACACACCTCCACTCATTACCTCAACTATAAGGACTGCTATACTGTCAAGGTGTTAAAATCATTTAACAAGACACAATGTAATATGTCTCAGTTAAGAAGATGGGAACTGGCACATCAATGGATCACAAAGTCTAGAAAACCACCCAACCTAAATATTTGCTAATTTCAACCCAGAGCCTACACCAGCACCACCTACCTTCCATAGAGTAATAGAGAAACCTTCAGAGAATTTCATCTCCACCAGAGAAGTTTTCATCTGTTCCAGTCAAGTTGGCATAACTGAAGACAACATACAGTTCAGTATACTACTACTTCCTGAGGGAGATGCTATAGTAGCATCAAAGTATTGAAGTGTGTAAATATGTGTTAGTATTTTTACTTTTATTTGTGCTCTACCATTTTCCTAATATTCTATCATTTTATTTACTACCAATTTTTTTGCTCAATGCACTTTATTTCATATACATTGAATAGACTCAAAGTAAATCAAACAAATAATGAGTTATTTTTTAAAAAGAAATAAGAATACATTACACACGATAAAAAGACAGCCACCATGACATATGTGTTTACTCCAAGTGAGCAGAGTGATGATTAAATAAACATTACTTAATTCTTACTGCCCAATTGGTTTTAATTATCTACAACTATGCAAAGAACCCAGATTTATTTCATACAATCCTTTAAGTTAGGTATTTTGTTAGGTTTCATTAAAAATAAATACCGTTAACAGTTGGACACATAAAACTTTATTTACGCCTACCGGCCTACGTATTGTATATCGATTATTTGTTTGAAATTGATTCAGATAATCTGATCACTTAGTAAGTGCTATCGAGTTTTAAGACTCAAATAATGACTTGCTAATTCATAATTTGTTTTTAAATATATTTTAGCTAAGAGTTTTTATTTTCAAATATATTATTGAAGTAATTGTAAAGATATTCAAACGTAGTCTTGCCTAAAGTAATAGGAATTAACATATTGCAAGAGTCAAAAATATATTCGTGTTTTAAAAAGAATGTATTCTCAGAAATCGATATATCGTAAGAATCGAATATATTTCTTATTTTCTAAACAAAGCTAAATAATGGCTATAAAAGAAAATAATAATAATAATACATACTTAGGTATTATTGAGTTCACTATTTCCAATGTATGTTTATTTTTTAGATATGTTTATTTAGCACCGCGTCTTACTACCAGTTCGTGTTATACGCTTTAATTACTAATTATGCTAATGGATTAGGAATTGGGTAAGTTGAATTAGAGAAAGTAAACCCGCATTTTCGTGGAGGGAGAGTGGAAAACCGTTTAGGAAAAACCACCCCCAGTTCACCCGACCGAGGTTTGAACCTTGATCTCCCCGTCCTCAGCAGTCAAGCTCAACACGACTAGCGCGTTAGCCAACTACGCCACGGAGGCGGGTTTTAGTCTTTTTTTTTTAATCTGTTTGTATTTTAATTCTAGTTTTCTTATCAAAATAAATTATAATACCTCAAAATGATTAAAGGTGATTAAGAGGTAACTAGACCTAATCTATTTGTTTATTTCACAAGTTTTTTTTAGAAAGTTAACTCATTCTACCAACACTTTTAAAAATAACCTAAAGACACTCAAAGTTTGAATGATTTCATTTCTAAACAATAATATGAGTCTATATTGTTTAATTTGGCTGGATTTTAACCAGTATTTTGCAAAGGAAAGTTGGGGTTAATTAGAATTGAAAGCATGATTGAATTAAATCCTTATTTACAGCTTTTTTTATGTAATGTATGTATATTTGTAAATCATTAAAATTTCTAACAATTTACTAAGATTCGGATTCGTTATTCGAAAATAACATATAGATTTAAATTTGAGGAATAGTGGATTCAACACGTTTCTACTTTTAACTATTAATAAAATGAAGAATGTGTGTGTCTGTCATGCGAGTTATGCGATATATATCCGAGGTCTGAAATTTAAAACTTAGTAGCACCTGTGCACCAATATGTAAGCCTCAAAGTTCGAATTAAAAAGTTTAGATTTACAAAGTTAAAACCTGCTTTCAAAGACAACCTTTTTCAGCACTCTAGACCATTATTTCCTATATATTAGTATGATATTTTAGGTATTTAAGCATTTCATCCCTGGTATGAATAATTCTAAGATACTTACGTAAGCCTAATACCGTCACGTAGGTCTGTAGTCAGACTTGTCACAGCATAATCAAACTCATCAAGAAATGTCTGCTCGTGAGAAACATGGTAGCCCAAATAGCCGAGGTGTTTTATTATATTTCCCATCCCAGCAAGAAATTCCCGTGAGAATCCCAAAAGCATTTTTTTGCTGGACTGGAACACAAGAGAAAAGGGCATTAAGACATTTTGAAACGGAAGGGCGACAAGTACAGTAAAAACAATACCAGTGAAAATGATAACAAATAAGTTGAGAACATTGTTTGGAAAAATTTAATTCCTAATAATTTCCATCAGAGTTATTGGGAACTAAAAGGAGAGGAACCCATAATGCCTTTGATGTAAGTTCACCAATATTTAGACAAAAAAATAAAATAAATTAAATTATTTAAGCTGCACTTTTTTAACCGACTAATATCAGAACAAGACTTATAAACTAACTTACATATAGAACAGACAAACCATCGAGGCCCAGGGCCTTAATTCTTCAATGTGGAGATGAAACCCAACTTTCAGCAATGATCATTTTTTTGAAATGCCAAGAATCAAAGCCAAGACCCTTAGCTCAGTAGATAGACAAAATACCAACTAAGCTCAGGTGTTGGACTAAATATCTAGTAGAACACACCATATTTACACAAACACATTCTTATTCTTAAAGATTGCACTGCCTAAGACAACACAATGTGGAATAGATATTAAAGATCTTTCTTTAAATATGTAGTCACAAAAAAAGTTTGTTTTTCATAATATAAAAAAAGAAAACTGGGGTACTGGTAGCCCCATGGGTTCGCGGTTACCTTTCAGGGGGTACGCGAGAAGCTCTCATGGGAAAATGGGCAAAATGACAAGGGACTTATGGAAAACCCTAATTGTTGGCAGTTACAGTTTTCTGGTTATTTCCACCGCTCTTTTCTCCCTATTTGCTCTTAACTGGAGACTGATTTCTGAGAATTTTACACTACTTCTGGATGTGAGGCCCTTTTTCTGCAGTGGAAGACTCCAGTCTACCAGACTTATTTTCAATGGGGGAAAAAAAAATGGAAGAAATTATTTAACAGTCCTGTGATGAAACCCTCAAATCCAGTCTCTAGAAAATATCTTTTTCAGATTTTGGTTGCAGTGACTAAGTTTTCTCATACAGCTTACTGTACCATCAATTTTATAATGCCTTTCTCGACAACATGTCTCTGCGAGTGGTTTTTCATCCATGAGGTACCAAAAAAATAAGTTCTGCAATAGGCTAAATTTGACGCCAGACCTCCGCTTGAAAGTTTCAACTAGACAACCAAAAAGTTGTGCAAAGCCATTCAGCTACATCCCTCAGTGAAAAACTTTGAGATTTATAATGATTAAATCAGTTCCAGAATTACAACTAAAAATATTGTGCTTAGGGTTTACTTTTTTTTATTTATTTTTGAACGAATTTGTGTACAAAATGTATAAAATTTTCTAGACATTTTACTGATTTTTTTAAACTGATCATAATGATTCTCAATACAAGATCATGTTAAGGCTATAAAAATAGGATTCTCCCTAAATAGCCATATCACATTTGAAATATTTTGATTACAGATACTTTTTCCCAATATATTAAATAAATTCTTAATTTACTGTGTGGTCTTAATTTTTTTTAAACCTGTCAATTTGAGTTTTTTTTAGCATGGGGGGTATAATCTAGAGGGTGTTTGAGAACCGCTGAGCTATCCTAAATTAAATTAAATTAAACATTGAAAGTATGATAGAAAGGCAAGGTCTACACCCTTGCGAGAAAATTGTAGACCTCAATTTTCTGGTAAGACTCGACCTTCTATCCTCCTTTCAATGTATATTTGGTTATGTAAAAAAAAGTAATATTTACTAGAATTTAAAATAATGTGTAACCATGAAAATGACAAAGTTGGAATCATGAAGAGTTAATGAAGTAATTAAGAGAAGTGTATTTGTTATTATCAAGGCCTAATCTTTCTACTCTTCCAGGTTGCTTTCTTTCTTATTGTTCGGTGATTCCACAGTTTTCATTATTGTTAAGTGTCAGGAGTCCTTTGCTCTGAGCAAGGACAACACTATAGGCTACGCTGAGAACATTTGTTTACAAGTCTCGGCTCACAACTAGTGTCGTCATCTGTGCATGAGCATACCCACATTCATGAACGGTTCGAATGCGCAGACAGCCTCTTACATGTTTGGTGTTCTTCTCTTGCTGGATGCTCGTTACCTCGAAAATTGTCATGTAGTGTCGTTTGCTATTTTCATGTATATTGTCTTCTTTAGTAAAGTGTTACTTTGTTCATTCGGACATTCACGTCTACAAATTACCTCATAGCATTTCTAGCATTAAGACATTAGGCAATTATTAATTTTATAATCAAGATTAATGTTTGGACAAATTCACTATTTTACAAATATGAATATACAACTTAACATTTAATTCAAATATACTGATTTAGAATTCAAGAGTAACATCAAAAGAAATATAAACAAATTAGAATAGTAGAAAATACTAATATGTTCATTGCATTCATATAATTCATTAAATTATAAAACTAATACATTCAGTTAAGTGTTATTACTCATCTGGGTCCTGGTTTGATAAGTTCAACGTAATATTACATTTGGTTCTGATCCACCAATAAGCAGTATTAGAACTCTAAAATAGATTTGACTTAAAAAACAAACAAAAATTGCATTTCGAAACTTAAATTTTTTTTGAATCCTTAAATCTAGAATATATTTAAGGAGTACAGGTCCATCCATAATTAAGATCAATAAAGGCAAGCTAGGCTTCTAACCTTTAAATTTCCAACTAATTTAGCCTCAGGCTTTATTCTTAGTGATTTCCTTTGGAGAATTATTAATAAAGATGTCAAATAATTCTTGTTGCTTTTTTTTATTTCAAATTTTAGCTTCAATATCTTTTATTCAAATTTTTAAAATTTTACATTTTAAATCTTGATCTTTTTCCATTCATAAAATTTCCCATCAAAAATATGCTATTCATCTTTATATATTGTAATGTAATCATTTTGTAAATTAAATTAAAAGAGTTAAACAATTGAAAAGATATTAAAAAAATATATATATATTATTATTAGCACCGCGTCTTACTACCCGTTCGGGTTATACGCACTTACGCTAATGTGTAATGGTAGGGTGATTGTAGAGATGGAATGAAGGACCTACAGTTTAACGTGGAATCCGAACCACGGTGGAGGCCCCTCCAAAAAAAAATAAAAAATTAAAAGCATTAAACAAACTAAACAATATTCAAAACAAAACCAGGATATTTGATATTTAGAATATGGTGGAGTTGCCATTTTGAATCTTAAATTTTAATGTTATTTCTATAACATTTGGAAGAAGGTATAGAAAAGGTGAATAGAAACATATAAAAGGGGGACGAACACAATATGGCCTTTACAATGAAAAGAAGAACACAGTTCACACTTTACACTGCTGCCAATGGACAAAGAGGTAATGGTTGTTAAGCATGGGACTGAAGCCACCACAATCTCGCAGACCACGCTTTGCAATGGTTCACGCTGTAAATGGCAAAGGTTTGGTTGAAGACGCTGAGCTAGCGTTTTTGTGCAAGAAAAACAAAGCAGATGCCAATGACAAAATGGCTGGTGATGTTTATGAAAAGTGGTTTTCAGAACAATTACTCCCTAATACACCTGAAGGAGCTGTTATTGTAATCGATAATGCAGCATATCACAGCAGATGGTGTGAAGTGATCCCGACCACATCATGGCGGATTGCACAAATAGCTGAGTGGCTTATCCATAATAACATTGATGTTGATGACGAAATGTTGAAACTTGAAAAATATAAAGTGGATGAGATGGCGAAGGCAGTCGACCGACAAGGCATTCATTCGCCTCTGTATCATTGTGAACTTAACCCTATAGAGATGGTGTGGACTCAGGTAAAAACATTTATAAAAATGAACAATGCTAGTTTAAGGTTAAAGATATGAGGTCCTTAATATCTGCTGCATATGAAAATATTTTTGTAGACAACTGGTTCAATTATGTAAATCACGTCAAAAAAATTGAAAATGGCACGTGGAAAGCAGACGAGCTGCAATATGACGAGGAGCCATTTTTAATAAGATTAACTTTATCATCCTCATCATCCCCTGCATCCTCTCCTCTACCCTTAAGTACTTTTACTCACTCAAAACTTTGAGTTACCTGGGCCATCCACTAAACACTACTTCACAATTGATGGAACCACACCTTTGTGCAGGGACAGCGATGAAGCATAAAGGTATTTTTAGGTTTAAATTAGAGATGGGCCACTCGAATCTTCGAATCCACCGAATCATGACAAGTATTCGAGATTCGAGGATTCGGTGTTTTACAGGATTTGATGATCAAATCTTTCACCTCAGACAAAGCATAATTATTTGAATTCAAAAATTACTTGGTTAAGCCTACTTTAAAAGCACAAATTAATCCGTAATATTTATTTTGTCGGAAAAAAGAGATAAACATAAATAAAATATTCCTTAAAGAATAAAAATAATCGTTAGGTGTGGAAAATCTTACGTGCCTAGTACCCTACCCTCCTAACTGTATGGGAAACCTGGACTCTACTGTTGTCAGCGCATGCTCACTTCTAAAACTAATCTCATGAACAATCTTGTAAATATTTTAATAAACACATTAAAACTCATCAAAAACGGAAAATTAAAATTAGAATTACAAATAAACTCAAAATAAATAAAACAAATTATGGCTTTTATTTTAACAGAAATAAGAACACATTAAACATGATTCAAAGTCAGCCGCCATTACACACGATATAAAGTCAGCAGCCATGACGTATATTATGTTTAATTGCCTGAGTGATGATTAAAATAAAAATACTGTTAATTCTTACTACACAACTGGTTTTAAATATCTACAACTATGCAAAGAACCCACATTTATTGCATACGATCCTTAAGTTAGACATTTTGTTGGGTTTCATGAAAAATAAATACTGTCAACAGTCAGACAGTGATAAAATTGTTTGTTTATCTCTACCGGCCTACATATCTTATATCGATTGGTTGTTTAGAATCTATTTAAGTAATATGATCACTTAGTAAGCGCTCTAGAGTTTTAAGAATCAAATAACAACTTGCTAATCCATTATTTGTTTTTGAATTGATTTTAACTTAAGAGTTTATTATTTTTTAAATATGTTGTTGAAGTAATTGTAGAAATACTCAAATGTAATCCTGCCTTATAAAATGGGAATGAAAATATTGTAGTCGAAAATATTTTCATATTTTAAATAGAATGTATTCTCAGAAATCAATATAGCGCAAGAATCGAATATTTTTGTTTTCTACGCGAAAATAGATAATGGATATATAATAAAATAATAAAACATAATTAGGTGTTATTGAGTTCACTATTTCCAATGTATGTTTAATTGTTAAGCATGTTGTTTTAGTCTATTAAAAATATCCGTTTGTATTTTTATTTTTGTTATCTTAATACAATAAAATATCCTTTAATGAAGATTAAAGTTGAACAAAGAATAACTAGGCCTAATCTGTTTATTTCACGTTTTTCATAAATTAAACTCATTTTAACAACACTTTTAAAAATAACTAGCAGACACTCAAATTTTGATTGATTTGATTTTTAAACAATATGAGTCTAGATTGTTTAATTTGGTTGGATTTTGCGAGGGGTGGTTGGGTTTGATTAAAATTGAAAGCATGATTGAAATAAATCTTAATTCACAGTCTAGGCCTATATTGTGTAATGTAGGTCTATTGTAAATTATACAAATTTATAACGATTTGCTAGGATTTGGATTCGAGATTCGAAAATAAAATGTAGATTCGGATTCGAGAAATAGTGGATTCGACCCAATCTCTAGTTTAAACTAATATGTTATTTACTTTACAGAGAAGGCCTTGAATGGATTTTCGAATCCACCCCACTTTATAATTACCAGTATTTTAATTCATAAAACTATTGTATATAAATTTATTATTATTATTTTATAATAAAGGAAATTGATAAAGCTAAAGAAAAAGGAAAAATAAACTACTAAGCGTAAATTTGATGAAGAAAGCCCACCTAAGGAAAGAGGAAAAATGTGGGAAGAGTCCAATGCACAAAGGTGACATCTTCTTCCTTTCTTCTGTCTTCTATAGTAGAAGTAGTCACACACACATATTAACACAAATATAATATTTCGGCATTGTTGCCTTTATCAAACACAAAGAAGAAGAGAGTACAAATAACACAAACAATGGATTACTCCATTTTGAGTTTTAAAAGAAAAAGAAAATTTTGAAATTCAAAATGGAGTAATCCATTGTTTGTGTACTATGTACTTTCTTCTTCTGTGTGTTTGATAAAGGCAACAATGCCGAAATATTATGATATTTGTGTTAAAATGTGTGTGTGACTACTTCTACTATAGAAGACAGAAGAAAGGAAATTGTGCAATGGACTCTTCCCACATTTTTCCTCTTTCCCTAGGTGGGCTTTCTTCATCAAATTTATTCTTAGTAGTTGATTTTTCCTTTTTTAGTTTTATCAATTTCCTTTATTATAAAATTATCTAGCCATTGGGCCACCTCATTTTTTGAACTTATTATTATTATTATTATTGAGTTTTAGCTTTTGCTATAATAAAGATGAATTAGGTATGTCTAATTGTTTATAAAAATGCACACAAATTCACATGCAAACAGGGAATATTTTTGTATAAACCTATGTACTTTGGAAGACAATCTTTGAAAGAATTCAAACTCCAACCTATTCATTGCAGGTGACAATGTACAGTGTATATCAAAATTGACATTAACATGTTAATAAACAGAATAATATACAATTCTTGGCAACCTAAATTTCAAATTGATTGCCATAGCATGTATAAAGTTTGTATAATTTGCAAGTTTGAATGTAAAAGTTGTCCATCTATTTCGAGTGGGTGAGATCTGGCAACTGCGCGCTCCACAAGACTTGTACTGCACATTAAGAGTGGAACGGACTATAGAACATTTACAATTTGCTGGCATTGATATCAAACTGCAGGGACATTAGTAACATAAAAAATGAAAAATAACTCAATTCTGAATTTTTACATTTTGTTTCAACACAAATTGTATCTACAGGAATTTAGTTATAATTAAAAGAATACAGGAAAGATGGATACAAAAATATAAGAGAACAAAGAGAATATGGCTTTTACAATGAAAATAAAAACACAGTTAACACTACATCACTGTAATTACAGGAATTTGAAAGATAAGAATAGAGTTTGTCATCCCTAGCTAATAATAAGAGCTAGGAGTGTGTGAAGCTTTGAATTTGTTCCAAGTTTGTTTTGAAAATGTTTTCGACTTTTGCAATTATGAAGCGTAGCCAATAAAAATATTGACAGATAAAATACTCTATTTGTTTTCAAATATTACCATTTTGAGCTGTTGCAAATTGATAATCATATAAAAACATAGAAAACTATCGATTTCAATTTTGTGATCATTTGATTTATCAGATTAGAATGAAATATTACAGAAAATTGTTCAATAAAACATTTAAGTGTTAATGTATAAAGTTATAAAATTATGGCCATATAATATTTTTCTAGGCATAAAATAACTATTAAAAGATATTCTAACTTGGCTTTGAATCCAAAATATGGACTTAGCACACCCCTAATATGAACCCATACAAGCCTACTAACCTTAAAGTTTGAATTCTTGCAGAAAAGACACGGGTCGTGTGCTATCAGTTTCCTTGTCTTGGCCTGGTCCAGGAAGAAGACAAGGTAGAGAAATTTCCCCAGAGTGAAATTGTGCATGGCCTCCTCATAGCCTTGGGTGAAGATGTGGCGAATAGACGGGTGGGAGTGCGTGCGGACGATATTGGGATCCGATAGTAGGCGGTTCTTTATGAAAGTGGCCAGGCCCACCATGTCCGAGTTTGAATGGAGAGGAATGGTCTCCCCATAAACAGCTTCAAGCCCCAAGCGCAACCACAGGGGATTGTAAGAGAGTAGCAGTTCTAAGACATGGCGCTTCAACCCTAACACACACAAATATAAATATTTACTTACACTATGGCATTAGGAATTCTAAAGTTCACTGTAGCACTTACAAAAGTACGCAAACTATCCCTACCTTGAGCTAGTTGTATCCAGCCCCCCTCATTACACTCTACCCCTATTTTGAGTTAGCTCTGGCCACTCATATTGTGTTGGGTAAGTAACTCATCATTATGTAACCTCCCTCACTCCCCTGTAGCCTCATTCCTTTTTTTAATTTAATAGTTTATTTAACACCTTGTTTTAAAAGACCCTAAATTTGTTTTCGTCATGTAAGGTAGAAGACGATTCAAACCCATAGAGAACCTGTAAAATTATTGTTTTGCATATTCTGAGTTTTATATGCCTTGATAGCTGGCTTGATGTCAACAAATATAAATACTAGAGATAAGAAACGTATAAACTTTATTTTAAATATTTGGAAAATTTGATACATCTAATTTCAACAGTTAAAACAACTTTTAAAGAAAATAAAAAAAAGGTAAAAAGAAAATTTATTTTTAAATGAAAAATTCACGATTCCTCTTATAAAAGGTAAATTTTGTTTATCATTTCATAGTGACCATATTAGCTCATAAAAAACCATATAGTCAAGATGTCTTGATGGGGTTTAAAGTTCCCAGTTTAAGTGAAATCCTTAAGATTTATATATAAATTACCATTTATACTATTTAATATAAAAGATTCCCAAAAATAATCAGATTAACTTTCATTACAGCCTACCAACATCCTTGGACAGCTTTATTTCCGATCTTATGGCTAGCCGCTTGTTCTCGATGTGTCCTGCTACTTTAGCAAGGACTTCTAACACAGGTGCACTCCTGAAGAGAGTACAGGCTGCATGCCTCAGCGCATCCAGGCGATGGTTAGTGTTGTAGAGGGAGGAAACCACCTCACGAGAAGGCGCTAGAGTCAAGTCTTTGCTGCGACAACTTTTCTCCCATAGCTCAGCTATGTTAACTGGAAATGAGTAATTACAAATAAATTAATTAGGGGTATGAAAAATAAAATCTTAAGATTTCTGTGGGAAATTAAATATCTTGGCCTCAATCTTATCCCTGTGGCTAACATCTTAAATTTTCAAAACTTCAAAAGCAAAAACTTGGATGGCTACCTCACTCATAAGATCAATTTGTGTGTGTTCTGCCTCTTATTGCTCACAAATTTACACTAAGAGTGTAGAGATGAGGGAAGTACAATTTAGAAGAAATGTAGGTATTGTAAAGTTAGGGTTAAAAACACAGTAGAAAACAATTAAATAAAAACTATCTCAGAATACCCAGACAAGATTCGAACCCCGATCTTTCCTAGTAACGATGAGACAGACAAGACCTACTCCTTGGTCTGCACACCTACTGATGTGAACCTCAGGGGTTGGCAAACTTTTTGGGGCCCTGATTGACTTTTACAATTGTCAAAGGTACAGCAATCCTTCTCTGTTTCGCCACTCTACTTTTAACTTCTTTTTTTTCTATACAGCTATTCATTCTTTAAATTCAATATTTCCTCTAAAACTTATATCCCTGCCTTTATAAAAAAAATACATAAAATTAATAAACTGAACGATAACAGTTTTGCTTTGACAGACAAGATGGCCATATCTTACAAGCTGTACCATAGTGGAATAATGAAAAGTAACTTTTTTTTTCCGTGGTAATGAAAGTATTCTTAAGGGATCGACTGAAAATCGCTGCGAGATCGACCAGTCGATCGCAAACAACCTTATGCCGACACCTGATTTAGGGATTGAGACCTAAGCTTTCGCATCCTTAAGGCTATTCAAAATTCAAGGATAAAGACAATAAGATATTTGAAATATGGGTTAAAAAAGTTATTTTTTTTAATTAAAATTTGTTTAAGAGAGGCAATGCTGCTTATTGGTGGTTCAGCCTCAACATGATTATTGGACCAACTCAAACCAGATTCCAGAATATTAATTTAACACTTTACTGAATGTATGAATGTTATAACGAATACATCATTAAAAAAATGTTAATATTTGGTTATTGATTTTAATATATTATATTTACCCTTATGTTAGCAATTTATTCCAAGATTAAAATTTAAATTTGAGATTTGCAGATAAAATTGATATTTGAATATGTAAAATAGTGGCTTTGATTCAGCTCTAGTAACAAGTCTATACACGAAACAAGAAATAAGAAAAGTTAAGTATGTTTCTTATAGTTTTCTATTGCCAAAATTAGCATTCACTTGCTAGACAAAGTGAATATAAAACAAAGCAATTCACATACAAACTTCACATGTGATCATTTTAAAGGTTACTTTAATTTATTTAACATGCACTATTTTTGCAAGAACATTGGGGTTGGATTGTTGTCTATACCATAAAATAACCGAGATAAATGTGCACTTAATAATGCTAAATAGTGCTCTAGTAAATTTAAAATTATGTTCTTAAAATATACTCTACATTCACCAGTGTTTCCTGAAAATCTTTGATGAATAATGTAAATATAGTTTAATTTGGGGGGGGAAACCACCACATAGATATAAAAAAAATGTATAGTGGCCAGCATAGCAAGGTAGTCTTTATAGTAGAAATACTGGTTTGTAGGAACCGTGCAAGTGTGCAAAGGGTAAGAATAAGCAATGGTTGTACTTGTGGTATAGTGGCCAGCAAGGCAGTCTTTATCATGGGCATCTGAGGTTAAAACTAAAGGGCTCATCTAATGAAAAGCTTGCAAGATCATGGACTAGTGAAATGCGGAATGTGAGAAGAGTGTGCTATAAAGAGCGTGACTTGTTAGAGGAAATGATTTGAAAAAATAATTGATGACAAGTGATGGTGGCATGACACACTGGTCAGGTGTGAATGAATGGGTAAGGGAAAGTCATGGAGTATGTTTACTCCTATATTCCGTTCATGATAGGTTTTTACCTGGATGACAGTTTGAAAATCATATGTTTAGGTTTTGGGTTGCCAACACTTGTAAAAGATCACAGTTTTGTTATAGATGTAAAAATCTTTAATTACCTGTTATATATTACATTTAAAATAATGTAAATTTAAGTTCTCATAATATTTCATTTTTTCAAATAATTTATTTTCCTCTAACTCGAAACAATATTTTAAACATAATTAAAAGTACTTATTTTTCGTTTTGGAACGTTATTGATTATGTTTAATATAGTGCACACATCAATACCTTTTAATACAGGAATCGTATTTACTTGCAAAAGAGAAAATTCTTGTCTTTTTTTTTACATACAATAAATGATCTTATAATTATTTTATCGTATTTTGAAATATTTAACTGAATAAAATATTTTCATCAACTGCGTGTCTGCATCATTGTAAAAAACTTATTTACCGTTATGTTCAATCATTTGTATTAGATTCGTCAGTGGCCATTTTGAAGCTATGCTCGTTAGAAGTTTTTGTCAAAGTGGTGTGAATATTTTCTTTAAGGGGAATAAAACTATAAATAAACTTTGTGTCCGACCTCAAATAAATATATAAATAATATTGGCCTAAATTACTGTGGTTAACTGTCACATTAATATATTACCATCTGTTTTCATTACAGTCATCCAAAGTGTCAGATGTTGGCGTAGTGATATATTAGGGATTACTTCTAGTAACATTTCTAGCTGTCATCCAGGTAAACTTAGCTCATGAATGACTTTTAAGACCAACAGCTAAGCTCTTTGTGAGAAGGTATGAGTTGGTGTCATCTAGACTTTTATGGGTATGTATGAAAATATGCATTCATAGAATTAAGTTGGATGATAGTTATGCTCTGGTGGAGGATGAGGATGAGAATATATGGAGATGACTGGGTAAACGAGAATGGTAATGAGTAAGTAAGTGTGCGTTTTTAAGAAAAGTTTATTTGTGTTGAACATGGTTTAAACATAAAAATATTAACTTGTATAAACGGCTAAAGGTTGATTCAAAAATAATTATTGATTTAGTGGTGTACGATGAGAGATTGAGAAGTTTAGTAAGGAATACTAGGTCTGTGTGTGGAGCTGAATGTGGAATGGATCACTTCCTAGTGATCTAAGGAATTGAATTAGTTAGGAATTTTGTGAGGAGGCAGCGCAAGCATAATAGGCAGTTAAGAGTAAAAGTGGAAAAGTTACATGATAAAAGCGTTAGAGCACAATCCAAAAGTAGCTGGGCAAAAAATTAATTTATAAGTGTGTGAATGAAATGTCAAAATAAATGTTAATAATATTTTAAGTGCTTGGAACAGAATAAAATAGGCTGTATTTCAGTGTGCCAAAGAAGTGTGTGGATCTGTGTTGGTGAGGAAATAAAAACGGTACGCATAGTTGAACGAACGGGCAAAAGAAGCAGGAATGAACAGGTGAAAGAAGCTGTGAAAGAAAAGAAACATACAAACGAATGAGTGCTGTGAGGAGTGAAACAAAACGTAAGAGGTTGTGGGATATACACAAAGAGAAAAAAATGAATACAAGAAAAAAGGAAAGGAGCGTAAAGAGCAAATGAGAGTAAAAGAAGAAAAAATAATGCAGAATGATTTTGAAGGAAATAAGCGTACTGGAAGTGTGTTAGGAGAATAAAACCAGAAGTGCAGGGAATTAATTACCATATTTCTTCGATTCTAAGACGCATATTTTTTCCCCTTTGAACGTCTTTAAAAACGGGGTATGTCTTATGATTGATGGCGTCCTAGAATTACAGTTCTTTTTCGACCAATGTTATTGATGACTCAGAAGATGATATACTATAGGATAGTGAAGATAAAGATGGCTCAGAAGAATCAGACTGATGATGATTCAAAAGGGAGTGAAAATAACGTTACTGCTAAAAAAAGTTATTAATGTTGTTAAAGTCTATAGTAGAAATAGTTCTTACGAAAAGAGTATTTTAGCTTTTTATTTATTTTCCTAGAATCAAAGATTTTTTCTGTAGGAAGTACTAAAAAATTAAGGTGCATTTTACAATCAATGACGTCTTAAAAACTAAAAGATACAGTACTTCTGGTATTCAGAATGAACGTGGTGAGATGATCTGGGATGAAAACAGTATAAGAGAGATGGCGGTAATATTTTGAGCAATTAAATGGTGAAAATGTGGATAAGGTAGCAGAAAATAGGAAAAATATTATGAGTGAAATTATTAACGAGGTTGAGGTATTAAAAGCTATTAAAGTGTTCAAGAATGGAAAAGTTGCAAGTGTAGGTGGGATCACAAGTGAAATGCTTAAGTGTGGGGGTACGGTCTTACTTGCCAGATTGTGTGAGTTGTTCCCATGTGTGTACTGGGATTTCGAGCGTTCCTAATGACTGGAGGAGTGGTGTCATTGTTTCTTTGTGCAACGGCAGTAAGAGTGAATGTAAGAATTATAGGGCAATTAGTTTGTTGAATATTCTAGTCAAAGTTTTTGATCGAGTTTTAATTGAGAGGGTACGTAAAAAAACTGCAGACAAGGTCTGGTGTGTGCAATGTGGTTTTATGCCAGGTAGAGGTTGACTGGACCAGATATTTGCATTGCAATAAGTGATTGGGAAATTTACGGCAGTAAGGAATAAAGTGTAATATACATTTGTTGATCTGGAGAAAGCCTACAATCAGGTGAATAGGAGTTTGTTATGGAATGTTTTGACAAAGTATGGTGTGGATGCATGGTTAGTAAATGCAATTATGACAGTGTATTATGCAAGTAAAGCGTGTGTTAAGGTGGATGGAGTTTTGAACGAATAGTTTGGCATTGAACAGGGTGTTAGACAATGTTGTGTTATGACCAAGCTTTTTTTAAAAGTTTTCATGGATAAATGTATGCGGGATGCTTGTGAGGACACGGTTGGTGTAGAAATGGACAAAATGAATGTGAGAGTGCTGTTATATGCAGATGATATATTAATGGCTGAGAAGTAAAATTACTTGCAGAATGCATAAATCATTTGAAGATGGTGACAGGCAGAGTGAATATTCGTATAAATGTCTCCAAAATTAAGATTCTAGTTTTTGATAAGGATGGGTTGCGTATAACCTGAACCGGTAGTAAGATGCAGTGCAAATAATAAATATGGATCAGGAAATGATTGTCAACTTAATATAAATGGTAATCTGTTAGAACAAGAAAATGATTGTGTATCTGGGCAGAATGTTCTGTAAAAATTAAAGGATAGATGGTGAAATTGAGAGATGGCTGAATGCATCTCAAAGAGTAGGGCCTAGTTGGATATATGTGGACTATTGCAAAGAATGAAATAGTATTGAAAGAGGCAAAGATGGCAGGATATAAAAGCGTGTTGGTGCCAAAATTGTTTCATGGATTTGAAGCATAGGTTGTTTCAGGAGAAACATAAGAGTCAGGTGAATGAAGTTGAAATGAGATATCTAAGAAATGTATGTTGATAAACTCAAATGGACAGTCGGTAATGAATGGATACTGAAGGAGAGGAGTTTGAAAGGGAATCCAATAGGGTAAAGTGAAATAAGTGTATTGCATTGGTTTGAGCATGTCAAGAGGATGAATGTGGATCGAGAGATGAGGAAAAATTAATAAATAAATGTAGAGTGTGTGAATCTAAAGAAAGAGATAGGCCGTGTAAGATGTGGCTAAATGTTGCAGACGAATGTGTGATAAAGAGAAACTTAAGAATAAAAGAACATGTATGGCCCAGTGTATGGATGTTGAAGTGAAGGGAGTATGAAAGGTTAGGGAAGAGTGGTGAAAGTTAGTGAAGAAGGATTAAGTAAGGATTTTTTTTTAGCTTTATGAACAATTTCTTGCCTACCTTGTAAGGAAACTGTGTGATTAAGTATGTATTTATGTATAAATACATTTTTTGATGTATCCTGTACATAAAGTCTTCAATAATTCTTTATAACCGTTTTGTGATATTTAAAAAAATATACGCTAATACTGAAAAGGTCTTAGATATAAAATTATATGCTATGTATCAATTCCCTCATAAATAAACATACCTGCATACCTGACAGCTAGAAAAAAAGTTACTAGATCAACTTTCACATATTCATACATCAGGTAATGTGAGATGCAGCTGTCAATTTAGATAGCTATTATCAATATGTATAAAATAATACAAATAATAGCCTATAGTAAAATTTTGTCAATGTTAGGGTGGGACCCTCAAATACTTAAGGATATTTGAGATTCGATGAAATATCACACTCAAGGCTCAAATCATTAAAAAAGAAACTTTTTTCAATTGAAACTTGTATTATAGATCAAATACTGCCTATTGGTGATTCATAACCAAAATAACTGTATTAAGCTCAACAACCAAAACCCAAACCATTAATCAAACACTTGAATATATGAATGTTATAATGAATGGATTACAATAACACATTTTAACATTAAGATAAATCACTATTTCTATTTTATATTATTTCACCATATTTATATTTCCTCTGAGGTTTCTAATTTTTTCAATATTTGGATTTGATATTTGAAAGTTAAATGATGATTCAAATTCAAGATTCAGATTTGTAAAATAGTGGATTTGATCTAACCCTATAAAAAGTATGATTGTATTTTCTAAAAGGTGTTTTAAATATTAATTCACAAGAAAATAAAGGTAAATAAATACAAGAATTTTTTAATATCATAGCAGCTCAAAGCATTTTTATATAACTTATATTAGTTCACCACCTTGGTCATTAAATCCGCCAATTGCTTTTCAGTCACTTCTAATAGAAATAAAAGGCTGAAACTTTGTACACGTTCCTAATTCACATGACATTATTTATTATTATTTATTTTTATTATTATTATTATTATCAGCACCACTTCTTAATACCTGTTCGGGTTCTACGCACTTACGCTAATGTGTAATGGTAGGGTTATTGTGAGATGAAATGGAGGACCTACAGTTTAGCGTGGAGTCCTGGCATTCCCCACATTCACAAGATGTCTTGTCAGAGGTGAAGGAAGGATTTGGCAATCAGATAAATCTGTGCCGGGACCAAGGATTGAACCCCGGCCACCAGCACAGAAGTCTGACACCTTACCCCTTGACCGCCAGGTAACCCATTTAAAATTATTACTTTGCAGACTAGCATTCATGGGGGGAAAAGGAGCATCATCTGGAGCAGTAGGTAGTGCATGTGTTATTGAGTGACACAATATATAACTTTAAGAATATGTAAACAAACAACTGGTTCAAAAAATATTCAATAAATGCTCGATTATGATGATCTGACTGTAAAGGAAGAGATGTTTGATATCATCGAAACCTTATTAAATCACATTTCAATCACAGAAGGCCAATGCTTTTGAAATAAATCATTGTCAAGATGGGGTAATTGAAACCCAATCTATTTCGCAATGAATTGATCTTAAACCCATTCACACCTTGATTATGTCTCCTATTGACCAAAGAGTAATCTGTCTTGAAAGAAACAAAGAATAACATTGTTAATGAATATCATCAATTGAAATTTGAAGAATTTGCATGGTTTTATCAGTTTCCCTTTGGTATTAATGGCTTGTAGCAAATGAAACTGGTTAATATAACGCCACTCAACTATTTTCAATCTAGAATTATTGGTTAATATTTTAACAGAAAAATTCTTTTCTTGAAGCATTGTCAATGTACGAATATTATAAAATCTAAACCAAAATGATGTTATGGTGGAAGACATTAGTTTGTATGTGAAAAATGTTTGTGAATCTTCTGCTCATTGCCTAAATTAGATGTCTTGGTCAACAATACTACTTCTTAATGTTCAGTTGCAATGATCTTCACTGGTAATATATTATAAAAGCTCTGCTCATTGCTGAAAACATTGGAGAAAGAAAACTAGCTGAAATGTCTGTATACGAAGTGCAAAGTTTAAACAAAAAATGTCCTGTTGTTGTAAGATGTTATTGCATTAAATGTAAAAATAAAACCATCCCTTGTGAATTATCGGCAGATAAAGTAATGAAGACACTAGTGGAGTGTGTTCAAATTCATCGTCACTCCCCTACATTATACAAAAATAATGTGCTTAGATGCTTGTTCACTTTTACAAGAGCCCTTGTGAGAATACAAGAATCATTTACAATGAGTTCATAGGAAATGCTGGTCGTATGTGCATTTTATGCAGAAAATACAAATGAACGTTTGTCAACAGCTTGAATCCAACTATCTTAAAATGTTGGGAAGGAATTATGGACATTCAGCAGTGTTGATCAAATGAAACCATCACATAGTACATTGCAAAATATTGTGCAAATAATGAACCAAATGAGCTTGTTACAGGACTTACAGATGGAAAAGAAAAACAAAATGTTGTGAAGAGAGATGTTTAGAAAAATTGTTAAAATATCTTTGAATGACAGATTCATGCATGTGAATGTTCTTATTGCTGTCATCTTACATTAAAATAAATGGTATAGCGCACCACACAGACTTTCTCTCACTTTTATCTTAAAATAGACATTACTAAAAACTCTTCTGCTTCATGAAAGGAAAGAATAGGTCTATCATAGAAACATTACACCAAAGATCATAAATTAAATAATATACAATGTTACTTTCTTTATGGCATTAAAAACTAGGAAATCTTTACAGAAAAATTAAGTAAAGAGAAACATCTTTGTCTATTAAACAGCGTAAGAATCAAATTCATTTTCAAAGACCTGAATTAGAAAGTATATATATTTGCTTATATCATGGAAATTGTTTTTATAAAATTATACTTCAAATAAAAGATTTTTTATCTTTAATAGCACTATAATTTTACAATGCTAAGTTATTTTATATCTCAAATAGTTGCGAAGAAATGATGAAAATTGGAGAAAATCCCATTTGTAAAGTAGCCTCAAAGTAATTTTCATAAGAAAATGAGAGTTGCCATCTGGTTTAAAATGATAAACAGTGCTTAGATACCAAATTTAATAATAATCTTAAAAGTGGATTTTGAATCTTTTTTTCTATTGCTCTTTAGTAAACTACCCTTAATTTTAAGGTTAGATGTCTAATTCAAAAACTTCTCAGGGGGAACTTATGAAAACTCCAGATACCATGTTTGTACCCAAACGACAAAATAACTTAAGATTTAGCCTGAGGAACAGATAGAATGCATTGCGAAAATAACATTTTTGGTTTCAGAGGGTCATGACATTTATCAAAATCTCGAGTTAGATTTTTTTAACAATCACAATAATTTTTTCTGGGGTGTTGACATAAAAAAAAGCAAGCTCAAGAAAATGTGTTAAAAATATACGCAAAAAACCGAACCAACTATTTTAAGTTCTGAGATTTGAGAATGATAATTCTGCAGGATTATGTATCAACATCTTGGATCGCTAAGCAAAAGTCAAATTAATACACATCAAGATTACAACTTTGATTCACTTTCACTGATGGAATTAACAATGTTCGTGCTACACTACAGTAGCCTAATGACTTCTTTGGTGTTGACTGACAGCTTTGAAAAGTTATCAGACCAAATTATGTATCCCTACTCCGAACCATATGATCTGCATGAATGTGTGTTTAGCAGCTGTCACTTCTGACAGTCAAAATTTAGGTATACACCTAAATGTTGACTGTCAGAAGTCAGCTGTGAGCTATCAGTCAGCACCAAAGAAGCCATGGGGCTACTGTACCTGAAGATATTAGACGATGAAGAAAGTGGTGATCAGGATGCTTATTCCTCGATTCAACCTCAGGTATTGCAATTTAGGACTCAATAATACAAAGATGTATATTAGAACTGTTCCTGCTGTGGTAAGAGTTCCCTATTTCAATGAACATTTCGACCCAAAAATTACTACTTCAAAAAGAGGTCTATTCTAAAATCAACCTCCGATTGGCTGGTAAAAAAAGTCAAAAATAAAGAAAAAAATCTTATATACAAAACATACTTGCATAACTGTTCTACTTTTCCACAAAGACACCACCCAAATTCAGCCACTTGTACCATGCCAACATATTTTTCTAATCTCTCGCCAAGGTACCCCACCCAACCAGTTGTTTACTCCATCCATGAGTTCCTTGTTGGTTTAGAAGCAATAGGTAGACAACCAGCTTCATCTTTCTGAAGAGATGGCACTCGCTTAACACCAAAGCTGGGCTTGTAGCCCCCTTACACTGGTTGAAAATCTCCCAGTGTAACTGCTCCGGCAAAGCCCTTGTTCAAGCCGCAGTGTGGGACTGCATGTTGTGCAGGTAAACCCCCCCACCCTGGTGACCATTGCACACCTTTGGTTTTGCAATAATGTAACAGTTTTATTATGAAACGCTGACAAAGCTCTGAAACCAAAGGCACATAATAACCACTAATAGGATCGTTATCTTGCGTGACATAGCAAAGCCTCACCCTGTGGTTTGCACAAAGGCTTTAATTGCAGATCAACTGGGAGATTTTCAACCACACCTTTTAGAGCTTAAATTTCACGCCGTGCGATTACTATCCCTTCCAAATATGAATGGCTGGTTGTCTACCTAGCGCTTGAAAATCAACGAGGAGCTCATGGATGGAGTCAACAACTGGTTGGGTACCTTGGCAGCTCGGTTTCTTGATGAGATTGTGAAAGCTTGCGTCACAGAAAAAGGTCTCATCAATGGAACAGGAGAAATTACTGAAATAATGTGCCCTTTCTTTCAAAGAGCACAAATGTATGTGGAAGATATACCAAAATAAATAGATTTTTAAAATAAATGTTCAAACTATAGGTGAGCACATTATCAAATGAAGATCAATTCAATTAAAGAAAAGAAAGTCAAAAGGGACAGCAGAATGTAGAATGCTCCCTGATACTATGATGGGCATCAACAGTTCACAAAATGTAGAGATTAATGGTGGATTATCCAGTCATTATCCTCGGAAAGAAAATGTTCATCCTGGGACAAGCTTACACTGGTTTGAGTCAAGACAGGTCATTAGATGGAGTAAATATTGGACTGGAGTGTATAAAAGAGTCCCTGCGCTTAATGAAATGGAACATATAGGAAATTGCCCAGTTACCATATTCATCAATTATGTCAAAATTATAGTTTATTGAGTAAATATGAAATAAAGATATTTTGTTTGTTATACAATAATTAAATATGTTATTCACCTACCTTATCTGTTCAAACATATTATATTTGAGTTAACATAACTAAAAGATATGAAAACAATATAAAATATTAGGTTTTCAAAAACCTACTATATATTAAATTATCATACAGTAAAGTACCTATAATTTTTCTTTTCTTCGCCCACACGATTGGTATTGGGTGAGAATATTAAAATGAGTAACTAAGAAATAAACGCCAATAAAATACAAGGTGTGTATTTATCCCTGAAACATAAAGTAAGTACACAAGCATGACCTGAGTTTTATGTGATCCTCAGGAAAAAATAGTGAGACGAGATATCTAAGTTGCAGCGGTAATTACCGCACCTCATATTTAATTCGTATTTATTTTATAATTTTTCCATAATTTAATATTCACACCCAATAACAATCATTGTGTTAAATAGTATAAAGACAAAACAAAACAGTTCAGCCTCATATAATAAACATCTAAAGGACAGTATTAAATCACTTGACAGAATGCTTCTTGTCGAGGACGCGGAACATTATCATAAAGTAATATATGTTCAGTGTTACCAACTGTCACATAACAATTATCTTACATCTCCCCTTGATAGACAGATAAAAAAAAAATTAACATTGCCTTATTTTATACATTCAAAACAACAAGTTTGCATTCAATAAACTATAAAATTAATACCAAACAGACTGGTATGAAAAGATTAAACCTTACCACAGATATTATAAAATCCAATTTACAAGTTAAGGTGACATTTTATAATAAAGTATTATATTTGGAAGAAGGTATAGGAAATGTGGATAGAAACATATAAAAGGGGGACGAACAAAGAAGAAAAAAAGTACAAATAACACAAACAATGGATTACTCCATTTTGAATTTTTTTAAAGAAACTGTTAGAAGCACATTATGCTAACTGTTGGTGTTATTTGTACTTTCTTCTTCTTTGTGTTTGATAAAGGCAACAATGCCGAAATATTATTATATTTGTGTTAAAATGTGTGTGACATCCTCTTTCCCTAGGTGGGCTTTCTTCATCAAATTTATTCTTAGTAGTTTATTTTTCCTTTTTCTTTAGTTTTATCAATTTCCTTTGTTATAAAATTATCTAGCCACTGGGCCACCTCATTTTTTAAACAAGCTAAGGTGACAGTATTTTAGGAGGACGCACCAGTCTTCCAGACTTAGTAGTGACAGCTTATCACCTTTATAAGCCTCATTGGAAGCACTAGGCTCTAGACAATACTGTGTTGATTCTTGAATATTATTCTTTTTACTGGAGTTAGCACTACTATTGTCACAAACATCCTGCTGTATTTTAAAATTCCCATTTTGTTTAAATTTCTTTACGTGTATCCTATTCCTTCTATAAATACCATTGGAATAGTCAATTACCAGAGTTCTTGGTTGTGGACCTATTTTTATTACTTGAGTTATAGACTTTTTTTCCCAGCTGGATCTCTAAGCAAAACTTAATCATAGATTTAAGGATCTGGCAGACATTGTCGGTTTTGTTATAATATTTTGCCATTCGGTTGTTTTGCTTAGTTATCCAGTCATTATAATAACTAACTAGCTTGGGTATCAATTTGGTTTCAACAATAGGTAGTGTTGTATGTAACTGTCTAGACATTAACAATTGAGAGGGTGAAATGAGACTATCATTTGGAGTAGTTCTATAATGTATGAATCTGCATTTGATTCGAGAGTTTTAAAAATCATATTTTTGAGTGTTTGGATTGCCCTTTCCACTTGGCCATTAGACTGATAGGTACATGTTCTATATCCCAAGTTTTAGCAAAATTTTGGAAATCGTTTGAACTAAACGGTGGCCCATTATCAGAAACTATGACAGCTGATATACCATCGAGAGCAAAATTTGAATTAAGTTCCTGTATTACTATTGGAGCTGTTGAGCATCTATTAAGTAAAGATATCCAAATATATTATTTTTATAAAATCAACTCCAACTTTGTTCCAAGGTAAAATTTTGACTTCTTGTGGCATTAAAGGCTGATTACTATTATTATTACCAAATAGTTGACAAGCAGAGCAAGACACGGCAATATTTTTAATATCATTAACTATATTTGGCCGAAATAATGAATTTTTTCAAACTGTACACTTCTAGCTATCTCAAAATGACCTTCATGAATAATCTTTAACATTTCTTTCGCATTGACTGTAGAACAATGATAAATTCCCCTTTAAAAATTATTCCATCTGTTTCATAGATTTCATCAAAGCATTGGTGATAGGGTCGAACCTCAAAAGGAGATGACTCTTTTTTGAAGGACATCCTATTTGACAAAAATTAGATAAAATTTTCAATGACAGGTTTGAGATTAACAGATTGACATGTACACTAACATTATCATCCAAATCAGGAACTGTGTCCACTAGTGGAGCTCAAGATAACGTCTCCGAAATAAACATTCGCTTTCCTGGTTGGTAAATTACTTCTAAGTCATTAGGTTGTATTCTCAACATTAAGTCTTTGAAGTCAAGGGTGGGCTTTAAAGAGAGATTTAGTGAAAAGGGGAACTAACAGCTTATGTGTACAACTACTTTGTGACCATAAATATACTGGTGTAATTTTACACATCCAAAAACAATAGCAAGGAGCTCTCGTTCAATTTGTGCATAGTTGCTTTGGCTTTCTTTAAGTGTAGCGGAAGCATATGCAATTGGATTACTCTGAAGAATGACAGCTACTACTGCACTTTGTGATGAATCACAGGACAAAATTACTTTTTTTGGATGGATCAAAATAAGTCAAAAACAGGTGAATTTGTAATTATTGTTTTAAGCTTAAAGTTTACTCAAGTGCTTAGTTTCCTCAGAAAAATCTTTAACGGAGAAAATTATGTAAGGATACCTAAATATCGTCTTAAGTCTTGATGATTATTATTATTATTAGCACCGCGTCTTACTACCTGTTCGGGTTGTACGCACTTACGCTAATGTGTAATGGTAGGGTGATTGTGAGATGAAATGAAGGACCTACAGTTTAACGTGGAATCCGAACCACGGTGGAGGTCTGGCATTCCTCACATTCACAAGATGTCTTGTCAGAGGTGAAGGAAGGGTTTGGTAATCAGATAAATCTTTGCCAGGACTGGGGATCGAACCCCGGCCGCCAGCATAGAAGTCTGACACCTTACCCCTAGACTGCCAGGTCACCCTTAAGTCTTGATATTGTGCTGTCTAGGCATATTAACAATAGCGACTACTTTGGCTGGATCCGGTAGCATCCCTTTTCTGGTGAATAAGTGACCCATGTAAGTGACCTTTTCTTGACAAATTTGTGATTTGCTTGAATTAAACTTCAACTGTTGTTACCAACAGTCACATAACAATTATCTTACAGTGTGTAAAAAAAAATATTTTCTACTTTTTAGTATATATTTTTGAAACACTCGTTTTTACTTTATTTATTATAACTTGGTTTCTCTTCAGCATTAAAATAAAGAAAGTTTAGAATGAAAGTATGAAATGTCAACCAGCGTATTCAAAGTTAAAAGCTATAGTTGAATTCTGGTTGAAAGAGCCTTTCAGATATATATAATAGTATTTTTTGTGGCCAACAATGATAGGATTTGACTTTTTTTAACACCACCTCTTACTTCCCATTTGAGTTAGTTGCCTATGTACTAATTTGCTAATTTGTAGGGGATTACTTATGTTGAATTTAGAGTATATGTACCAGAATTTTTATGGAGGAAGAATGGAAAACAATTTAGGAAGAACCACCTCGAGTACACCCTTCTGGGATTCGAACCCCAATCTCCTCACCATCAGCAGTCCAGTCTATATCAAGTGTGACGCCTTAGACCATATGACCACTAAGGTGGGTTTTTACTATATTTCTAGCGTTATTTTATAGGTATTGATTCTTCCTACCAGGTGAAGATGACATGACTTGGCCTATGGAAACATGAAAGTAGTTTTGGTAACTTTTGTAGTTCAGATTTCTACCAAAAGCCAAACTTGAAGAGTGCAGCTCTTACCTTGGGGCAGGGAGGCATGAGTTACGAGCTCTGCAGGCGGGGTAAGCAGAGCGTTGAGCCACTTTATGAGCTCCTTCTGCTGACTCGCAAGCCACTCCCTGCTATGGAACAACAGTGCACCCTTGGTAAAGGGGTTGATAGTGGTGGCAGCAGAGAAAGGGTTAGGGTTACCGACTGCATCCACCTCACTCGTCGGACTGAACAATTTGGTAGGCTTCTCCAAATCATGTCTTTTCAAGTGTAGAGTTTGGACAGGCAGCGGTATAGCTAACTGCCTTTTAGGCAACTTGCAAGATAGAACTGGCCCTAAAAGCAGAATATCAGGTATTAAAATGTTTGCCTTTGGAAGACAAAAAAGTCATGTTTCTACAATTTGGATTGGTTAAATTGCTAAAACCATTTTCTTGAAGAAATAAACACCAACCTTTATACCTTAAATACAGAATAAATATCTCTTTAAAGATAATTTATTTTTACTTTACATAAGTTTAAGCAAAGAAGAAGGTTCATGAAAGGGGGTTAGGATCATCAAATATAAAACATAATATGAATTTTACAATGAAAAGAGAAACATTGTTCACACTTAGCGTTGATGCCACTGAACAACAAGATATTACTGCACTTAAATATTTTGTAAAATATCGAGGAACCCCTTTCTGACTGACACAAAGTTTGTCAGGGGCAATTTATAAAATATATGTATAAACCATTAGGGTTAGTACAAAAAAATTACTAATTACTGTCATTTAGTACTTAAACTTGGCATGTCAATATTCTTACTAGCCTCACTTTAACTAGGGCTAGGCCATTAAGCCCTTTTGAAGATATTGCTGATACCAATAACCAATTTTGTTTTCTTAATGCAATGTTTCAAAAGTGTGCAGTCAATACCCAAAAACAAGAGTTAATTTATTTTGCCACTTTTATACTTTTCATAATAGTAGGTTTGTTGAATAAAATGTTTAATTAATTTTAATATTTAAGTTGGTTAAATATATTTTATTGTTAGACTTACTGTGCTGTTATAATAAGCCAGAATGTACTAAATTACAAATTAATTAAAATACACACATGATTACTGAACATGATTCTGTGCAGCTAGCCCCTGGAGTACGCAATATCACACTAATGATATGTTATCTTGGATGTATTCGTTGTTTTTGCTGTGTGAATAAAAGTTAAAGTTATTTAAATAAAATATAGTCTAGTTAATTCAGCCAACAGAAAAAATAGGGTGTATATAAAAAATAATAACTCAAATACAAAATGAAAATTATTAAAATATAATGCAAAATGCTGTGCGCATGCGCGGACCTGGGCTCATACTGAAAGGTGTAGGTAGTAATTTATATTACATTGGTATACAACCTGTATTCAATTTATAACTATGTTATTTATAGCCATAATATGATGTAATTTTAATTGATTATAAATCCCCAAATAGATTCATAATGGCCCACCTAATATTGTTTTGATGGTGTTTAACTATGTTACTTGAAGAAATCTTTATCTATAATATATTTTTCAAGTATTTCATAATTTGAAATAAGCCTGAAGGTAAATAAAATTGAATGGTTTATTTTGTTTAGAATATTGGTTTTGCTGTTTATTATAAAATAAAATATCAAACACAGAATTAAAGAATGTGTATTTATATGCAAGACTGTATTTAAATATTTTTGTTTTAACTATGAATTATATTTTCATGACTTGAGATTTTAAAATTTATTTATAGATTATGAATTATCAGCGTAAAATATCGGCATGATAAAAAACCAACTATCCTTGGATGATTGTGCCAATATCGGCCTATAAATCGGATCAGTTAACGGCAATGACCCAGCCTTATTTTTAACATTATTGACATTCTTCTATTCATCTTCTTCAAATACACACGTTCTCTTAGAATATTTCAACATGTCCAAAATTATGGGCAGACCAATAAAAAGAAAACTTGTTCAAATTCTTGCAAAACCCTGGACAGGGGCTTGCTGAACTGTGATTGGGAATCACCATTTTAAGGAAATGATTATTTACCAATATAAAATCTAGTTACCGGTATATAATTTAATTGTTTTAATACTGCACATGGCATTGTGGTTTTTTTTATTACCATGCGCCTCAAAAGACTAAAATAAGTTATGAGTTGTCCATAACTGTTTTAATAAACTAAATTTAGGGAAATAAGTCATAACTATGAAATTTTTTTTGTCAGTGTCTATATTATTGTGCTATCATGAAAGGCAAACATGTATACAAAGGGCCATGTTTAGAAAATATGGAACATAAAATACTACTCTCAATCTCCGTAGTCTTTAGGTAAAATACTCGCCTTAGGACTTTATATTCATGGGTTCAAACCCAGCTGGTGTCGAAATTTTCTGGAGAAATAAAATTATGTAGCACAACTTCCTTCGGAAGGGATGTATAACCATTGGTCCCATGTTGATTGTGGCATGTAAAATAAACCTGCAAGGTATGTGAAAATACCTTTCCCGGGAAAAATTGGTAAGCCCTTTCACTGTCACCCATAGAAATTATCATGTGCTCATATAATCAGTCGGTTCAGAAAGTGTAAATTAAATACCTCAAATAAATGAAAAGTTTATACAATTTCAATCAGTTGTTATTGTTTGATGTTGTGCTGTTTAGACACATATACCATTTAGAGAGTAGATGGAAACATTATAAATATAGTAAATTTATGATCTTAGTTTACTTGCGTGACAGCTCAAAATGTTACTAGAAATAGTTCCTAATGTATCCCTACGCCAACAGCTGACATATATCACAGTGAATAACAGTGATGAAAACATATTGTATGTAAGAATGTGATAGTTAACCACAGTAATTTAGGCCAAAATTATTTATATTTATTTGAGGTTGGGCACAAAGCTTATTTACTATTTATTCCACTTTAAAAAAAATTAGAATTCACAGCACTTTCACAAAAGGTCTAACAAATATAGCTCCAAAATTGAGACCGACAAACTTAAATAATGTGATTGAACATGACAAAAACAAGTTTTTTACAACGATGCACTCACAAAGTTGATTTTTTTTATTAAGTTGAATATTTTGAAATAAAATAAAATAATCATAAAATAAATGATATATATATATTTTAATTATGTGTAAAATATTGTTTTGGATTGGGTAAAAATATGTATGAAATAATGTGCATTGAGCAAAAATAATTAGTAATAAATAAAATAATAGAATACTAGGACAATGGTAGAACACAAATAAAAGTAAAAACAATTAACACATATTCACACACAATTCAATATATCGATGCTATTATAGCATCTTCCTCAGGAAGTAGTAGAAATTAAACTCATTGGGTAAAAACTAAAAAGAGATTATTAAAAGTAATGAAATAGTGTAAGAAAACTTAAATTTTTGTTATTTTAAATGTAAAATATAACACGTAACTAAAAAAACTTACATTTATAACAAAACAGTGGTCTTTTACAAATGTTAGCAACCCAAAACCTAAACATATGATTTTTGAACTGTCATCCAGGTAAAAATCTATCATGAAGAGATTATTATTGGTTCATCCTAACCTGAGACCGCAAGTAAACAAACATTCCCATATTACTATGAGAAGAACATGCATAATTGGTGGAACACCATTGCAATATTTTAAATAGGCACGGCCATGTATAGTCAGTATCATAGCAAAGTAAGTCACAACAAATTTTTGTATGTTTAAATACTTTTAAATTTCCTGTCTTATGTTTAACAAAACTCAGATCAGACTCAGCAAATGCCATTAATAGATAGGAAGAACTCAACAGTTACAAACGTCACTTAACACTGCCAGGATGAACTGTCGACTGACTGTTGCTGATTTGACATTAACATGTGATAAGGATTGTACCATGGTGTACCTCAACACTGAGTGAGGGGCTTGTTATTATTCGAATAGCGCTTGCAAAGCTTACAGTATCATTTCTAAATCAAGTTAAGGGATAATTTTGATTATAGTAATTTTCTAGTGTTATTTTAAAGCAAGTTTAATATAATGCAAAGGAGGGGCTATTTAGTGAAAGGATACCATTGAAAGGCCGTTCAGTAGTAAATCAGAGCATAGATTTCCATGTGGCTTTGTTTACATCAGGTCTCAGCTTAGGATGAATCTATAATAGCAAACACACTTTGATAGTGTTTTAGCAGAAAAGTAGATTTTATTAATCTGTGTATAGACATTTTAAAAAACTTGGTAGGAAAACAATATTGTGAGAATAACTTAACAAATTTGCTTTCCTTGAAAAATAATTTAAATATGCGCAAAAAAAAAAATATTGTTTTTCCATTTCTAATGTCATGCACACTAATATAAACAAATAAAATGCAAATAGTTGTCAGATCCTGAGACCCTAATCTTCGAGCAGTGAACAATTAAAGACAAGAGGTGCCCACTAACCTTTCAAAGTGGTTGAATCCACTTGTTTGGTAATACCGATAGTGCATTTCTCTTTGGAAGATTTGATTATTTTCAAAGCTGGAGAGTTTCGGCAAATTGCTGGAAAATTGGATTAAAATATTATCAAATATTTTGAATAAGTTTCTTTACCTTCATCATACATTTTAAACTAGATGAAACTAGAATTATATGTAAGTTTGTTGAGTTAACAGATATTTTATAATATTATATTATGGGAGAATCTAGAACCAGGGGTGCAGAATATCTGAACGCGTGAACGAGGTTTGAAGGAAATTAAAGCAATCCTGGGGAAATTTGGGGCAGAGAAAAGTCCAACAATTTTGTTGATGTTTTTAGTATATTTTGGTTCTGACATGCTAGTTTCATTTGAAGTAAAAACTAAGGCCGATGACATTCAACACCCCCGCTATCAGTATATGCCATAGTGAGTGTGTGTTGGTGTAAGCACAAAGGATTGCGGTGTCTAGGGGCTAATCTAATGTGTCATAGTTCTAGATATGAAGTCAGAGGTTGAGATAAGGGCCAAAGGAAAAATATAATAATTCAACCTGGCTAATGATGTGATTGAGTGATGAGTCATCAGTCACCTACCTTAGCCGCAGGTGTTTGGTAACTATAAGGCATTCACGAGCTAAGTTTACCTGAATGGCCGCTTGAAATGTTACTAGAAGTAATCCCTAATATATCAATACGCCAACATCTGACATCTATCACTTTGGATGACTGTAATGAAAACAGATGGTAATATATTAATGTGATAGTTAACCACAGTAATTTAGGCCAATATTATTTATATATTTATTTTAGGTCGGACACAAAGTTTATTTATAGTTTTATTCCACTTAAAAAAATATTAACACCACTTTCACAAAAACTTCTAACGAACATAGCTTCAAAATGGCGACTGACGAATTTAAACCATATGATTGAACATAACGGTAAACAAGTTTTTTACAATGATGCAGACACGCAGTTGATGAAAATATTTTATTCAGTTAAATATTTCAAAATACGATAAAATAATCATAAAATCATTTATTGTATGTAAAAAAAAATGACAACAATTTTCTCTTTTCCAAGTAAATACGATGCCTGTATTAAAAGGTATTGATGTATGCACTATATTACACAAAATCAGTAACGTTCTAAAATGAAAAAAAAGTACTTTTAATTATGTTTAAAATACTGTTTCGAGTTGGACAAAAAGAAATTATTTAAAAAAATGAAATAGTATAAGAAAACTAAAAATTTATGTTATTTTAAAGGTAATATATAAAAGGTAATTAAAGATATTTACATTTATAACAAAACTGTGATCTTTTACAAGTGTTGGCAACCCAAAACCTAAACATGATTTTCGAACTGTCATCCAGGTAAAAACCTATCGCGAATGGAATATATGGCAGGCAGGTGGTGGAATGTAGGGAATCGTGAGTGATGTTTTGGTTTCAGTTCAGTCACCGGTTATATCATGGCTTAATTACACAGCAATGTGCGCACAATTTATTTAAACTCATGACATGTGTATTGTAATAATTGTGTAGCCATGAAATTGTTGTATTTAGTGGACATATTAGGGTTTGCACATTGTACAATAGATAAATGTTTATAAAAAATGTATATGGTTTAGTGAAACAAATGTTTATTATGTCAACTGCGCTTATTGCGAATGCTGTGGCAGACGTGATAACCTTGAATGAATATCACGTATCTAATAAACATCCCCAAGAAAAACCCAAAAGTAAATATCAAGGGAGTATTGCAAGTTTTGTAAAACGTAAATTATGTGATCAGGAAAAACTCAGTCATAAATGGCAATAGTATTTCCTAAAGTGTGGTTGATAGTGATAGATCTTGCAGTAGTGGAGAGTCTATGAAAATCAACAATTAAATCAAGGCCCCCGGAATTACACTCCATTGCCTCTTACTATCAAGATGTAAAATAAAATGTTGTTACCGGTAAGCCTATTGGTATCAATGTACAATTAATAACAATATGTAATGCACACAAGGAGATGGGAGAGAACTAAATTTTTTATAAGGTAGGTACTATAAAAATAACTATGATAAAAAATATGTTTGAATTTGAATTTTCCAAACTATGTAGTAGGTAATAATCCTTACTCCCTTCAACCTCTATAAAAAATTCGATGTTTTGGTTTGAGCTTTATGGTTTTTTTTAAATGTTATGTTTTGGCAAAATATTGGATCTCGTAACATATTCTGCACCCCTGTCTAGAACCACGTTCAGGGTATTGATTGGTGAATCCAATGGGAAGAGACCATTGGTAAGACCTAGATGCAGATGGTAAAATAGCATTAGAATGGATCTGAAAGATATAGGGTGTGATGAGGTGACTGGATAGAACTAGCTCAAGATATAGCCAGATCCAGTGATTCAGAAATATTCTGGAAGAACCTGGGATTGAACTCACACCCTCTGGATCTGTAGCCAAGAATTCTGACCACTATACCACAAAGGTGGTCAATGAATTTGATAAAAGAATAAATCCCCACTCAACCGAGGGAAAAGGTCTTAAGTCATTAAAAATATTCCTATAATACATTCACAGCCTTAGTTCACTTGGATGATGGCTCAAAAAGTTACTAGAAATAATCCTTAATATATTCCTATGCCAAAAGCGGACATCTTTCACTTTGGATAACTGTAATGAAAACATGGTAATACATGAATGTGATAGCTAACCACAGTAATTTATGCCAATATTATGTATATGTTTATTTGGGGTCGGACACAAAGCTTATTTATCGTTTAATTCCACTTAAAAAATTATTATTCACACCACTTTCACAAAAGTTCTAGCTAACTTAGCTTCAAAATGGCGACCAATGAATTTAAGCCATATGATTGAACATTACTGAAACCAGTTCTTTATAATGATGCACCCAGGCAGTGGATAAAAATATTTTATTCAGTTGAATATTTTTAAATACGATAAAATAATCATAAAATAATTTATATCAATATAAAAAGGACAAGTATTTTCTCTGTTCCAAGTAAATACGATGCCTGTATGTCCAATATTACACATCACTGATAACATTCCAAAACAGAGAATAAATACTTTTAAATATGTTTAAAATATTGTTTTGGATTAGCTAAAAAGTATTAAAAGTGACGAAACAGGGTAAGAAACTTAAGTTTACATTATTTTAAATGTAAAATTTAAAACAAAACAGTGACCTAGTGATCTTTTACAAGTGTTGGCAACCTAAAACCCAAACATATAATTTTTGAACTGTCGTCCAGGTAAAAACCTATCGTGAACAAATTCTAATAATGGTCGAGTAATAATTTTAATGCTTTATGTTGCTATTCACCTCGAAGTTATTACTTATTACTAACACCATTTTACATTACCTTTTGCGATGGATTTTCTGCTGTGTTTTTGTCTCTTGGTGAACTTTTCCTTAGGCGAAGTGGCGTGAATTTTCAAGGAACTAGCATCATGGTGGGGAGGAGAAAACTCCAAAAGAACTGGTTCAACCTTTATTCCTGGTACAGCACTAGCTTTAGCAGGGACCTGGTCAACTGTGTAGGCTTCTTTGGTCTCTTGCCCTAATGGGAACTCACCCATTGAGTTCTCTTGGATGTCTGGGAAAAAATCTCTGGTTTGTCGATGCCACAGGTTTGCCTGCATGACACTTTGAGCAGTTTGCAGCGAAGCTCCAAAACCACACCCATGTTGGCTCACAAGTGATTTTGGCGATAGCTTTTCCGAACTAATTTGAGGCTCTCCACCCTTGTTATACTTATGTGAATTTGCCTGATTGCAAAATTCTCTGGATAAATTATTAGGAATATCGTAGGTAAATATGTCATCATCCCATGTTGTTTCGCTGGATGGAAGTTGGTCAGCTTCATAATATTTGTTGTCAGCACTGTCACTTGAATTAGAACAGAGATGAATTTTGTTAAATCTATTAATCAAATCACTTTGGTTGGTGGAGTTGCTAGCATTATTTAAGGGACTGAACACACTTAATGATTGATTACCAGATGCACTCTTTGTTTCAAAAATAGAATTGGTTGATTCAACTCTTGAACGCCACTTTTGCCAAGCTTCTGCTGCAGGGCTTAAGAAAGTATTTTCATTTTTTTCTATTTCCAAACTATCATTGAACTTATCTGAACCCGAAGACCTACTTGCAGGAGTCCCGATGAGCTTAGCAGATGTGATAGTTTCCACGCGCCTACCCCGATGAACAGTTTGTCTTTTAACGGATAGTTGTACATCATCAAACTTGCGCAGCAAAGGCTCACAATCCTGGACAATTGAATAAGTTTCTCTACGTAGAGAAGGAGAGGGAATATCGCTTGACCATTGAGAATAATACTTATCACTTAAACTCTCACTATTATGTTTCGGGACCAAAGTGATACCAGAAAAAACCCTATCTACATCGTTCAAACAAAGTGAAATGTCAGGTGAGTTGTGGGATCTGACAAAAGTGTTGTTTAGTCCAGGGGAAATTATTTGATGGCTCTGTCTTTCTGTCAAACTGAAAGGAAAAACTTGATTCTCTTTATCATCATCTCGAAATGAAGGATTAATTTCATTCAGTCGACTATTAACATCATAGGTTTGCCTACGGATTGGCGTAAGACTACCACTTGGTGGAAGTTTAGTGGCATTGATAGGTTCAAACGTGTCCAGTGTTTGCCACGGTTTCCAAAAGTCTTGTTGATGTTTATTAGGTATGTTAGAACTAAACTTGGTTCGGGCAGGTTTTGTTCTCTTCTCCTTTGGCCCAGTATCTTGTTTGGATACTTTGGAGGAATTTTCATTTTTTCCCCTCGATGATGGAAAACGTTTGGTCCCCTGTAAAATAATGACAAAATGTGTATACTATCAAAATATTAATAAACTTTACTATACATCACTAGCCAACCAACTTTTCCAATAGTCATCAGAGAAGTTATACTTCGGAATTATTGCTTTGCACCCCCCCCCCNCCCCCTCACAAAACAAAACTATATTTATTTATTTAGCACCGTACTTACTACCGGTTCGAGTTATATGCTTAAGTACTAATTATGCTAATGGGTTAGGAATAGCGAAGGTTGAATTTAGAGGAAGTGAATCCACAATTGTGAAGGGAGAGTGGAAAACCATTTAAGAATACCACCCTCAGTTCACCTAACCGAGATTCGAACCTTGATCTCCCAATTCTCAGCAGTATAGCTCAACACATTACTAGTGTATTAGCTAACTACACCACCAAGGCAGGTAACATATACTTGACTGCTTATGGAGTAGGTTAGTGTTTTTCTTTTTTTCCCTCTTTAATTTTTGATAAAAGCAATAATGTTTATATAATATATATTGTCACTATTTCTACTATAGATTCCAGAAGAAGGGAAGGAAATGACACAACTTTACGGATTGGATTCTGCCCACATTTTTCTTATTTCCCTAGGTCTCTACTTTTACACATCCACTCACTTGCAGGTGATACTGTGAATTTCCTTCCCATTCTTTTGCCCATTCTGAGGCTTTTTTCACTCAATTTTCACTTATTTTTATTTTTCCATATCATTATCGATTTTCATTGTTGTATAAGAACTATAATTAGTAGATAGTTACACGACTTAATTTTTAATTTAAACCCCGGTCCCAGCAAAGATTTATCTGATTACCAAACCCTTCCTTCACCTCTGACAAGACATCTTGTGAATGTGAGGAATGCCAGGCCTCCACCGTGGTTCGGATTCCACGTTAAACTGTAGGTCCTTCATTTCATCTCACAATCACCCTACCACTACACATTAGCGTAAGTGCGTATAGCCCGAACGGGTAGTAAGACGCGGTGCTAATAATAATAATAATAATAATTTAATTTAAAAAAATAGTATTAAGGTTTATTAAAAGATGAATCACAACATTGAAATTTTATTAAATATTTGTTTGGTCAAATTAAAAGTTTTTTCATTGTAAAAAATTTAGACTAATTTATATAATATTAATAAATGATCATAATTTTATCAGACTATAAACTTTGTCGTTTCTTAACCAATTTTGAACAAACCAGTTTTAAAAATTTACAACTAAGTCAAGAAGTGTTTGACAGCATTACTATGTCAATATTATTTCCAGTTTTGTATGAATTGTACAATTAAGTGGGAGAAACTTAGAAAATGAAAGCAAATGCAAACATTAATTCACAGTGATGTGAGGTAGAGTTACTCCAAGCTTCTAAAACCTACTTGGAAACAAACTATGATCACTAAGTGTGGCATTGTTTAGAATAAATATCAACAGCCAAGATTTTTATGCTACTGGATTTAGAAGGTTGTATCTAAATTGTAAATTATTTAAGTAATTCAGAGTCAATACTAATGAGTATTAGTTGAAACATGAATGTAGTAATCTATTACACACTATTATTTCAGGTATGCTTTTTGTTAACAGTTTGGCTGGGTTTTAATTTTTCATTAATGTAGTAGACATAGTTGCATTTTTTGTTTTTTTAATTCTTTCATTTATATTAGTGCTTTTATATTTAATCTTCCCTCCTCATAACTACATATTTAACTCTTACCTTTCTTACAATGTCACTAAAATGAAAAAGACCCATGTATAACAACACATGATTGAGTCTAAGAAGACCAAGAACAAGCAAAATTGCTTTCCATGAAAATACTTCCAGGCAACTTCATTCACTTCCGGGCAGATGAACAAGTTGTGTCAATTCAAATCAGAGGGCAACTGTCAAAAAGGAAGTCTTTCTTCCAGAAAAGATTAAATTTACTAATTATCACAAAACTGTAAAAACAACAAACAAGTATAACGCCACTCTTTCTATGGTCAGTACTTCCACCAAAATAGATAAAATTACTTCTGGTGGATAATATCACTTTCCAAATTCATGATAATTTACCAATAAAAATCATGCATCACTTCTACCAGCTCAAGGACAGCAGCCTAAGTTAGGCAATGTCTATCTGTGTGATGTCCAGAACAGATTTAAACACCGAATGAACAAGGCAATCAACTCCTATGGCAACGAACAGCTTAGCTTATTACTGAAATGACAAAAATTCTTCTTCAAATGATTTTGGTCACGCAAAGAGAATGGCTCATGTGATGGGAGATACGCCACAAGATCAACAATATGAGCTCAATGTGTAAATTTACTCGGATAAGAATATTAACACTCTCTAAAGCTGTGCCCAGACTAGAGAGCCGAACCACGTCCCAAATCAAAACTTAATATTCCTACGGGCAATATTATGCTTCATAAAGTTATGTAATTCGGTGGATGACACGCAATAAACAGGAAAAATATATAATTGGCCGCCGTGGCATATATTTATTGACACCATCGCAGCCCACATTTTGAAAACTATTGCATTAGGGGGTCATTTCTCCATCCCCTTTCCACATTAATCCGGGTGCACAGCCTTGACACTTTTCTCCCTTATTCAAAGATTAAGTCATTAATAACAACAGGTTAACACTCTTCCATGGACATGTGGTCTGGACAGGTTATTAGCTTATTTAATAATAATTAACTAATGGGGTTGGAATAGGGAAGGAAGCATTTTAGAGGTGATTTACCCACATTTGCATAGAAGAAGCGTGGGAAAATATTTAGGAAAAACCAACCTCAATAGACCCGACCGGGATTCAAACCCCAATATTCCCGTCTTGAGCATGCCAGTATAACACGAGATTGATGTGTTAGACCACTATGCCACTGAAGCGGGTTAGGAAGTATTTACTCAAAAAATCTACCTGGGGGAACCGTCTATTCTTTGTTTACCTCTCCCTCCATTTTTTCACAAACAGTCAGAGGCAGTTTCAAACTTATTTTCAGTGTGCAACAAACTTTTTAAGAAAGAAGTATCACTATTGTGGTAGAGTTTACACAACACATGAATAATAATGTAACTGTAAATATTTTTTATATTCTCTATAATTTTTTTCTAGAAATAAACATTAATTTAAAGTTGCAAGTGGTTCGGCTGGAGGATCGGCTTGCGTCCAATGAGTTTTGAGCAGAGCTTCATAACATCATTTGATGTTTCGTCAAAATACTAACATTCACTGAGTTACTGCGAAAATTTTGACAAACTCATTTATCTAACATTTACGACGTTCGAGGCAAGGTTTGGCTTGCTAGTCTGGACGGAGCTTAAAATATTATCTCTCAAGTCCAAACTCTAAGCCATGTGGAAAACACAATCAACAAATTATGAGACAGATTGACTATGCTCCAGTTTGCCTAATTTGACTCGCTACACACAAACTTATTACTCAAGACATTCTCTTCCTACAATAGTTAGTTGACTAATATGTGCACGGTCAAACCCAAACTCTGACTTTATTAAGAATCACCAAAATAATCTCAGAGAAGCAAAAAATATACTGCCCTCATGAACCATGTTTATACTCAAGCCCATGCCAATGGTCAACATGTGAACAAAATGGTCATTCTTCTCTCTACATTCATCGGTAGTTCACTCAGCATGAATTATAAGAATCAGGACACTACGGGAACTGTCCGCAGATTTGAAAAACCAGATTTATTTATTACGTTTATATGTAAACTAAAATGGCCCGAAATAACTTAAAATTTGCTCCAGGTGAAAAGTCACATTTCTGTCTTTGCTTCTCGTTTTATATTCCATGAAAAACTTAAATCTTTAATTGACAGCATAAATAAGTATTTCATATTCGGTCAAACAAACGTATACATACACACAATTGAATTCCAGAAGAGAGAAATGTCCCATGCTTATTATCGGGTCACTTTATTTGGCGATGACGAAATCAAATATATCAAGTCATATGTGCTGAAATGCATGACCCTGACAGAAACCTATTTTTGCACGAACTGGTCAAAAATTAAATGATGCATGGGCCCTGCAGAGAAACAAATCCAAATGCTTCATGCATCAAAGATGGAGCCTGATCTAAAGACTTCCCAAGAGAAGCCTCCTTGAAAGTAGAAAAAAATCCTGAAGAATATCCAATATAGGGTAAATCCATGTGAAATCAACCAATGGTCTGGACCTTCACATCTTTGAACAAGATAATTTTTGGAACATTGGTTCTATTTATTAAATGGATGAAAAATATGAAATTTCTAATTTTTTGTACATTCAGTTTTTGAGTTAATGGCTTTCAAAGTTTTGGAATTAGCGTGATTTTGGCCGCATTTTAAAATCTTCAAAGTGTTCTATCTCAAAAACTTTAAGACCTAGAGAGGTGGAATGTGTACTATTCTCTTTAGGATTTTACAAGCTTTACTATGATATGCAACTTGACCATATTTAACAATTTAATTTTTATCCTAAAGAATTTAAAAAATTATTTTTGTTAAATTTCAAAATAAAAATTTTTAATTTTTTTTCTAAATAATATATTTTATTTATACTCCTTTTGGGAGAACATGTACCAAATTTGAAGAAGGGATGATGATGGGATCACGTTGTAATAAATAGTTAAATATAGCAGTACCACAGCAAATTCACCCATAATTAGGTGTATTGCATCAATACCATGAGTATTTATGAACACCTGCAGTAACATAAACAAAATATTTGGGAAAATCGTTTTTACTAGTTTAATTTATTGCTCTTTTAGGTTAAACCTAAAACATTTAAAAAAATTCAAAACTTATGAAAAAACCTTATTAGGTTGAGCTAAGAATTAAATTTATTAATGATATTACATAGGCACCTGTAAAAGAAATTACTGCTCCTCAACAATGAATCTCAAAAGTCATTTCAAAATGAAGACAGTGATTCATGATAAGACAAGCCCCGGGGAAAGTGAGTCATACACACATGCAGCAACCTGAATACTGCTATTGTTTACAAGTTCTATCAGTTTTACTGTGACTGCCAGACAAACAACATCCATGTACTTTATTGGCTTGGTTTCTCGGTATTATTTCTTATGAAGTGACTTATTTCAGTGGCTTTTCTTATTTTAGTTTATGGACATAGACTACAATAATAATCTTTTTTAGGGTTCTGTTTTAATCATTGTTATTGCATTATCAGTCCTATTAGTACTGTTTGCTGCTGTTTATTTGTGAAGGGAAGATGGAAAGAAATTGGGCAACGTTTTGTTGCAACCCATTTAAGAAAAAATCACACTGGGTCAAAGAACCACCAGAAAATAATGAAACTGGAATTGTAAAACCTGGTACTAGTAGGTCTGAAGATCCTGAATTTATGAATGTTGATGAAGGCTTCCAACTTCTGAATGCTTCTCTAACTTTAATAGGTGAGTTGCCAGTGGTAAAAAAAAATGCAACAGTTCAAAAAAGTATAGCCATGAAAAGGTTGACAGAATAAAATGCAACAAAAACTGCATATTGAGCTTATTAACTACAAACCTCTAAGTTAGTATGTTTTTTTTTTTGCACTTTTAACATAGCATACCTCCTTCTAGGTGAATTTGCCACGTACCTTTATATGCAACTATTTATTACAACATGATCCCATTGTCATCCCATCTTCAAATTTGGTATATATGCTCCCAAAAGGTGTATAAAAAGAAATATTTTTTACAAAAATATTTAAAAATTTGATTTTGAGATTAAAAATTTATAAATATTTTAATTTAAAAAAAACACTCAAATATGGCCAAGTTTCATGTCATATTAAAGCTTGTAAAATCCTAAAGAAAATGGTACAAATTAAACCTCTCTAAGCCTTATAGGTTTTGAGATAGAGCCATTTGAAGATTTTAAAATGTGGCCAAAATCATGCGAATCCCAAAACTTTGAAAGCCAATAACTCAAAAAAGGAATGTTAAAAATTGAAATTTCATATCTTCGTCCTTTCAGTAGATAGAACCAATTTTCCAAAAATCAACAAAATTTGAAACGTCAAGTTCCAGAATTATTTTTTAATTGGTTGATTTCACATGGATTTACCCCCGGGTGTCTTACTACCTGTTCGGTTTACATGCTTAAGTACTAATTACGCTAATAATGGGTTAGGAATTGGAAAGGTTGATTATAGAAGAAGTGAACTTAAATTTGTGTAGAGGGAGAGTGGAAAACAATTGAGGAAAAACCACCCCAGTTCACCTGAGCGAGATTCAAACCTTGGTAGTTTATTTCAACATGAAACTTCCGCTTTAGCTAACTATGCCACCGAGACGAGTAACAGCAAAATAAATATGTATATTCGCATTGAAATGAAAGTACAACAAAAGCAGTGAGTTTTACAAATGAAGCTTTTTCAAAATCATAGTTCTGAAAATTTAAAAACCTCATTAAGCATGGCATCTCAGAGACAGTTTTCTGAGAAATACAAAGTTCTCAGAAATAGTGGCCTGCTGCTTTTATAGGTTAGACTTTAGATTAGAATGCTTTTATAACCCATGCTTCACAAATCAAGTCTGCTTGCACCTACTCTGCAGACAATTTTCTTTTGAAGAGTTGGATTGGACGTAGTTTCCGGCTTTTTTACGGTTATGTGATTAAGGTTACTGTCGTTGTAGGCGCAGTTTCCATTTCTATGCACTTGAGGACTTTATGGATGTGGAACTTATGGACTCTGTAGACTGAGCTTTACAATTACAGTTATTTATTTTTATATAACAAGCCTAATTACAATAGTTATTGTTTGGATGAAAAACACTTTTTGCGTTATGATTAAACAACCTGAAGTAGACTACAGTATTACACATTTCAATTAACACTTGTAAAGATATCTTAATTACTGCAACAGAAATATTTTGGTGAATTATTATTATTATTATTATTAGCACCGCGTCTTACTACCCATCCGGGTTATACGCACTTACACTAATGTGTAATAGAAGGATGATTGTGAGATGAAATGGAGGACCTACAGTTTAACGTGGGATCTGAACCATGGTGGAGGCCTGGCATTCCTCACATTCACAAGCTGTGATTAATACACGTCTTGTCAAAGGTGAAGGAAGTGTTTGGCAATCAGATAAATCTGTGCCGGGACAGGATTGAACCCCGGACCCCAGAACAGAAGTCCAACACCTTACCCCTAGACCACCAGGTCCCCTATTTTGGTGAAAATAGTGAGTCTTCTTAAAATAATAAAAAAAAATCTTGAATTATTATACTTTACAAATTTTGCTACCATTGGGAATTTTTGTGTGTGTAGGCTTATGGGTGGTAAACATAGTCTATTTTATTTCTCATAATTTGCCAGAAGAAGAAAAAATCAAAGCGATCCACTCTCTTTGTGTATTATTTCCAAGTTAAGTGTAACGTAACCCACCTAAGTGATTGCATGGTCTTAAGCTGCACATACACAGGGTGTCTACCAGCCATGAAAATCCAGGAACACTAGAATTAGTCAGGAATTTTAAGTGGTCGAGGAAAAACAGGAATAAGTTGGGAATTTGATAGATTACAAAAAAAAATTGGGAAAATGTTGCTTTACTCAAAATATAAAATATAATAATTTATTAAATCAGTAATTTACAATGTGATTCAAACTGTCTCTTTTTCTTGTAACTGTGTGATATATTTTATAATCTTATAATTCTTGATAGACTATTTCAATAAAAATAAAAACATGTTTGTTTAAATTTTAAATCTTTTTATCATTCATAAAAAAAGATTAATAAAAACATGAGGTTGGCGGGAGGGTGTAACATAGGCCTACTTTTGAGTTGGGGAATTTTAGGAAACAATCTGGGTAAATCAGAAAAAAAGTCAGGAATTTCATTGGTCAAGTTGAATAGATATCATGATACACTAGGCGAACGAAGGATAGCGAATGCATTCGGTTGAATTTGTTCAGCGTTTGTTTCAAAATTCGCCTTGCTGTCCACATTAAGTGAACCAAATATTTTCACAGATGTTCGCTCACTTTCACTTGTTTAGTTAAAGCTTTGGCATTGCTCTCGTTTTCATTATGTCTAATGAAGATTTAATTATAATCGCTAGTCCATTATATATAATAATTAGTGGAGAAGCTGTTCAGCCTAGGAGAAGAAAAAGAAAACTGTGCTGATGGATTACTTCACTATTTAAAAGTAGAGAATGACATAGTAAGACAGATTTAATGTGTGATCTAGACTTGAGATGAAGTGTGGACTCTCAAAATTTCTGCAAATGAACTCATATGATTTGGACTATTAATTGGATCTTATTGGCCCCAAGATTGCAAAACATAATGAGTCGTAATACAAGAGTATTACTTCACCCCTTAGCCACACATAAAAACCATATTCTATTCAGCTTGTTGTTGACGTTTCCTAGTACGTACACACTCTCAAATAGCCTGCTAGCGAACATCTTTTGATGTATCGACCAGTGAGCGAACCTTGGTGAAGGCAAACAAATGTGTTCGGTGGTGTTTGTTTCTATGTACATATTAAGCGAACAATTTCCTTCGTTCGCCTTTATGCACTGATCTCACAGTAGACTTGACTGCCAACAATGGAGAGATTGAGGTTCACATCTTGGTTGAATATACTAAGGATGTTTTTTTTTCCAAATAATTTTCCACTCTTCCTCCACACAAATTTGGGTACACTTCCTATAAATATAACTGCCTCGACCCCTAAAACCATGAACATAATTAATACATAAGTGTATAACCCGAATGGGTAGTAATACACTATGCTTAAAAAAGGTTTAATGTAGTGCCATGCATACCACCAGATTGTGATATGTGGTAAAAAATATGCCTTAATGACATAGAATAAACATGATAGAAGGCTTGGTTTTTAATCTTAAATTATCATCTATTTAGTGTGGGCATTTAACTCACTGATGCAATTATTATGGCTTAGAAAAATCATAACATTCCAAAGTGTGTCTTTTAAACTGTGCTCTGCGGAGCCCTTGGGCTCCACCATAGCTATCTCAGGTGCCATGAGGCAGTTTTAGAATAGGCCTATTCTTAATTTTTATCACACTAAAAATAGTATGGGTAATTAGGGTTGACAATTTTTTCCATTCTGAATAAAGGACATTTGCCAGAGGCACACTTAGAATATTTGAGGTTTTCCGATTGCTTATATGTTTATATTTGTAAACTTTAACTATTGTTATATAGCTCATCCTTACTCTAAGCAGCGAATACTGTCATGGGTGTGGGTACGATCAAGGCTAGTAACCTTGTCTACTCTATTTAAAATTACTACAAGAAACGAAGAATAGCCTTGGATGACCAAAGTTTTGATAGGTAGCTGAGGTTAAAACTGAAGGGCCCATCATTTGACAAACTGGCAAGAATGTGGAATGAGAGGAAAGTGTGTGGTAAAGTGAATGAACTGTTAGAGGAAATGATTGTAAGAAACATTGATATTTTTTGTGTAGGCTATATGAAACAAATCGGAAAGGCAAATATGTTTTGGTGATGAGTGATGGGTGTATGAATGGGTAAGGGGAAGTCAGGGAGTAGGTTTAATCCTTAGCCCAACCTGCTAAGCCGTTTGTAAGAATATATAATTTTATGTCATCTAGACTTCTCAGGGTACATATGAAAATAGGTATTCGTAGAATTATGTTGGTTGCTGGTTATTCTCCGGGCGCAATGTGATAACGAGAATGAGAGAAAGGAGTTTTGGAATGAGCTTAATGAATTATTGAATGCATTTAAACCAGGTGGAAGTGATGGGTGGGTACCCAAAGTGAAAATTATGGTGATGACAGGGAAGACGAGAATGGCAATGAATTAGTGAGTCTGTGTTTGGAAAAAGGTTTATTTGTGTTGAATACATAGTTTAAGCACAAAGATATTATTATTATTATTATTAGCACCGCGTCTTACTACCTGTTCGGGTTATACGCACATGCACTAATGTATAATGGTAGGTGATAGTGAGATGAAATGGAGGACCTACAGTTTAACGTGGAATCCGAACCACAGTGGAGGCCTGACATTCCCCACATTCACAAGATGTCTTGTCAGAGGTGAAGGAAGGGTTTGGTAATCAGATAAATCTGTGCCGGGACACAGAAGTCCGACACCTTACCCCTAGCCCGCCAGGTCACCTCACAAAGATATTCACTTGTATACATGCAAAGGGGCGATTTGAGAATGATGATTGTTTTTGTGGTTTATGATGAGAGACTGGGAAGTTAAGAAAAGAATGCTATGGCTGTGCGTGGAGTTGAATGCGGGTCACTTTCTAGTGATTTCAGAAGTTGAATTAGGTAGGAATTTTGTGATGAAGAAGCGAAAAAGTAAGAGTTAAAGTAGAAAATTGTGGAATAAAATTTTAAGAGCGATGAAAGATTACTGAACGAAAAATAAACTTTACAAGACCATGAATGGAATGTTGAAATAAATGCTAATGCTATTTAAAAAGCTTTGAACAGAATAAAAGAGGCTGTAGTTGAGTGCGCAAAAATTGTGTCTGGATCTGGGGTGACTGGAAACTTAAAAAGAGATGCATGGTGGATTGAACAGGTGAAAGAAGCTGTGAGAGAGAAGAAAGAAGCATACAAATGAATGATTGCTGTGAAGAGTGAAACAGAACATAAGAGGAGGTGGGACATATACAAAGAAAAAAAGATTAATACAAAGTTAGTAGTAAAGGAGAGTAACGAGCAAATAATTAAAAGAAGGAGAAAGAATGCGGAATGATTTTGAAGGTAATAAGTTGTTCTAGAAGTGGGTAAAGAGAAAGAAATAAGGAGTAAAAGGAAAGACATGGCATTCAGAATGAATGTGGTGAGATGATCTGTGATGAAAACGATATATGAGGGTGATGGGGAAAGTATTTTGAGCAATTGTATGGCGAAAATGTGGAGAAAGTAGCAGAAAAAGGGAAAATGTTATATGGAGTGAAAGAAATAACCAGCCTGAGGTATTTAAAGTTATGGCAATGTTAAAGAATGGCAAAGCTGCGGGTGTAGATGGGACCACAAGTAAAATGCTTAAGTGTGGGGGCACAGTATTACTTGACAGATTGTGTGAGTTGTTCATTGTTGTGCTGGGATTGCATACATCTCTAATGACTGGAAGAATGCTATAATTGTTCCTTTGTACAAAGTCAAAAGCAGTATGAGTGAATGTAAGAATTATAAGGCAATTAGTGTTGAGTATTCCAGGTAAGTTTTTGGGAGAGTTTTAATTGAGAGAGTGCGTGAAAGAACTGTTGGTAAGATTTGGGGTGTGCAATGTGGTTTCATGCCAGTTAGAGGTTGAATGGACCAGATATTAGCATTGCAACAAGTGATTGAGAAAGAAAGTTTATTGTACGCTTGTTGATCTGGAGAAAGTGTACATTTGGGTGAATAGGTGTAAGTTATGGAATGTTCTTAGAGAGTATGGTGTGGATACATAGTTAGTAAATGCAATTATGGTGTTGTATGATGGAAGTAAAGCTGTGTTAGGGTGGATGCAGCTTTGAACGAATGGTTTGATATTGAACAGGGTGTTAGACAAGGTTGTGTTAGGTCTCCATGGCTGTTTAATGTGTTCATGGATAAGTGTATGCGGTATGCTTGTGAGGATGTGGTTGGTGCACAATTAGACAAAGTGAATGTAAGTGTGCTCTTAAATACAGGTGATGCCATTATTAACGGCTGAGAAGGAAAATTACTTTTACAATGCATTAAATCATTTGAGTGTGGCGACAGACATAAGGGATCTTCGTATAAATGTCTCCAAACCTAAAGTATTGGTTTTTGAAATGGAGGGATCAGGAAATGATTGTCAACTTAGTATACATAGAAAACTGTTGGAACAAGTGAATGATTTTATTTATCTGAGCAGAATATTCTGTAAAAATGGAAGGATAGATGGTGAAATCGATAGACAGGTGAATGCATCTTAGAGAGTTGTTCTAGATTTATGTGGACTATTGCAAAGAATAAGGTAGTATCAAAACAGGAAACGTTGGCAGTATATAAAAGTGTGTCAACGCCAACGTTGTTTTATGGATGTGAAGTGTGGGTTTGTCAGGAAAAATACAAGAGCATGGGGAATGCGGTTGGAATGAGATATCGAAGGAAGGTATGTGGAAAAACTTGTATGAACAAAGTTAGTAATGAATAGGTGCTGAAGGAGTGTGGTTTGAAAGGGAATCCAATAGGTCAATTTGAAAGAAGTGTCTTACGGTGGTTTGGGCATATTGAGAAGATGAGTATGGGTCGAGTGATGAAACAAATATATAAGAAGGTAAAGTGTATGGTTCATAAGTAAGGGGTAGGCCATTTAAGACGTTGCTAAATGTTGTATATGAACATGTGAAAAGAAAAACATTATTTTAAGCGATAAATTATTATTATTATTATTATTAGCACCGCGTCTTACTACCCGTTCGGGTTATACGCACTTACGCTAATGTGTAATGGTAGGGTGATTGTGAGATGAAATGGAGGACCTACAGTTTAACGTGGAATCCGAACCACGGTGGAGACCTGGCATTCCTCACATTCACAAGATGTCTTGTCAGAGGTGAAGGAAGGGTTTGGTAATCAGATAAATTTTTGCCGGGACCGAGGATTGAACCCCGGCCGCTAGCATAGAAATCTGACACCTTACCCCTAGACCACCAGGTCACCGACTTTAAGCGATAAAGAATAAAAGAACATCCATGACTCTGTATATGGATGTTGTTGAAGTGAAGGAAGTATGCAATGATAGCGAAGTGTGGTGAAAGTTAGTGAGGAATGATTAAGTACGAAGCTGTTTTTTGAGCTATATTCACACATTTTCTTGGCTACCCCTTAAGTGTATTGCATGATTAGGTATGTATGAATGTGTGAATGTATATATGTACCTAATGTTATTGAATGTTTACAATATTAGGAAGTGTAAAAAATGCTATGAAAACTCCAGCATGTTTTATTTCATCTGGTGCAAGGGCTCTTTCAGTCTAAAAAATTTGGGAACCACTAGTATAGTCTACAAATATTCACATTTCACCAGTGAAAATTTTTTTGGGGGATAGTAGGCTTAAACATGTAACTTAAGAGAATATAAGTGTGTTTTATTTTCTAAATAAATTAGAAAGCTTATTATGTTTTATGATTATTTAGAGCATATTACAAGATTATTTTTTTTTCTAAATAAAATATTAAATTTTATGATTTTTTTTACTAACAAATTAATACATGTTTTTAATCTATCTTAACATAACCTTAAATATATATAAACTCAAGGATAACACCCATATTATGGAGCATATAATATTGATTTTTATATCTTATAAGTAAAATAAGCTACAGTAGCCCCATGGCTTCTTTGGTGCTGACTGACAGCTTTGAGAAGTTACCAGATCAAATTATGTATCTCTACGCCTAACCATATGATCTGCAAAAACATGTGTTTAGCAGCTGTCACTTTTGACGGTCAAAATTTAGGTATATACCTAAATGTTGACTGTCAGAAGTCAGCTGTGAGCTGTCAGTCAGCACCAAAGAAGCTATGGGGCTACTGTACCAATATTTTATTAGGTATTAATTTTATATTAAAATTGATATACATAATTTACTCAGGTGAAAATAAAACACAACTCCCGATTTTTAATAGGTAGCCCTAAATGAAATTTTTTTTCAGCTAAATTGCTTTTAAAAAAGTCTGAAATGCTTCAGGATGAGTTTGAGCATATGTGGAACACCTAAAACAATATCTCAAACCTAATTTCTGGTTTTATAAGGCCACAAAAAACTGCTACATTGACTAGAGGTGCGAACCTTCAAATTTTGTATCCAAATGTTACTATGATTCGAATTCTATTAGAAATTTTGAATTTTAATATTGGAAGATTCGGATTAGATTCAAAATTTCAAATCCAAACAAATCTTAGATTCATATTCAATGGGTTTATATCAAAATTTGACTCTAAAATTCATTCATACTTAACAAATTAATATTATCAGACCGAGCATTGATTTTGTGGTAGATGAGCATTAATTTTGTGTAGATTGAATAACAAATTTAACTTGAGTTTCAGGACATTAAAGAATCACATTTGGGATAGTTGTTAGTCACAGTAAATTCTTGTATTTTAAATAAGTATCTAGACCCACCTTTTATTAGATATTAACTCCTAGTACCTAAAAATAATCTGTTCATAAAAGAATTTAAGCATTAATAACATTAATATAAAATTCAAAACACATATTTTGTTTGTTAAAAATTAGGAATACACAGTTATTTTAGTAATTTTAATTGAAAAATTACTATATGCACTCAAAATTGTAGAAATATAACCTAAAACTGAAAACTGTTCAAAATATGCACTTATAATCAAAATAAAATGTGTATATTTGAAGTCAGGGTAGCATAAGAATGCTTATAATTAATTGCTAAAATTGAATTGAAACTTAAAAATTTGACATAAACATCTTAGCCCTAGTAATAATAATAAAATAATAGATATGGGTCCATGTCAAATTGACCAATAGTCTGAACCTTGACAGCAGAAATTGATAATTTTTGATACAGTGGTAGTAGGTAGCAGTAAAGTTGACAAACTAAAAAAATTCAAAGATTTTTTTGGGCTCTTGGTTCTTTAGCTATTGACTTTTATAAAAGTAAAAATCATACAAATTTGACATTGTGAAATCTTTCAGATCAAAATCTATTTGACCTAGAGCTCAAATTATTGTTATTATTTTTTGTTTTTTAATTAGCTTTAATTTGTTATGCAACATGACTACAATATTTGAATTCTCTAAACTTTCAAAACAAAAAAAAACATTCTTTTACTTCAAAAACACCTATTTTATTTAAAAAAATTATTTTAAAGTTATTGACTATTTGTGTGCCAAATTTCATAATGGAAGGCCAATTGGTTCCTATGGAAAAAAAAAATTCTCTGTGTTATAATGTACACAAAATTTGCTAAATTTGTTGACTTCTATGTCAAAACTGTAACTATAAGCTGAGTGGTTGATGTTTGAAAGTTGTTAAAATCTATTTATAATTATTTTACTAATTTGAAAATATCTAGTATCTATCAAATCACAAATTAAAAAATGCATATTTGTTTTTACATTGATTGACTCTAGAGTAGATATACAAATACAAGGTCCATTTAGGAACTAAACAATGAAGAGATTTGCTAAAGGAATTTAACTAACAGTCTCTGTCTAAAATTAGCTTACCATAATTAATTTTAGGTTGTCCTCGTTGGAAATCCAGTGATAGTAATGGTACTAAAGTAGCATGACATAAAATATAAATATTGAATTGGCGGGTTTCCATTTATTTTGAAGCTTCAGGCTCTAGTAAACAAGAGAAAAGAACACTTCTAGCACCTGGATCCATTTTAACTATTATTTGTAGGCCTACATAATAATTAATGAACCAGTTGTTTCAAACATTCAGCGCACCTACATCTTACGATCTTTTTAATATCTCACTTCTCCAAACAAAGTGAGGACAACTACATTTCTTCCTTGCTCAGAGTATAAACTATCCCAGTTTCAGTAACAGGCTCTACTTTTTGCAAAAGGGTTTCACCTGTCACATTCAACAGATCACTCGGTTATGAGTATAAAAGGAAGCTGGTCCCTTGGGCTGTAGGACGTTACTTTTTACTCACTTGTAACACTATTCTTTGCAAGAATACATTAAACCCACCAAGAATCTTTACATAATATATCCAGATTCAACTTTTGCTAAATCACTTTGTGTGATAATAGTATATTGCTCTCACACAATCAGTAAACTGATGTTCAATAAAGTAATAATTCTTAACAAGAAGCTGATTTTCAGAAATTGTGCAAAAAAAATGCAGCTTTTGAGTACCCACGATCGCTTTAGATTCTTGAACTGGGACAACAGCATTTTCTCAACTTCTTCTTAATCATTAACTATGCTGTACTCAAAAGTCTGGCCTGAAATGTTGTCAACAGGAAAATCATTCAATTGCTTTGGAGTCAACATTTGGTCTTCCTATGATCTTTGTTAACTTACTTTAGCAGCAAGTCTTTTAACAGTATTGCCAGGTCCATCACATTTGCTCTTGCCATGTGAAGTAGCAACATTTATTAATTAATATTATTACGGTTCTTACCCAGCTAACTTGCCCTAACCTTCCATGCTCAAGTGAGTTAAAATGCTGACTAATTTTGACAGAACAAACAATTTCACAAGATGCTATTTTTATGATATCATAGAATTTGGCCTCTACGGTAACTTATGATACATGGTTCAGAATAATGAGTGATCTCGTAAATATTTACATTCTGGTGGGATTTTGGTGAGTTTTATTTCTATTGTTTAGTCATACAATATTTTAAAACATTATGAATACTATTATTATTCACTTATATATTTTTACATATGTAGTAATGATACTAATTGTAATAAAACGACAAAAAAAAATTACACTTTATATTTGAAGTATACTTTTTCTGTTTCTTAAACAAAAACAGTGCCTCTAAACATAACTACATTTTAAATAATTTTTTTAATATAAAATTTTGCATATTTTGGCTTTCTGAGCCTATGAGGTACTGTAGTTGAAATATTAAAGTTGTTATTTAGAGTAGCTTAGGCTATATATGTCAGGTTTATTTATTGTGTGCACACTCCTTTTCCTTTTTAGTTATTGGTCACCAAGGTGTTATGACATATTCTTACATTTTATTTTGTAGCATGAATAAGCTTCACTAGCAAGTACTTCAATCCAAATCAACCTTAACTGGTATAGTTACACTTTTGTGAGTACATGTCACTCACGAGCTAAGTTTACCTGGATGACAGCTAGAAATGTTACTAGAAGTAATCCCTAATATATCACTACGCCAACAGCTGACTCATATCACTTTGGATGACTGTAATGAAAACAGATTGTAATATATTAATGTGATAGTTAACCACAGTAATTTAGGCCAATATTATTTATATATTTATTTGAGGTCAGATACAAAGTTTAATTATAGTTTTATTCCACTTAAAAAAATATTCACTCCACTTTCACAAAAACTTCTAACGAACATAGCTTCAAAATGGTCACTGAAGAATCTAAACCATATGATTGAACATAACGGTAAACAAGTTTTTTACAATGATGCAGACACCCAGTTGATGAAAATACTTTATTCAGTTAAATATTTCAAAATACGATAAAATAATCATAAAATCATTTATTGTATGTAAAAAAAGACAAGAATTTTCTCTTTTGCAAGTAAACACGATGCATGTATTAAAAGGTATTGATGTGTGCACCATATTAAACATAATCAATAACGTTCTAAAACGAAAAATAAGTACTTTTAATTATGTTTAAAATATTGTTTCGAGTTGGAGGAAAAGAAATTATTTAAAAAAATTAAATATTATGAGAAAACTTAAGTTTACGTTATTTTAAATATAATATATAACAGGTAATTAAATATATTTACATTTATAACAAAACTGTGATCTTTTACAAGTGTTGGTGACCTGGTGGTCTAGGGTAAGGTGTCAGACTTCTATGCTGGCGGCCGGGGTTCAATCATTGGTCCCAGCATAGATTTATCTGATTACCAAACCCTGCCTTCACCTCTGACAAGACATCTTGTGAATGTGGGGAATGCCAGGCCTCCACCGTGGATTCGGATTCCACATTAAACTGTATGTCCTCCATTTCATCTCACAATCACCCTACCATTACACATTAGCTAAGTGCGTATAACCCGAACGGGTAATAAGACGCAATGCTAATAATAATAATAATAATAATAATAATAATTTTACAAGTGTTGGCAACCCAAAACCTAAACATATGATTTTCGAACTGTCATCTAGGTAAAAACCTGTGAATGTTTTAAGTTACATGCACATTAAGTTGATTATGATCACAACATTAATATTATATATTCTTAACATGCTAGCTTTTGACACCAATCTCAGGTGATCTATTTGAGGTACAAGATAAAATTTCTTCACAATAGGAGTAACATGAAAATACAATCCTTGAAAGTAGATCTTATTTGATGTACTAAAACAAATTTTGTTTTAAACAATTAGTTTGGTTATCAAAACATCATCAACTGTTTTTAGCCTGTGGTCATGTCAGTTAAATATTAAAATGCCTCAATCTTCCTATATCCATTCCATTCTTCCACCTTTAATTGTTTCTATTCTTTTACTCTCATTGCACAGTTTCTGTGTGCACATCCTATCTCTTTCTTGGTATCCCTTGCAGTCATATTTTCCCCACATACTTTATCTCCATCATTCTCTTTAGTATTCTCTCCTTTTCCATCTTCATGACATGGCCATACCATATCACAAAGAATAAATAGCCAAGTCAGTTCACTCTAGATTTTTTTAGTCAATTTTTTTTTTAATTTCTCTTTTCAATCAAAGTTTAAATGTTTGATCTCTACAGACTCCTCATATTAACTTTACACTTACACTTGGTCTTGTTTGCTTTCACAAGACTTATCCATGCTGTAAATAAACTTTAAATCACATTTCCTTGATTGATTTTGTGTTCTGTATTCATCATTTATTCTTTGCCTTGCCACTTTAGATTAGTTTCTTCTCTCAATCAAACAACGATAAAATGAGCTAATCAGAGCTCAGAATTATTGTTTTTACAACTCACTGACTTGTGTTTACAAACTGACACACCATGGGAGAGATGTGTTAATGAGGTGAGGCAATGCCACATTCTCTCCCATTCAGAGTAGGATCCACAATAATCATCAAACACAAATTAATGTTATAGTAACTGTAATCCTCTTTGTCGAGCCAGCATACCTCACTTGGACTTTTCATATTGCCATTCCTTTCATTAAATACATTCCTTTATGAAATTACAGGTTGCCTGGAAATCAATCACACATCCTTTAGAAGTATTTTCACCAAGAAATAAATAAAAATAACACTATAATAAAAACACACAACATATGTAATTTTATGTAATATCTTTGAAAGTATGTATAATTTAGTAAAATATGTAACAATATTTAAAACTATGACTGAAAATTCATTCTCAAACAACCTATTTCTCCAACATTTCACTTTTCACATTTTTAACCAGCAGGATTTAAATATGTAGTTACATAAAAATCCGGGCTCAGCTTTTAGAAATTCAGCTACATTTGAATCAAGGTCAGCTTTCATGCAGGCATTGGTACAATTTAATTAATTATACATGGGTCAGTGGAATACTCTTTGGTAGTGGTGTACTGCCATTCACAAGGATTCATTTCGTTTATTAATTTTAGTTGAATAATCACTCCAGGACATAGGTTTGAGTCCTCTAGACTTTGCCTATAAGATTAGTGCTAAAATGCATTGATTTTAATGTCAAAAATATACTGTTTTAAGTCCATTGACACACATCACAGAATAAAGGCCCAGAGTAAGAATGTGTTTTGCCATTGCTTTTATATTAGATAATTCGGGATGAACTAATCTTATATTAGTGGGGAAATTCTCTGTAGCTGATAAAAAAAATGCAACCTATTGTGATTTTTCTGCTGCTACTTAAAATAATTATGTAAATATCTCAACACATTGCTTTCACTGAAGAGTGACACAGCCCGGAAAAGATGTCACTTGCCCCAGATTTCATAGAATTCAACAAGTTACTGACTAAAGCATAACATAGTAATGTTCAGATATAGTTAAACAACATATGGTATTCATTTGTATCTGTGTTTTTAAATGTCAGTCATAAATTATATTACTTTGGAAGTGGAAATTGTGTGTGCCTGAATAAATATAACATTGGCAAGGATGTAGTGAAAATACATTGAAGAATTTGCAGCAGAAGTGTGTCAAGAATAAGGATTTATAAAATATCAGAAGACAAACGTACCGTAAGTGAAATATATAGTAATATCTAACATAACATTTTTATGTCTAACAACATGCAGTGAGTGCAAAACACATCAGTAGCCAACTAGTTTATTGAAAGCATCAATTTTCAATAGAAGAAAGATAAACACAGGCTATCAATTTTATCAATCGCCTCTATGGTTTTATATATGTCAATCAACATTGTGCTTGGGGCTTAAACACTTCTATACTCTGTTTATTTCACGGCGTGTGTCACTGGCCTAACAATAAAATTACTAGCACAAATATGTTTAATGTAATAATCTATGGTTTTTCTTAAAATATATTTTCAATTCGATAATGTACCCTTTGTTTACCCTGAAAGATAGCAATCTGAACGTGCGTGATTCCACATTGTCATAGATTATTAGATTTTTTCCATAGTATTATCCACCAAGGAACGACTTCTACCTTTAAGGGCAAACAAAGGGTACATCTCGCATCATATTTTCACCCTTTTTCCACTTCCAACTGTTGCTTAATTTTTTGTACGATCTAAGAATGCAGTGTACCATTTGGTAATATTGACCAAGACTTTAATTTAAAGCTTTAAAAAAACTTATTTCAAGTTGAATAAAATTGAAACCGGCACATGTTAGAATGCGGTGTACATGTCAAGCTTATTTATTAAAACTGGTTTGCCAATGATGGGGATGTGGATTTTGAATCTTGGCAAGTTGTACTAGCGGAGTTTTTCTTTTATAAAATGGTACTCTCCCTACATTTATTTTCAATTTTATTTTAATTATATTACTATCACATAATGTTGTATGTATGCACTTGCACATTTTGTGGAACTCAGACAGGTAGTAAAATTCATTGGGGGGAAAACAAACTCTAAATAAAGTTGACCGATTTAGAATATAAACAGTTTAAATTTAATGAGTTTTATTTTTTATTTCAATTCTGTTCTCTATATTTGACTACCTACATTTTAAATGTATAAAAAAAGAAGTTAACAAACTTGTCTTTCTTTTGGCTTTTCTTTAAATTAAACTGCCTTGTATCACTTATAATTTTTCATTTGTAAACTCACTTTAGCTCAACAAACCAAATAAAATTGATATCACTATTTTAACACACTGATATAACCTACAGGTTTAGGAGTATTTCACCCCTTTAAATTTGTGTACAAAAAAGTGTCGAGTACCGGTACTTTACAAAATATACTCGTGGGATCATCCCACGGGAAATCAACCCACATAAGATCAGGGCTGTGGATTCAATACACTAAGCCTCCTACTCTGACTTTTCATATTAATTAATGATAAATTTACTCCAGTAAAATACTCCAAAGAGATTACTTTATGGGAAACTTCTTCGACATTGTGAATATCAATTTGAATATATTTCTCAAATCTAAAGAAGAAAAATCACATATTTACCATATATTTTTTATCCTGCCCTACTCATATTCTTACTAACAATTGCCTGAATATATAAATATTAAGTAATATGTTTGCATATTATCTATTTCCTTCTGTAAAAAAAAGAAGTTTTTTCCATAACTGCAAGGCATCAGTCAATTATCCTCTCATGAAGGCCAATAAGAGGCGCTAACTCTTCCTTGACATGAATCTAGCCAAACATCGGCTTCATTGTGGGTGATAGTTTTGACAACTCCAATATATCAATGAATATTATACACAAATAAGCCACATAACTGATAGTGAACAACTTTGGTTTTATTAGCGACTTGTCACTGCAGATGTCAAACATTAAACGGACACTATTCAATACCTGTAACTTTTGTGGCAATCTTAGTTGATGACTTGGGGACGAAATTATGAAAATTGCGCTACCAAGAAGAGGTTTGGAAGTAGCATACCAATTACAGAGGTTTATCTGAGCTATTTATGTCTGTCATATTTTTATAATAAAGTGAAAATTATGTTATGTTAAATGTTATCTTGTAATTAACATAAATATCTGGAAATTTTGAGATCTGATCATCAAAATGTATAGACTGTGACTTTCCTATTCACTTGCTTTACAATTCCATCAGTGTCATTGCAATACAACTGCTATAGCTTGTGATAAAAAACAAAAAATCGTGTATCATGCATTTTTAAATCGCCATGATGGTTACATTCATTTTTAAAATTCCTAGATTTTATATACTGGACATCACAGCCATCAGTAAAGTAGTGCATTTCTTTTTATTTGTGGAAAATTGACCTTATTGTATTTCATTAGTGTGTGCTGCATGTCAAATATAAAGTACACATCATGATCAAGGTTGTCTGATAAAAAGCAAAAAGATTTTGAAGTAAGACTGTCAACAATTATATAGTAAACTACAAGGGCACAAAGTGAATCCCACGTTAGGCCAGTGATAATCTTGAGATTCATTCTCAATTATGAAAGACAGATTTACACATGATATAATTTCATTTAGTACTTTTTCATGTGCCTAAAGATTTTTTGTTCATATTTTGCAATAATATAGTTGGTAACTAATTGTTTCATTATATAACACAAAACATTTGTAATTTCCTCAAATGTTGTCAATAATAATTATTGGAATTCAGTTTGATTAACAGAAATAGACTGTACTATCTTCTGCATAATGGACCATAATCCAAAAACTTTGAAATAAGTAGGCCTATATTCCTAAAAGATTTTAATATCACCAAACCCTTCCTTCACCTCTGACAAGACGTGTATTATCACAACTTGTGAATGTGTGGAATGCCAGGCCTCCACCGTGGTTCGGATTCCACATTAAACTGTAGGTCCTTCATTTCATCTCACAATCACCCTACCATTACACATTAGCGTAAGTGCGTATAACCCGAGCGGGTAGTAAGACGTGGTGCTAATAATAATAATAATAATAATAATTTTAATATCTGGACGGCTATGCAATTTTCTTAGTATACACCCAGCATTACTAACTAATCTTCATGATTGCCTGAGCCCCCTGCTAAAATACACTATTTTGACCTGAGACTTTTGTTTTTATTGTTATAATAATGCTTTTTAAACAAAAGTATATTAATCACAACTTGTGAATGTGTGGAATGCCAGGCTTCAATTGTCGCTCGAATCCCATGTTAAACTGTAGGTTCTCCATTTCATCTCACAATCACCCTACCATTAAATGTTAGCGTAAGTGCATATAACCCGAACGGATATTAAGACGCGTTGCTAATAATAATAATAATAATAATTATTATTATTGTTATTATTTAAACAAAGTACAAAGTTACTTTGAATTTCACTAAATAAGGTTTTTTTTCTTCTTATACTGGCTATTATTGATACTGACTTAATCTTGTTCTTGGTAAATGTCTAGAATTTTCATTGTGTTTTTATTACATTATTTTCAGACTTTTTTTTTTTTCACAACCTGCTGATTGTATTAAAATAAATCCTTTTTACTTTAATGGAGGAAGTGTGCTTTAAATAACTTCTATGACTCACATGAATAAATGAGTTGCCTTGCTGAGTTATCACAAAAGTTAAAAGTACTTTTGTTTTCTTTTGAAAAGTAAGCTCAGACTTACCTTAACTCATCTTACAATCAAAGTTTTAAAAGATAAAACAAATTGTAGTAAATTTACAGTAATACCTCACTCTTTCGATACGTTAGGGACCAGAGCACAAACCATAGTAAAAAAAAAGGTTTTATTTAGCTTGCAAATGCATTAGGGCCGCAAAAAAAAAAACTATAGCTATACAACACTTGTGAATGTGTGCAACACCCAAGCACATTATGAACCCTGACATAATACCAAGTACTATAAAAAAATAACTATGAACTGTTAGTATAGTCACAAAAAATGTTTTACGAAGAGTTCAGTTATTTTAATAACAAAAATAAGAGATTCAAATCAGAAATTTTCAAAAAACAATGCACACAGAACGACTTCTATTCAAAGAATGAACAACGAAAGAAAAAAGATGGCACGCAGTGGTGACAAAATCCAACGAAAAGCAAAGCAAGCAACAACATTTGGAAACGTGGCTATAATTGAAACCTGACAAAAGAGCAAACCACATTGCACTAGGTCAATATAAATTAGAGCTGCTATGCACTGAGGGTGGTTTATGTGATTTTCATTGTTTGTTCATTATCATATCTACATGACCATGCAAATGTGTTGCTTCTATGCTTCCCTCTCCATTTATACCAATTAGGTCAATTATTTAAATAATTGTTTGTGGTAACATGTTGTTACTGATAATTAAACTTACAACTTGCTCCTTGATTCTACTAATAATAAAACTTACAACTAGCTCTTTAACCCGCTTGTGTGGCTGTATGGTCAAAGGCGTCACTCTCGAAAAACTAGATTGCCTCTGACAATCGAGGTTCAAATTCAGATTGAGTACTAAATTCGTTCTTTGATAGTGTCCCACTCTCCCTCCATGAAAATGTAGGTACACTTTCTCTAAATTCAATATTCTGATTCCTAAAATATTAGTGTAGTTACTACATGTGTATAAAACCTGAGCAACCATAATGATGTAGTGGTATTAATATGCAAACAAGATAGCTATAATGTATTCAGACACTTAAATGCTAGTAAGAATAATAGGTGTATGTTACATGCGGCTAGATAAGACTGTTCTCTAATAATACTTTTGTACTTTCTCACTATCTTACAGGTATAGAAAGTATTGTGATCGTCAAACAATCAAACTTGAGATTTTGACGAATCTCGACGTTTCATGACCCCCCAAATCTGAAAAAGTGGTTTTTGAATTTCCGTCTGACTGTCTGTCTGTACCTCCAACTAGAGCCTAAAACATTTTTACAATCGGGCTAAAACTTAGTATCTAGGGTTTTCATAGGGTTGCCCTGAAGGTTTTTTGGAATTTGATATCCTACCCTAAAATAAAGGGTAGTTTACTAACGGGCAAAAAGAGAAAAAGTCGATTTTCTTAGAAACGATTTTGATTAAATTTCATTTCTAAACAATTATAATTATTACAAATAAAATGGCCACTCTCAATATTTCGGCAAAATGACTTTAAGGGCTCCGGTCTGATGCATAAATTCTCAATTTGTATCATATCTCCAAAACTATTTGAGAAATGAAACTACTTATCATTACAAATATGTAGATCTATTTATAATACAAATATTTTAATTGAAGCATATTTTTATAAAACTAATAACTTTGAAGCTATACACAAATATATCTATTTTTTAACTTTCCAAACACTAAAGGTAAAATATTGTGATCATAAAAAAAACCTAACCTGAAATGTTGATGGTACTATTTGAGTTTTAACGCAATAATTCTCCAATGCCACAGAGTAATTATAAGTCTCTCAAAAAATTTGTTATTTTCCCTTAAACCTTTAGGAAAGATGTTTGTACAACAATAATCTATTCCTTCATTTTAGACTCAATAGTCAATATTTACATTTTTTATTGGTCAAAATTTATAAATGAGGAATTTAATAGCAATGGAATGACATGAAGATGTGCAACACCTAATAAAATGTTGAGAATTTTAACTGGAAATTGAAATTTGAATACAAAGTGTTGACCCGTGGGGACTCAATATTTATAGAAAACTTTAGTATACAACAATTAGGACATTATGCAAGAATGTAAGTGAATGCTTATTGGTCTGCTAGTGTCGTTCTGAGTGCACTATTGCTCCACCTTTTAACCTAAGATGATGTAAGCAAACCCCCGCTAGTGTCCACTAAGCATCCACTTTGTCATGTTCTTGCATACAGCCCTTAAACTTAGTATATCATAGCCACTTAAACCCAACTTTGGCGGCATGTTTCATGAACATCTGCTTGAAATGAACTTCGGGGACTTATATTTTGTTTTAGCACAAAGGTTATTTATTGAAAATATGAGGAGGCTAACTATTAACATCCACATTTTAGTAATGAGAAAACTCGAGATTTTAACCTCAACCTCGTCACTGGTAATCTTGTATATTGCAATCTCATGTGTGCAATTTGGAGCTTGCATACTTCGCCTCTTTAATTAGAACTTTGATCACAATGTCCATAAATATTTCAATTAAATGTAATTAATCTCTAGTATTCTTAACGTGTAGTCATATCACCTGATTAAAAAGTTTTAAGAGTTTTAGAAATTAAATTTTCACAGAGAGTTTAATTTTCATATATTTTTTAATAAAGATAGTTGAGAAGGGCTTACAAGGTCACTCATTTTTGGAATCTCAACAGAATTAAGAGTCAAACAAAATATTTGAACTTCCTTAGCTAAACCAGCAAAGTTAAAGATGTAGCCATCACAACCTGTTCAACTCGCTTGGAAAAAAAATTGAAATCCCTCCCCAACCAAACATTGATTTGACTTTAAAAGTGCTTTATATTTCATGTGATTATTGAGGTAACAAATAACAGCAAATATACTAGGTACCTATCTAAGTTGTTAAAAAATAATTTTTTTTAGCAAATAAACTTTGATTCTAAGGATTGATTCACACATTTGCCAAAAATAAAAATCAGAAACTGCTTTATTGATGCATCAAATCACATGCAAGCATGATACTACACAATCTAGAAACAACTAATCACTTAATGAGTCATTTCAAATTTCCTCAGTTACTTACTCTGTGGCATTAGGAACTCAAGTTCATTATGTACTGCACTTACAAAAGAATGTCACATATCTCTAACTTGAGCTAGTTCTACCCAGTCCCCCTCATTACAGCCTATACCTATCTTGAGCTAGTTCTATCCAGTCCTCCTCATTACAGCCTATACCTATCTTGAGCTAGTTATATCCAGTCCCCCTTATTACAGCCTATACCTATCTTGAGCTAGTTCTATCCAGTCCCCCTCATTACAGCCTATCTTGAGCTAGTTCTATCCAGTCCCCCTCATTACAGCCTATACCTATCTTGAGCTAGTTCTATCCAGTCCCCCTCATTACAGCCTATCTTGAGCTACCAGTCCCCCTCATTACACCCTATCCCTATCTTGAGCTAGTTCTATCCAGTCCCCCTCATTACACCCTATCCCTATTGCAAGCTAGTTATTTCCAGTCCCCCTCATTACACCCTATCCCTATCGCAAGCTAGTTATTTCCAGTCCACCTCATAGGACTATATCTTTTTAAGGTCTATTTTAATATAATGCTCCCATTTGTGTCTAGTTCTTCCCAACAATCTTTTCCCATTAGGTTTGCGAATCAATATCCTGAACACGATTCTGGATTCTCCCAATTGTGCTGCAGGTCCTGTCCACCATAATCTATGATACTTGAATATCCTAACAATATCTTGTGATGAGTACATGGTATATAACTCATCACTATGTATCATCCTCAACTCCCCAGTAGCCTTATCCCTTATTGGACCATATATCTTTTCAATAACCATGTTTTTGAACACCCAAAATTTGTTTTTGTCATGTAAGCCAAGATACCCTATTTCACACTTACAGGAACCAGTCGGTAACATTATTGTTTTTGTATATTCTGTGTGCGTATAACCCGGAGGGATAGTAAGACGCGGTGCTAATAATAATATTTTTATTTATATTTCTTGACATTAGGCGATATTTCAACAACTTCCTGACAGTATTATAGCAGGAATTTCCCGACTATTCTTTTCCTAATCTCTCACAACAGCAGATGCAGCTGTCTGCTTGTTTATCACTGTAGGTGCACTGATTGAGTCAGTTGGTTTTGATATTTGATTGGGTTTCCTGATTTTAATGCACAAAAGTAGTTGAAGCTATTTCAAGTCTCACTGAGCGAATAATGTAGATGGAGCTAAAATTGCCTTACTGGTTTAGATCTCATCGCATGACCATGTTTCTGATTATTCTTGTTTTTCGGAGATCATGCAAATCGCCAGTAACTAAAACAAGGGTTGTTCTTTTTTTTTTTTTTAACAAGTTCTACAAAACTACTATGTAGCTTAAGTTCATAGTGTTGAATGTTAATTATACTCTCTGTGCACATAATTTGCATGGTTGGAAAAATAAAGGATACCCACTTTACTATGTAACTCCCACGTAAACCTAAGTGCTGTGAACATTTTGTGTAGTTATTTAACTAAAACTTGCACTCGTTTGCACCAAAACAAAGGCATAAATCTTATTTTGTTGGTTGTGTTGATGAGATATTGCGGTTCAAATCTTGGCCAGGCACAAGTTGGTTTTCCTAAATGGTTTCCCACTCTAAACTACATGCAAACTCCGGTACACTTACTCCAAATTATACCTTACCCTTCTATTTAAATATTCAGACAGTCCTGACAGTAAAGGTGAAGCCAAGGGGAAAGGGTATATTTAACAAATAAGGATACTTTTTACAACTTTTTCTTAATAGAAATCCTTTGCCCGTATTTATTTGATCATTCTGTATTCCTCTGTCCTTTATCTCATATAAATTTATAATCTAACTAATTCACTTATGTGTTCCTTTCTTTAACTTATGTCACTTTAGTTACCACTTGTACTACTAATGAATACAAACAAAAAAATTATAATTAATATGACAACATATCAATTTGAAAACCTGTGTCATCTTTAATTATGAAACCAAAATATATTAAAGATAATTTTTCTTTGTGTAACAAGAATAGTTTTATTATATGGTTTTATGGTGACATTTCTATGTTTTTTAAATACTCAGGAAGAAGTAAGATTAAATTGGAAAAAAAAAAGTGTACAGAGGTTCCTTACTCAGAATGTATATATTTTGGCGTGGTATATTTTATATTATTCTCAAGATATAATTTCTTTGTTTTGTAGTGTGCATGTAATACACTAACTTAAATAATGCTTACTTCCTTAGTCTGTAATTTAGTTTATTTTTAATGTATATCTGACACTGGCAAACCTGATTTATTATGTTACAGCCTTTCCCAAAATTAACTTTTGATTGGTTTGTGAATGGACTCTAAGATGGTTGACTTTAACGATGGTGCTCCCTCCCCTCCAGGAGGTGCAGACCAACTAACAAATGGCAACACTGACTCAAAGTCTCTGGGCCAGCCTCTGTCTGACTTCCTTCTGCAGCTGGAGGATTATACCCCCACCATCCCTGATGCTGTGACTGCAAACTACCTACAGTCTTACGGTTTTGAAACCTCTGACCCGAGGATAACTCGTTTGATCTCTCTGGCCGCCCAAAAATTCATCTCTGATGTTGCGAATGACGCACTACAGCACTGTAAGACTCGGGGGGCCTCGCAGAACACAAAGCCTACCAAAGGCAAGGATCGTCGGTACACACTCACCATGGAAGATCTAACACCAGCACTTGCCGATTATGGCATCACGGTCAAGAAACCCAATTACTTCATGTGAACTGAACAGTTGTTCTCAGATAACTTTAAACTAATGTTTATTATTGGTAGATTATGACATTAAAAATCATGTTTAAAATTTAAATGTATTATTTCTTGATTCTTTTATGCTTATATATATATAATTAATGCTTATATGTTTTATGCTATCATTGGTCTATGGGTATTATTAAAATAGACAGTCTAACGATGTAGGTAACACAAGTGGTGTTTATTATAAGAATATTAATTAAATTTGTTTTAACATGCATAATATTGCAATTCATTGTATTTAGCTTTGGTAGCTTATTAATGGTATGATAATATTACTATTGGAAATTTTTTATTTAACACTTATATCATTATTATTATTTAGGGGAGGTTTCTTTTTAATGGTTCACATTCTTGTTTATATGTATGTAACAGTTGACCAAAAGAACAATCACCCTTTTTACCACGGTTTTTAATTTAATCAATACATTATCATTCAGCAATATTGTTCAATAACTAGGCAAAATGCCTGAAATTATATATCAAAACATGAAAAATATGGGGGATGAGGGAGCAGAATGGAATATAAAATGACACACAAAGAAACACGAGAAGAATCCCAGACTGGAAAGAGAAATAAAGCAACCTAGAGGTCACCAATTTGTGATGGTTTCTAAATACTTACTATTTCCTTTAGAGGGACTTTCAAAACTCTTCTTTTTTACTCATTTGCTATCATTTCTAATTTCCTGTGTTGCATTTGCCTTATTGGGACGATGCAAAAATCACTGTACAAACCTGATAATAAATGTTTTAGAATAAAAAAATGTATCAAACTTATGTTGGTTTTTGGATTGACTTATATTCCACCTATCTTCTTTATCATTGGCTAAATAAGTTATAATTATATTTAATTTTCTTGCTTTTACTTAGTATGCACATTATTTTATAAATCATATATTCAAAAAATAAAATTAGACAACCAACCAAATGTATTTCCAAGGCTATAACTAAAATCAAATCAAAGAGTAATATTTTCAAACTATCTTTATAGAATTCAATATGAAAATATTTAGAATAAATAAGTATAAGTTAGAAAGAATTTTTGTGATATTACAAACTTTTACTATAGTAAGTCTATATATAGTAAAAGTTTGTAATTTCACAAAAATTATAAGTTAAGTAACATTATAATGAATTTTAGAAATACATGACGATATTGTAATAAGGAAGCAATATTAAACTATCTTTATAGAATTGAATATGAAAATATTTAGAATAAATAAGTATAAGTGAGAAAGAATTTTTGTGAAAGTACAAACTTTTACTATAGTAAGTCTATAGTAAAAGTTTGTAATTTCACAAAAATTCTTTCTCACTTAAACTTATTTATTCTAAATATTTTCCTTCCTTATTACAATATCGTCATGTATTTCAAAAATTCATTATAATGTTCTCAGCAAATAGCATCTTAAGGGTGTACATAATACACACTTTGAATTTTTGGTTTACAAGGATAAGAAAAACATGTAAATGTCAGATACTTTTTTAATCAAGCAGAGGAAATAATACATTTGGTTTCTCTAGCCAAGATAAATATCTTTTGTATCTTTTGTATCATTCACAAAATTTTCAATTGCTTTTCAAAAATAATTGTTTATAACGAGTATTTTGATTAAGGAAAAGTCTGGCCTTTTTTACTCAAGATCGTGTGGCTATTTTGTTTACTTTACAAGATGAGTCTTAAAGATAATAGTGCATCAAATTTGTTTAAAAAAATCCTATCTTTGGCTCAAGATATTAAATTCCAACTTCTTTTGTATTTTTGCCAAAAAGAATTGCAATGGATGATCCTTCAAAGAATAAAAAATGACCACTTGAAAATTTTATTAAATAAAAAAATGAAATTTTTTACATCCATTTGTAATTATTAATTTTCTATTTCTCTTACTGATTAAATATATTGTGGGTTGGTTTGAAACTATTTGATGTTCAATTTTTGCCTTCACGCGGTCAGGTTTTTGAAGTAGTTGAGAATCCATCTCATGTGTTCACCACTTTTGCACATTACCTCACTTAATCCACTATTGCAAGTAATACATTTAATAGCGTTCCAATCAATGTGCAAACCTTGCGGAACTTTGAAGAAGTTTTTGTGCGTTGACTTATATGCTCTGTTTTACATGTACACAACCATACCTTACACAACAATAAACACACCTTCTCATCCCTCACCATCTCTCCTCCTTCCTACCTCCCTCTTTACCCCCAATATTATTTCTTTCACAGCTTGCAATTATTATTAGTGAGAGCATTTCATTAGTTAAGACAGCAACACCCTAAATGGTAGAATTATTTTCCGTATTGTTGCAGGTCTTGGCTTGGCTTAGCTTGGCCATTTCAATAAAGTGTGTGTACTCTGTTAACACATTTTCTGTTAAAACTCGTTTGTGCTATCGATGATTGTGCTTAGCGTTTGATTTTCACTGTTAGTGTTACAAATTTAAGGCGCTTGTTAACAATTTATTATGTGTGGCTAAGCTTATATCAAGTTATTTACCTGGTGTAAGAAATAATATACACACACAGTTTTTGAAATAACTAATTATTTGTGCAACAGTAGTACTCGATCATCATCATTAATGCTGCAAATATAAAGGACCTTAAACAATTTATTACAGGTGGCTAAGTTTATATCAAGTGAACCACCCAGATCAAGAAATAATACACATCCAGTTATTGAAAACTCCCACCACTCGAGCTTTAACTGATATAGATTTTTATCTTTGGTGCTGCAAATTTAAGGTCCTCATTAACAATCTACTATGGGTGGATAAGTTAGTATAAAGTTATTCACCAGGTTTAAGAAATAACATAGCTAGCTGATGACTTGCTTCAGTGGCCGAATGGTCTAATGCAGGGGTTAGCAAAATTTTTGTTTATCTTTCTTCTATAACCTAACATACTTCTTAAATTAATTCTTTCCTCAGTATTCATTACCCTCCTATAAAGTAAGAAAATATAAAATGATTAAAATGTTCATTTTCAAATTAAACTACCTACTTTTATTGTAAATAGGGTTGTAAAGTTGCACAATTAATATAGAACTTATTATTAAGAAACACAGATACTTCTGAATACTGGCTAGTCGCCAAATGCAGGGTGTTTCCAGTTCCAACATCATTTGGGATTGTGATGATCTTTATACCTAATGTCACAGATTTGAGATGATTAAAGACATAATGAACTTCCTTCCAACTTTATTTAGAGACAATTGGTTTAAAATAAATTTCGTAAGTTGTAACTGGTTCTAGTTTTACAAATTTAGTGAATCTTCAAGCAAACTCGGCTCTCAGAAGAGATTTTAAATGTTTTTATGGCTCAAAGTTTTTATAATTAAAATCGTTAACCACCATTTTGGAGGGAAAATATTGTTTAAACTCTATTTGATGAAAATTGGTTCTCCAAAATATAAATTTTTCTAAAGATTGATTAAACCGCCGAAACCATGTTTATGATTGTTTGCCTTTACCTTGCATTTCTAAATTTAGTCCATTCAACCATGGTATCAAGAAGAAATGCAAAATATACTAGCAATCTCGAATCCTTTAGTTTTGGAGAGTAGATAATCAAGTTTTATTAATTAAATGTTGCCATGAGCTCGACTAGACATGCCACAGCTGTAGGGACAGCATCAGAGATGTAGGGATATCACTAGAGATGTAGGGACATTGCTAGAGTTGTAGAGACAGTGGTAGAGCTGTAAGGACAGCGATGTAGAGTTGTAGGGACATTGCTAGAGTTGTAAGGACAGTGCTAGAGATGTAGGGATAGCACTAGAGATGTAGGGTCTGTGCTAGAGTTGTAGGGATATTTCTAGAGTTGTAGAGACATTGCTAGAGTTGTAGGTACAGTGCTAGAGTTGTAGGGACATTGCTAGAGTCGTAGGGACATTGTTAGAGATGTAAAGACAGTGGTAGAGATGTAAGGACATTGCTAGAGTTGTAAGGATATTTCTAGAGTTGTAGAGACATTGCTAGAGTTGTAGGGACAGTACTAGAGTTGTAAGGACATTGCTAGAGTCGTAGGGACATTGCTAGAGTTGTAGAGACAGTGCTAGAGTTGTATGGACAGTGCTAGAAATGTAGGGACATTGCTAGAGTTGTAGGAATAGCACTAGAGATGTAGGGACATTGCTAGATTTGCAGAAACAGTTGTAGAGCTGTAAGGACAGCGGTAGAGTTGTAGGGACATTGATAGAGTTGTAGAGACAGTGTTAGAGCTGTAAGGACAACGGTAGAGTTGTAGAGACCGTGGTAGAGCTGTAGGGACATTGCTAGAGTTGTAGAGACAGTGGTAGAGCTGTAAAGACAGCGGTAGAGTTGTAGGGACATTGCTAGAGTTGTAGAGACAGTGGTAGAGCTGTAAGGACAACGGTAGAGTTGTAGAGACAGTGTTAGAGCTGTAAGGACAACGGTAGAGTTGTAGAGACAGTGTTAGAGCTGTAAGGACAGCGGTAGAGTTGTAGAGACAGTGTTAGAGCTGTAAGGACAACGGTAGAGTTGTAGAGACAGTGTTAGAGCTGTAAGGACAGCGGTAGAGTTGTAGAGACAGTGTTAGAGCTGTAAGGACAGCGGTAGAGTTGTAGGCACATTGCTAGAGTTGTAGAGACAGTGTTAGAGCTTTAAGGACAGCGGTAGAGTTGTAGAGACAGTGTTAGAGCTGTAAGGACACCGGTAGAGTTGTAGAGACAGTGTTAGAGCTGTAAGGACAACGGTAGAGTTGTAGAGACAGTGTTAGAGCTGTAAGGACAGCGGTAGAGTTGTAGAGACAGTGTTAGAGCTGTAAGGACAGCGGTAGAGTTGTAGGCACATTGCTAGAGTTGTAGAGACAGTGTTAGAGCTTTAAGGACAGCGGTAGAGTTGTAGAGACAGTGTTAGAGCTGTAAGGACAGCGGTAGAGTTGTAGAGACAGTGTTAGAGCTGTAAGGACAGCGGTAGAGTTGTAGGGACATTGCTAGAGTTGTAGAGACAGTGGTAGAGCTGTAAGGACAGCGGTAGAGTTGTAGAGACATTGTTAGAGCTGTAAGGACAGTGGTAGAGTTGTAGGGACACTGCTAGAATTGTAGAGACAGTGGTAGAGCTGTAAGGACAGCGGTAGATTTGTAGGGACATTGCTAGAATTGTAGAGACAGTGGTAGAGATGTAGGGACAGCGGTAGCGTTGTAGGGACATTGCTAGAGTTGTAGAGACAGTGGTAGAGCTGTAAGGACAGCGGTAGAGTTGTAGAGACATTGTTAGAGTTGTAGAGACAGTGGTAGAGCTGTAAGGACAGCGGTAGAGTTGTAGAGACATTGTTAGAGCTGTAAGGACAGTGGTAGAGTTGTAGGGACACTGCTAGAATTGTAGAGACAGTGGTAGAGCTGTAAGGACAGCGGTAGAGTTGTAGAGACATTGTTAGAGCTGTAAGGACAGCGGTAGAGTTGTAGGGACATTGCTAGAGTTGTAGAGACAGTGGTAGAGCTGTAAGGACAGCGGTAGAGTTGTAGAGACATTGTTAGAGCTGTAAGGACAGTGGTAGAGTTGTAGGGACACTGCTAGAATTGTAGAGACAGTGGTAGAGCTGTAAGGACAGCGGTAGAGTTGTAGAGACAGTGTTAGAGCTGTAAGGACAGCGGTAGAGTTGTAGAGACAGTGGTAGAGTTGTAGGGACAACGGTAGAGTTGTAGAGACAGTGTTAGAGCTGTAAGGACAGCGGTAGATTTGTAGGGACATTGCTAGAATTGTAGAGACAGTGGTAGAGATGTAGGGACAGCGGTAGAGTTGTAGGGACATTGCTAGAGTTGTAGAGACAGTGGTAGAGCTGTAAGGACAGCGGTAGAGTTGTAGAGACATTGTTAGAGCTGTAAGGACAGTGGTAGAGTTGTAGGGACACTGCTAGAATTGTAGAGACAGTGGTAGAGCTGTAAGGACAGCGGTAGAGTTGTAGAGACATTGTTAGAGCTGTAAGGACAGTGGTAGAGTTGTAGGGACACTGCTAGAATTGTAGAGACAGTGGTAGAGCTGTAAGGACAGCGGTAGAGTTGTAGAGACATTGTTAGAGCTGTAAGGACAGTGGTAGAGTTGTAGGGACACTGCTAGAATTGTAGAGACAGTGGTAGAGCTGTAAGGACAGCGGTAGAGTTGTAGAGACATTGTTAGAGCTGTAAGGACAGTGGTAGAGTTGTAGGGACACTGCTAGAATTGTAGAGACAGTGGTAGAGCTGTAAGGACAGCGGTAGAGTTGTAGAGACATTGTTAGAGCTGTAAGGACAGTGGTAGAGTTGTAGGGACACTGCTAGAATTGTAGAGACAGTGGTAGAGCTGTAAGGACAGCGGTAGATTTGTAGAGACATTGTTAGAGTTTTAGAGACATTGCTAGAGTTTTAGAGACATTGCTAGAGTTGTAGAGACAGTGTTAGAGCTGTAAGGACAGCGGTAGAGTTGTAGGGACATTGCTAGAGTTGTAGAGACAGTGGTAGAGCTGTAAGGACAACGGTAGAGTTGTAGAGACAGTGTTAGAGCTGTAAGGACAGCGGTAGAGTTGTAGAGACAGTGTTAGAGCTGTAAGGACAGCGGTAGAGTTGTAGGGACAGTGCTAGAGTTGTAGGGACAGTGGTAGAGCTGTAAGGACAACGGTAGAGTTGTAGACACAGTGTTAGAGCTGTAAGGACAGCGGTAGAGTTGTAGAGACAGTGTTAGAGCTGTAAGGACAGCGGTAGAGTTGTAGGGACATTGCTAGAGTTGTAGAGACAGTGGTAGAGCTGTAAGGACAGCGGTAGAGTTGTAGAGACATTGTTAGAGTTGTAGAGACATTGTTAGAGCTGTACGGACAGTGGTAGAGTTGTAGGGACACTGCTAGAATTGTAGAGACAGTGGTAGAGCTGTAAGGACAGCGGTAGATTTGTAGGGACATTGCTAGAATTGTAGAGACAGTGGTAGAGATGTATAAACATTGCTAGATTTGTAGAGACAGTGGTAGAGCTGTAGGGTCAGTGTTAGAGTTGTAGGAACACTTTATATTTTTGATTGAATTCTTAGTGTTAATTTATTTCAAAAATGTTTACACAACAATAACTGGAGGTGCTGTGTGCTGGGTTTATAACTTCCGAAGTACAAGCACATGCAAGCATGTGTTCTCCTTCTGTCATTTCCTTCTGCTGTACAACCACATTAAAATCATTTTGCCATCATCTTCTTTCTCCCTCAAATTATCCAAAATGTCTTGTCACCTGGATCACTGGTACACTCATCCTTCTAGAAATTGACTGGTGACTACGGTGGTAGTTGCATCTTGGAAAACACCCCATGCTACTGTTTGCATGTGGCTAGTGTTGCCACAGTTTATTGTGACCATAGTTGCAGTTGCAACTTAGACAATGCACCTTAAGACAGGAATACACCAACATTACCAATTATGACAAATCAAGGTTATTTGGTCACTCAAAAATTATGTGGAAGAATACTAGAGATGCCTATTTTCAGATTTAGAAGACTCAAAGGTCACCTTTAACTTACAATGTATTTTTTACGTGATCTACTGAAAATGGCCATGCGATCGACCATGATCGACTGCTTGCCGACCATTGGTCAAAGGCATCACACTTTTGTTAGACTGGCCTGCTGATGCTGGGAAGAACAGGTTTATAATCCTGTTTGGGTCTACTGAGTGTGGTTTTTCACAAATGGTTTCCCACTCTACCTCTATGAAAATGTGGTAATATTACCTGTAAAATGCTTCCTTCCTTTACCTCACCCCATTAGAGTAATTATACATATGTATAACCTGAACAGGCAAAATGCATTAATCAATGAAAGAATTTAAAAAAGCTACCTATTTTTGAGAACTTCCATTATTTATGGTTCTTTAGTGTTATTTCATAATCTATTTTTATTGTTAGTGCTTAGGCTCACTTGTAATTTTAAAAAATCACAAATATCTTTTCCAGATTCAAGGGCAGTTGAATATAGTGATTTGGTTGTCATCATAGAGAAGCACCTTCCAAAAAAAATATGGAATCATTTTACCTCCTGTATATGTTGTCTTACTTTGTGAGGAATGAGATTACCGCTCCTACCTCTTTTCTCGACTGTTCTGCAAAATCTATGTTGTTTTTCCTTGGTGAGGTAAAATCACCTCTCCACCATATTTGTTGTTAGATAAAATACTATAAATCCTATTTTAGTCTAACTACTCTTTCACATAAATCTCTACTTGCTTAGACCATCATTGTTTGATAATATAACATTTGTGTACATAGTTTCTTAACCTAAATAAGCCATTCTCTTTTGTTGAAATTTGTATAGGCTACACATTACTTCAAATTAAAATTTGTTTTTAGTCTTAAGCGCCAGTCACCCTAGACTGATTTACTAGCCACTGCCTACTGGTAGCAGCAACAGCAAATATCAGCCACTCAGGAGTCACACACACTTGTCCACTCATCATCGGTACCGGCAATGACTGGTAGTGACAGAGTATACAGTTGCACAAGTTTATTTTCAGTTTTGAGTGTGTCCCTCCTGTGCTGTACAAAATGTCTTCTTTGGGTTCATGTTAAAGGGTTTTTAAGGCCGTTGTTAAGAGTGAGAGTGCTAGAATTTAGCGAAGAAATGTTAGAGAAAGGAGAAAAACACAAGTGGTTTAGGGACTATATAGTTCGAAGTAGGGCATTGGCGGTATCGTCATTATTTACATCATCGCAAGTCACATGTAAAACACAATGAGACAAGAATGAAGTGTCCATCATGTGGAGTTTAAACCGGCTGTTGCATTCAATCAGCAAATAGAGTTCAGATTGGCTGGTGGTGCATTGCTAGCAGCGATAAGATGGTGACATAACCGATTGATGGTTGCCAAAGTTGTACATGCATTACTCTAAAGTCCCCTGGTAAATCACTCTCCAACTGGCGAAAGCAACCGCAACTTCTAGTTCATACTATGATGCCGGATGGCTTTTATCATCGGCCAGCAATCAGCAGCTGGTACCAGACTAGTGTGACCCCGGCTTTATTGTTGTAGAAGCAATAATAAAGGGGAATGTTTATCTGTAATATTTAATATAAAGCCAATTTATTGCTCAGAATATTTATTTCCGACAATGTTTTAAATGAGGAGGAAAAAAATTGCATTGATAGCATTTAATATTTCAACAGACAGAATTAGGCCCTCCGCACACAGACCGACTGCTTAGCAATGCGAGTTTAAAAGTGGTTACATATCAGACTATTGTGCAACCTGTTTTCAATCAATTTATGTTCTCAGTCTGCACACAAACGCGACTGAGTCTGGATCAGTCTACAGACTCATAGTAATATAGAGTGTTGCGATTGAAACACGTTTAGTACATATTCTTGAAGCTAGTTTTGGCAACATGTCAAGTAGTAGTTTAGATGAAGAAGACATAGTTGACTATTATCAATACCGCAGAATATGAAGAGCAGTACGAAGGGAATATTGGTGCCATCTTTATATAGAGAGAAATATCAAGTGTAGGCTGTTCGTAGCAGCAGAACAATTAAATAAAACAGACACCAAGTGTATAGCATTTTACGAATGTCCAATGATTTTTTCCTGGAATTGGTAAAGATAGTTGCTCCTACCATACAGAAGATGGACACAAATATAAGAGTGTGTGCGACTTCAGAAGAAAGAATATTAATAACCTTGAAATAAGCTTTATTTATTACTCATTATTTTGGTTCAAACACAGAATTGCAAAAGTCCAATTTAAAGAAATAAAAAAATACAGTAAAAAATTAAGAAAGATACACTTCTGTTCATATTTTAAGTAGTGTAGTTAAAGTAAAATTTTCACATTTTATAATAGATGGTGTTGGTGGAGAGCCCCTGAAAAGTCTGTATAAATCTGATGTGCCGGCGATGCTTTTTCCTGTAATGACTCTGTAACCGGGTAAATTGCTGAGATATGCGAAGGTTCAGCAGTATGCGTTGAATCCGACTGTGATGAGCCAATTGTGATAAATAATGAAGAGTGGAGCAGTGACGGGGTTGATATCTCATCAATAATGCTGAAAATTTTGCGTTTGAATAGTTTAATTTGAGAATCAGTAAATTCTTCTATTTCAGGTATCAAGCTCAGTAGAAACATTTTGGGAGCCTCTTTCCTTTAAATTTTGTGATAGCTAGTAGCTTATACATTAGCAGTTGTTTTCAGTCTTGCTTTTTTGGCTTTGAAATACTCAGCCACACATTTATCTAGGTCTGCTGCCAATTTATTCCTGATATTCAGGCTTTTCTTAGCTCGATTTGGTTGAGGCAGTACTGTTCTCTAAGGTGATGCTGGAGGGAAGGTGGATGGTGTTGATGATGCTTGTGAGGACTGCACCATGTCTGATGAATCCTCCAGAGAGCCACTATCATCATCATCATCACATCTTTCTGAATTTTCAACTATTTCTTCTGCTGTTTCGTGATCTGGTATTTGTGGCAAATTTCCGGATAAGGGAGGAGCTAACGCTTTTATGAATAGAACACATAACTGCATAGCATCTGCCAAATAGTATGCCTTTCTCTTTCTTCTGGATCCACTTGGCGGAGGTTTGTTTACGTGCAAAAACTGCATGAAGATTACGCCACTTCTCTTTGCACTCAGCCGCTAAAATCAATGAAATGAATACAGTTACACATTATGTTAAAATACAGCAACACAAAAATAAAACAATCCTTATTTACGTTTTTCATTTTTATATTAGACTTATTTACTTTATTACAGGTACTTGGCAACAGGTTGTACATTTGTGTCACTTTCTTTATATTTTGCAAGAGGGAAGACCACACTCGGAGCTATTATTAAAGATACTACTAAAATAATCAGGGACGTATTTAATGAAATATATATGCCTGTACCTACAGGAGATCAATGGAAAATAATTGCTGATCGTTTTGAGATGATATGGAACCTTCCAAACTACATTGAGGCTGTGGATGGGAAGCACATCCAAATATAAAACTTTCCAAACACTGGTTCTCAAAATTACAACTACAAATTATACTATTCTACCGTACTAATTGCATGCTGTGGTGCTGATGGACTTTTCACAATGATTGAACCAGGTTATGCCAGAAGAAACAGTGATGGAGGTATTTTCAACGCCAGTGCAATGAAATTCTGGATGACCAATGGGGGTTTTGACATACCTTCGCCTTCCCTGTTGAGATACGATGAAACAAACCATCCATTTTCTTACTACTTTGTGGAAGATGAAGCGTTCCCATTGCCATGCAATTTAATGAGGCCCTAGCCAAAAAGAACCCTAGACAACGTGAAAAGAATTTTCAATTACAGATTGAGCCGTGGAAGGAAAACAATTGAATGCGCCTTTAGAATGGCAGTAGAAAAGTTTGCAGTATTAAATAGGCCCATACGATGTTCTAAAGTAGGAACAGTGAATAATATTGTAAAAGCTGCTTGTGTCCTCCACAACTATGTAGGTAAATGAGAGGGGATTGATTACAGGCACCAGATACGGGAGAAGATAACGAGATTGCGGGAGTAGCTATCAACATGACAAGACAACTTGTAATACATGACGGTTCTTCGGTGGCTACTTTAAGGAATTATTTGGCAAACTATTTTCTTTCTCCTCGTGCATCTGTACCCTGGCAATGAAAATACACTGTACCAGTATTAGGGAATAATATTATTAATTAATATTACCTGTTAACAATATTAGCGGTGTGTGTTGTTAAATAAATACCTAACAAACAAAATAAAAAAATACCACTACTTACCTATAATTTTTACTTCGGCTGCCATCTCTTGCCATGCTTTTTCAGTGATGTCTTTCCTGGAGTAGCCAGGAATTATATAGTACTTCACGTTTGTCCACCTCTTCAATGAATTTTATATTCCACGCCTGATAATTCATTTTGAATGTTGACCAACAACACTTCAAAATGTCAAGAATATATGCTATAACAACACTGGAATAACACGTCTTCAACAATTTCACACCGTGCAACTGAAACAGTTTCGCGACCTGCAAGCACGATTGCACATGACCAGTTGGAAACTGATTTCAAACTGGTCCCGTTTCTCTCGACCCATGTGCGACTCCCCATTCCCCTACACCTGAAAGGTCACCAAACGGTTGCATGTGCAACCGGTTTGAAACTCGTGTTGCAAAACAGTCGACCTGTGTGCGGAGGACCTTAGTCTCATTGATTTATTAAAACTGTGAACTGTGGATTTTTTTATCTGACATTAACTTCCTGTACATGAGAGTGTAAAAAGTTAAATGTGATATTACACATGATATTTGAACAACTAACCATTTACTATTATAAATAAAACTGCCATTTTGATAGTGTTTGTATTAATTTATTTATTTTATAAATAAATAATTTTAATCTTTGGTGGTCTTTATAGCACTCTAAACCATTGTGATGAATCATATTTTTCAATATGGTTAAGAATGTGTTTTTAGATTAAAAAAGTGTAATGTTTGTCAATTTTGCTACTTTTATTCTGTTAGCATTCACTATGGTATGACAAGGCATTTTTTTAAATTCTACTTTATCAGTACTTTATTATTTTAATTTTACTTGTTTTGAGTAAGCAAAGATTTGTGGTGCCAAAAATTCTACCCCCTTCAATCTTGGTATTGACCTAGTTTGGCCCATTGAAAAATATGGCCCTAGCTTAGTAAAATATTTGTCTTGATTTACATAGTGTTTGAACCTTCCTTTGGATTATTTTAATAGTTGTATGGTAAAATCATGACACAAATATTTTTTATGAATCTTAGTAAATAAATGACAAACATTGTTACTGGTGTGATGTTTATTATTATTATATTTTATTTAGGCGTTATTATTGTATTTCTATTTATTATTTTTTTAAATTCATTAGTTTGAGTGCATAATTTTTATCTTAAAATTGAGCATTAACTATGTCTGAGTTTGAGAAGCAATATTTCAGGAATGAGCTGTTAATACAGTGCTTCTTTATTTTGATTTCATGGTGTCTATTCTGTATATTCTAAAGGCACCTTCCAATTATGTTTATTTTTTTATGCTGTGATTTTTGCTACAATTGATTAAATATGGGTGACCTGGTGGTTTAGGGGTAAGGTGTCAGACTTCTATGCTGGCGGCCGGGGTTCAATTCCCGGTCCCAGCATAAATTTATCTGATTACCAAACCCTTCCTTCACCTCTGACAAGACATCTTGTGAATGTGAGGAATGTCAGACCTCCACCGTGGTTCGGATTCCACGTTAAACTGTAGGTCCTCCATTTCATCTCACAATCACCCCACCATTACACATTAGCGTAAGTGCGTATAACCCGAACAGGTAGTAAGACGCGGTGCTAATAATAATAATATTATTATTATTATTAAATATGAGGGGGTATCAAAAGGTTTCAAGACTAGTTCTGTAAAATGAAAAGAGAGTAGAGCATGGGGCTGCGTGCGCTGGTGTGATGATCCGTGACCTTCATCTGTCAGTAGGACAAGTGGCATCATTCTGTGTAGACCAGTGGTTGTATTACATACGTGACGTGCACGTGTGAATTTGCGATTATATTATGGACCACAAACTAGAGCAGTGAGCGAACATCAAATTCTACGTCTTACTCAAGAAAATCTGTAACAGAGACCTTACAAATGATGCAGCAGGCTTATGGCAATGGATCTATGAGCCGTCCAGTGTGTTTTGAGTGGCACTCATGCTTCAGGAGAGGCAGAATGTCACTGAAAGATGAAAACAGGTCAGGGCGACCTTCTGGACTACTGGTACTAGTACTGGTAGTACAGTATATATATATATATATATATATATATATATATATATATATCAGACACATCAACTGAAAAATATTTTACCCTGCTTTTTCAATGGCCAACTTTATGTTGGGAATTCAATAACTACTTTGCACCAGGGTCATTCAGCCAGGGAGGGAGTGGGAATTAATTCACCCCACTATCATAATGGATCATTTTAAAAGTGAATTTCTAGGAAGACCATGTTTTGAACCGCTTTTACACCCTAAAGATATTGGGAAGGACTTTTTCCAGGTGTATTGTACCTTTTTTTTTTTCAACTATGTGGGGTTTATTCTTTTATTTAATATATTTTTGAAACTTTTTTGTTGGCTTGACTTAGGGTATTGTAACTAACATAATAGGCAACTCAACTTGTAAATTAAATTGTTGAAGCATTGCTCAAATCATTTTCTAAATATAACTCATCTTACCTTCAAATAAACAATCATGTCACCGCCACATTGAAAAATATGTCTAAGTTATGTTTAATCTTTCTCTTGTACTGTCTTAATTGAGATGAAACGCACATCCATTAGTGTGAGTAAATAATGGAAAACTTTAAATACCCCATTACATCCATTTAAGATTCAAACCCCAACTTCCTTGTCATCAGAAAATCCAACTCGATAAACTGAACATTTGGTTCACATGTCTGCCAGTGTGCGTGTTTTGTTTTAGCTTTCATTGTAAAATGTCTTGTTTTATTGCTAAATATGACAAGTGTTACAAGTATCTTAGTGTGATTAAAGTGATGGCATAGCAAAACTTAGTTTAGAAATTGAGAAAGGAAAACTTGAAGTGTCTACATGAAACAAATAAGTAAAAAGAATCAATTGTATAAGGAATTTTGGTTACTCGATAAATTTAATTTCACTTTATAGGGGGAAATTCAAACATTATCTAAATATTATGTACAACTCAGTTAAAAAGACTATCACACAATTATCTAGAAGAAGAGGGGATATTGGTAATAATTATAAATTTTAGTTACACAACCATTACTATGATGAGAAAACTTCTGACTATGCAATCTTGATATATGTGTGGTCTGGTTATATAAATTTTAGTTACACAACCATTACTTGACGAGAAAACTTCTGGCCATGCACTCATGATCAATGTATGGTCTGGTTATATAAAACACTGCACAATTTCACTTGTGTTGTATATCATAACAGTTTTTCAGAGAGACCAACACATGTACAGTGTGACTAGTGAGGTTTTTGAAGCCAGACTACTTTTATTAGTGAAATTTAACGTGAACTTTCTGAACCAACTGATTATATTAGAACACAACAACAAAAATTATTACTTTTTAGACTCATTTGCTACATAATCTTGGTATTACCATTAAAATAGTTTTCAATTGATAGCTTTTCTTGTTTTCTAATATAAGAGACCAGCTTTTACAGCTCTACACACACTCCCTAATACTCTCTAGTTTATTTGTAAATACTTATTCTTAGTCTACCCACCTTTGTTGACTGATTAGTTAACACAATCACATACTATTTTGTTTATGTGACTTAAACATTAGACTGGTGATAAAAACCCAAGTATTTTCTTGTTGACTGTAAATAAGGCATTTTTTGGGTCTAATTTTGGGGGTTGTTTGAACTCCCCCTCCCTCCACTTCATCCTTGATTGTGTGTACCCAAAAAGGTAGTACGACAAAGTGCAATGATTTTTTTTAAAGGGAACACGAATTTCACTGATAATATATTTTCATCCATCGAACCCAAGACCACTAGCTCGGTAGGCAGCAGGGTTGGAAAAAAAACCCAACCCATTTAGGTTATATTGGGTCTTTTTGAGTCCAACCAATGATTCAAATATAATTATTTGGGCTCAAGTGAAACATTTTAAATTCTAATATAGTAAGGAAAAGAGTAATAAGAAACAGAATAAAGGAAAACAATAATGCAACAATGTAATTCTTAGTTATATTCATGGTGATTAGTAAGGAGAATTATAATTATAATAATAATAATAATTATTATTATTATTATTATTATTATTCAAAGAACGCCCAATAAACAATAACAAAAGGATCTACTTAATAATGAAAAGATAATAAGTGATATGAAATATAAGGAAAAAGTTAAGACAGCAAAAATTTAATTAGCAAAAAACTTATTGAGTTTATAAGAAGTTAAATAAAATATAGTTAATAACAAGTCTGAATAGATATATGATACATCATAAAGAAGAGAAGATAGATTGAACAACCGAATACTGGTAAGCCTATAAATAATGAAAACTTTATAACTATATACTTTTATTGAAGAGTGTGAAATAGAGTAGAAAAAGCACAATAAGGTTAAAATACAGAAAACATTAAAATTAGATAATACAATACAAATTAAAATCAAATATTCAAAGGTTACAGATTAATGATTAAAACATTACAAATAAAGATATATTAAGTATAGTAATGAGTTAAAATTAACATTTATAAGGTAATATTGTTGATGAATTCAGATTTGTCAAAAGAAATGTAAAACTTTAACCAATGAAAGTGAATAGGGAAATTGAGGCAGAAAATTGTTTAATAGAGGTTAGAGACGTTAATTATACAAGTAAAACTTGGAAAAAGAACCGAAATTATATAGAATAAGGAATAATTGATAATAAAATGTTGTTGAATATAAAACATTCCTTAGCTGAATTTTAGTTCCTCTCCATAAGCCTTGAACGCCAAAAGGCAGGTTGACTTGACTACATATGCCGGCTTACAAATGCCATCTTCAGGTCTGAGGAAAACCAATGTAAAATTAGGAAAAATACAAGACGAAAAATTAAGAAATCGAGAACATTAGATGATAACCAGAATAAAAAATAATTAATTAGTGAGGGAAAATAAAGCTAACCTAACAGAACAAGGTTACAGAAATGCAAAAAGAAAAAAATTACGGATTGATATTAATATGTAGATAAAAATAGCTTGATAGTTTAGTATTTATTATCTACATATTAGACCTGAAGATGGCGTTTGTAAGCCGGAACATGTAGTCAAGTCAACCTGCCTTTTGGCGTTCAAGGCTTATGGAGAGGAACTAAAATTCAGCTAAGGAACATTTTATATTCAACAACTTTTTATTATCAATTATTCCCTATTCTATATAATTTCGGTTCTTTTTCCAAGTTTTACTTGTATAATTAACGTCTCTAACCTCTATTAAACAATTTTCTGCCTTAATTTCCCTGTTCACTTTAACTCACTACTATACCTAATATATCTTTATTTGTAATGTTTTAATCATTAATCTGTAACCTTTGAATATTTGATTTTAATTTGTATTGTATTATCTAATTTTAATGTTTTCTGTATTTTAACCTTATTGTGCTTTTTCTACTCTATTTCACACTCTTCAATAAAAGTATATAGTTATAAAGTTTTCATTATTTATAGGCTTACCAGTATTCAGTTGTTCAATCTATCTTCTCTTCTTTATGATGTATCATATATCTATTCAGACTTGTTATTAACTATATTTTATTTAACTTCTTGTAACTCAAAAAGTTTTTTGCTAATTAAATTTTTGCTGTCTTAACTTTTTCCTTATATTTCATATCACTGATTATCTTTTCATTATTAAGTAGATCCTTTTGTTATTGTTTATTGGGCATTCCTTGAATAATAATTATTAATGTAATTCTTGGTAACAACACTATTAAGAAATACAAACAATATAGGCCTACAATGATTAGCAAAATAATTCTTCTATAGGAAGTGTTTTTAAATTTAAATTGTGTGTTTTCTTTAAAGTATTAAAATTTTTTTAGCACTGCATCATATTATCTAGTCAGGTTATACATCTATGAACTAATTACTCTAATGACTTATGTATAAGTAAAGTTGAGTTTAGAGGAAGTGTACCTGCATTTGCATGTAGGGAGATTAGAAAACCATTCAGGTAAAACTACCCTCAGTACACAACACCGGGATTTGAACCCCATTCTCCCTGTCATCAGCGACCTAGTCTATTGCGGAAGTGATACATTAGACCATGGGGTCACCAAAGCAGGTAAAATTTGTTTAATCTAGGCCTGTGCTGTTTGTTTATTTTTATTTTTAATCTACCTGGTACATATATATTTAAAGTAGTAAATCATATTTTTATTTTAAAAGGGAAATAGGCTAACCATTTCAAAAACAATCAGGCACTTACTTTGAATGCAAAATACAAATAATGGCTTTTTAAGTGGTTATTTTTCATAAAGCCTAGGGGGGCTGGGTATAATTACTAGTCAGATATGTTATTGATGTAGATTGACTTGTAACTGGTCAAAACTTAGTCCAAATTATAAAGTTATATGCCAAATTCAAACTAAATTACTCAAGATATCTAGCCAGGAATAAAACCAGAGTACCTATTTTAGGACATTGTAAAATATTATCCTTGACAAGATTTTTAAAATGTCTTAAACAAGTGTAGCAAGAGGAAAAACTTTTTTTTATATAATTTGTGACAATTTTAAGCACTTCAAATCTAAATCAAATACGTCAATAAAGGGCAAAGTGATATTCTGTGTACAGTTTAATTATCATAGAAAGAGCCTTTTATGAGATACAAACTCATTTTGTTGTTGCCAAACTTGACAACATTATACTATTGCTATTTTATTAGTGGTTTCTATGGGTATTGATAGCATTTATCAAGAGGTTTATGCTGTTGGCTACAATGAAACTAAAAAAATAATGTTTTTCAGAAAGGCAAGTGAGCTACTGCGACTTTTACAGTTGAAGACTTCGTCAGGCAATGTCTTATTGATCAGCGAAACATGTCGTGTGGTGATTTGCCTCGATCTGGCTGCGGCAAGACTTGGTTTGTCGTGTGACAAGGTAACATTGTTTATAGGTGCTTCTTCTTTTTTTTCCCCTGCTAAAATGAAAATTTGCTTAGATTATTTTATTTAAATTTCTATAAAGATTATAATTCAAACACCTTACCCAGAGATAGTTTAGTATTAAGCTACTAATCAAAGTTCCCTGGATTCATTTCATGGCGAGTCTCTGAAATTTATTGCTGTAAAATTGTGTTTGTGAACTTCATTAACTGATAAATTAATGTTTATTGTGTTTGTCCTAGAGTTAGATTATTATAAATCATGAATACCTTCTGTATATGCATTAAATATACATAATAAATCAATTGTAGTATTCACTTGGCAATTTTGGTTGTTTATAATGCAACCTGTTTTGGTTAAGCTGTGTTCTCTTTATGTAATAAGATTAAAATTTTAGCTACATTGCTACATTGTCTGACTGCCTGTTTAGGCCAAGCACACATTAGTCTAGGACTACTGGATAAGAGAGATGAACCTTAAAGAAATGCATGAGTGCAGGGGTTTTCAACCTTTTTTGGTCCAAAGGACAAAGTTTCCGTGTCTCATTGGCTTGCAGGTCTCAATACTGTACTGACACTATTAGGATTTAATACATATTAAACTATTCTTATTATCTCATTTTTATTCTCTTCTACTCATATAGTTTGTTTATTGCAAGGTAAATAGGCATGGAAAAAACCAAATACATTTACTTCATAATATACAAAGTGAAATCATAAAAATCAAAATCGTAAGTTCATTTCCAATTTATAAGATAGCTACAAGATTTGATGTTAATTCTAAAATGCTATCATCTGTGTGTGTTTAAAAAAATTCAATAAGGTGCTAAGCACTTTTTTTATTTTAACAAACCTTGCTTATATCTGCTCTTATTTTTGTTGTTTTCAAGGTCGATATCAGTTATTCTGGTCCTGCCTTTTGATTTTACAACCTTAATTCTTGAAAACAACTGTTTGCAGATATAAGTGCTCCCAAACAGTGATATTATCTTCAAAGTATACACACGAATGGTTGTGAAGATGTTCTTGTCAACATGTTTAGAATAGATTTTAATTTTTAAAGAGTCCCAATTTGAATTTTTCTTTTAAATCAATGTTGCACTGCAATTCAATCAGTTAAATCAGGCACCTCTTCAACAGACACACTGAAAGGCCTAGCAAACAGGTTTATTCAATTTTTATTTTATTTTGCGTCTATGAATCTGGACTTTAATTCTTATTTCAGATTTACTAGTGCAGAGAAATATTTATTTATTTCGGAACACACTCACTTTTACAGTTTTGGGAAGCGAGTCAAAACTTTTTTATTTCCCATAAACGAATTTGTTTTGAAAAGATTTGATACTCTCATAAAGATTGTGTATTAAGTTATCTTTCCCTTGCAGTTGTGTGTTCAGATCATTAAGATGCTAGGTAATGTCGGTCAAGAATCCAAAATCACTAAGCCATTAAGTATCATTAAATTCAAGCACAGGTTTTCCATTATTTTCCATAAAAGTTTGTATGGCTTCCTTCAGGTCAAATATCTAATATTTTTCTTCTGGAAAGCCAACGAACACCAGAAAAATAAACAACATCCCCATACTCTGAATTTATCTTGGACAAAAGTTTAGAAACTCTTTGTGGTTGAGTCCTCCAGATCTGTTAAAAGTTCACAACTTTTATGAATGATTAGCTTCATAACGTAATCAAAACTTAAGAATACAACCAAACATTTAAAAATTTTACATTTTTCCACCAAAATTCCTTTCATAGATCTTAATTAACCTCAAAATCTCCAAAAATACCTCAGATAAAAATAGGTAACTGTGCTATATCAGTCGTATCTGTTCTTTCATCATTAGCAACAGAATAAAACATGAACTTGGATGCACGGTCATTGAGAGAAAATTTTATTTATCTCCTGCAAACTTTTAAATTTTTCTGGTAACCTTTCCTCCATACAGGCTGATTTTTTAAAAATAAATGCTTTTGAGATGTCCATAATATAATACATCTGTAGCTGATTTCATGCACTCTTTTATAAATTCACCATATTAGAAAGGTTTTGATTTAGAAGCGATTTTTTTTTATATAATAAAGCTTACCTTTATACCGGCTTCACTTTCTACATTTTGTTTCTTAAATGTAAATTTCTGAATTTTTAGCTGTTTCTTTAAGGTATGGAAAAAGATGCGAGAAAAAGTGAGTGTTTTTGCATCTTTTATGGCGAAACATTTTTTGGGCCAAAACAAATAAAATATGGCTCCAGTACCAACATAAAATTTAATTTTATTCACATGGTGACATCGACATTTCTTGAATATCTTTCAAGGGTATCCTGGAATTTAATGATAACTATTTTCTTCATTTAAACAGTTTCTTATCTAATGTTGCTATGCTGATGATGGATATTCAGGAACTATTGATATCAACATGTGAAGAAAATTAAACTCTTATGTTTATAATTTAGCAATATTTTATTTATTTCTACAAAAAAAAGTTTTGCCATTAAAACTGCAAAAACACTGGTCTTTTTTTGTATCCCCTTCCATGCCAATTTCAATCCTCAACTGACCTTGAACAGTGTCATATTTCCCAGAATGCTTAGTTTCATGACCAAGACGTTTTTAATTGTCTTCTTTCATGACAGCAACCGATTTATGACACACCAAACACACCGACTTCTGGCGAACTTCAACAAATAAATATAAAACTGTCCATTTCTTAAGAAACAAGTAACTCGTCACTAACTTTATGCTAGCCGCCATTTTAACATAAAGTAGAGGCACTGCAGATGAACCTTTAAGAGTTGTCATTTGCCGATTCAAGGTACATTTGTATAAAAATGCAATATTTTATTTCATGTAGAAAACACAAAAAGTGTTTATAAAACAACATAAAATACATTTTTTATTTTATTAGTTTATTATATAAAATATTTACATGAATTTGTCATTTTTCCTTTTGTAATAATTTTATATTTTAGTGAACCAGCAGTCCGCAAAAAATGTTACCACAGGTTAAAAAGCCCTGCACCAGTATTATCTTGAAATAAGGATAGGAAAATGACTTTGAAAAAATTGTTGTTGGTGGTAGTAGCAGTATCAGTAATGTCCTAAAATAGAAACTAAATGTAAACATTTGTAGTTATAATGCATTAATTATATCAATCATTGATACATTTTAGTGAAAAGAATGGTTTGGAATCTGGGAAAGTTTTTACTACAATCATGTTGGGCTAAATGAGCAATAAGCAGCACTCTAGCGCTCTAACAAATTCTTGAAAAAAAAATCTGTTTGTGTATGTTTTTAAATATTTGTTCTGATATTTTCAAATCCTTAAATCTCGAATATTCATCAGAGATTAAGGGATTCAAAGTACCCATCCTTTATAAAATCTTATAAAAATTGTTTTATGGCAGAGAGATGTGATAAAACTCTCTGGTGTGAAGAAGCAGCTTTATCTCAGCAGTTACCGCACAGTGGAGAAGTTACTTGGTTTGGATGAGGTGACCTCTACCAAGGACCTTTGTGTTCTGCTAGGAGTTAGTGAGGCTAGTTTTTTAGCGCAATCCATCATAGACAGGTAATTTATCATGTTCCAAGTCATTGAAGGGCATTCAAGAGTTGATGCTTTGATAAATGCTATTACCAATGTTTGTTGAGGAAACTCAAGAAATATACAGTTCACTATATATTGGAAGGAACTATTTGGCAAATATAATAATTATTACTAAAACCATTTTCATTCTTTCATAAGTTCATGTGATCAGCAACTGTCATTTTTGATGACCATAATTTATATTTTACAGCTGTATAATATGGGAGTATGTATAACAGTACATAAATGACTCTACAACTGGCAAATCAACAGTTAATGATTCAGATTTTCTATTTTAAACTTTAACATAGTTAATACTAATTTAGTGTTTTATTTTATAACTGTCACTCAAGCAAAATTATTGTGTGAAATGTACATTTGCAAAAATTGGCAAAAGTAAAAAATAAACTAATGTATATATTGGATCGAATACAGTGCAGCATTGCACATAATACAACCCTGAAATTGTGGCCTTTCTTTACAAAACTCACTATGTCACAAAATTGCGAATTTTAACTTTTCTTGTATTCATATAGTTTGAAATGTCAGGATCACAATTAACTATTTAATTCTGGTCAATTCTCACTATATCATTGTCAAAATGAGCTTCAAAAAGTGTGATTTCTTGCACAACTAACTATATCCTGGCCTAAAAACCATCATTTTCACAACAAACTTCACTAAATCCTATTTTTGACAAAGTTAACTATTTCCTTTGCCTTATAAATTAATGCATGATTTATTTCACTTTAAAACTCACTATTTCCAGTTTGGTCTTGTTCCTTGGTAGTAACCTAGATTTTATGACTTCTCTTATCTTTGGAATACTGAGAGATGTGTTTGTGTTCACCATAAGTTGTTAAAGGACTAGTTTTTTTAAATTTGTATAGGAATTTAAAGAATGACAAGCAGATCATTACGGATTTTGAAGCTTGCTAAAGAGGCTCTAAACGTATCAAATGGATTGGAAAATATGGGTAAGTTGTGGAAACATATGGACTAGAGCTACTTAGTTATATACTGAACATGTCAAAACCTATTGGGAAACCAACACAATAATGTTTATAAATTTATTTCAGAGGTTACCGAAACACCACCTGTGCCACTACCAATATTATATATGTGTGAAGAGGATTTTACAAGGGCTGGTACAGAAAATCAAGTTATTGAAACAACTGAAGAGGATTGTGTTACTGATGATGTAAGGTCTTCAAATAATTCCATAGACAAACCTATAATTGAAGATGAAAACATTTCTATGGACTTATGTCTATTAGATGGAAAAGTGTTGGACGTGTCATCAGAAAAGTGTTATAAAAATAGTGAAAACTCTTTTAACACCGGTAGTGGTATAGACATAGCTGATAGTGCATATCTCACTGAAGGACTAAATGAAATGCAAGCCCTAGATTTTTCTGATGGAAAGTATAGTTTTTCGAAAAAAGAAGTGCCATTAAACGTTTCCCTTCCAGTGATTGAGAATGGGTTAAACCTATTTACAATAGAGCTAATGGATGAATCAGTTTATGAAGTTACCCTTAATGTAAATGATCAAAATAATGAAAATTTAACACAAAATATATTATTAATTGCTTCAAATGTCCCTGAAGCTCAAATAACTGGAAAAATAAATGATGAAGCTATAGGTCAATGTGCTCCGATAGGAGAACAAGAACTCGTTTATTATCATGGTAAACAAGATTTTCCTCTGAATGTTCCTAAAGAAGTGCAATTTGATAAGCCTATTATTGATATTAATTCACCCATAGCTCACCAAGAATCAGAAATAAGTGTGGAGGAAGACCCAGAATATATTGATTCTGTCAAATCTTGTCATAAAGGTCGAAGTAAGTCGAGGGGAGTTAAAAGAATAGATGCACAGAAGCGAAGACATAGTTCTACTGACAAAAAATGGAAAATTTTATGCAACCATTCTGATAAAAACAAATTTTGTAGGATTCACTCTCTTTCAGAAATTGAAATTAACAATTTTTTTAATGAGCTTTATAAAAATACTTCAAAGATTGACCAGGACAAGTATCTTCTTAATTTCATTGATGTCCACACACCAGAAAGACTAAGAAGGAAAAATGTAGAAGAGTTTAAACACCCACCTAAAAATCCAAGAAATCCTAGAATGACAATGACTTACCATCTTAGAAATAAAGAGGGTGAAAAGATACCCGTATGTTCCAAATCTTTTGAATCCATTACCGCTATCTCACGTTTCCGAATAAATAAAGTAGCGAAAACATTCTGTTTGACCCAAGAATCACCAAGAGAGAAACGTGGAGGAAGTCGTTTAAAACCCAAGGATATTAGCATTTCAAAATCCGTCAAAGATGACATAGAGATATACAAGTGCAATAAGAGTCATTATAGTCGCAAAGGGAATACCAGAAGCTACCTGCATCCTGAACTCTCAGTAAAAATAATGTGGCGAATGTGGAAAAGAAAAAGGCTTTCTGAACATCAACCTACTGCTTCCTACAGTAAATATTATTCAATTTTTGTAAATAATTTCAATCTTAGTTTTGGCCATCCTCGACAAGATGTTTGTAGCTTTTGTACAGAAATGAAAGTAGATTTAAATAAAGAATCAGATCCAGTAAAGAAAGAAAATCTTCGGGGACAGTATGCCTTTCATAAGACTACAGCTAAAAGGTTTTTTCAGTTAATGAGGGAAAAAAATCCTGGTACAGTATCTGTGTGTTTCGACATGATGCAAAATCAGCCTTTACCAAAACTCAATGTTACTGATGTATTTTACTCTCGCCAAGTTTGGTTATATAACCTCACTTTTGTTATCTGCTCTGATAATAATGAAGGACATGATAATAATATTTTATATACATGGTGTGAGACTGAATCAGGTAGGGGACCTAATGAAGTAGGCTCATGTCTTTCCGACTTTTTGGTATTACTAGAAGAAAGATATAAAGATACAGAGTCGCCACCTGACAATCTTCGCCTATTTTCAGATTCATGCTCAGCCCAAAATAAAAATATGTACATCATGGGATTACTCTTGAGGTTTATTAACAAGTCAAATGTTTTCAAAAAAATTGACCATTATTTCCCAGTTAGAGGACACAGCTACATGCCAGCAGACCGGACATTTGGGCGAATAGAAAAGGAAATAAGGAAGAAAAAAGAAATTCTATCACCTAATGAATACCACAAAATATTTTCAAAATATGCAGTAGTAAAGGTTTTCGGAAAGGACTTCACTTTTATAGACTATAAAGATGCTATTAAGAAAGTAATGAAAACTTTACTGCCATTTAAGAGTACTGAGCAAAAGGTTTTTACATACATAAAGGGTAAAACAACCATTGGTGTGTCACAATCTTATACTGCTTCGCCTGTTAGTGTGTCTGTCCTCAGAAAAGGTAAAAGTGTTTTGAGTTTAAATGTTAGTCCTTTACCTAAACAGAGCCACATAAAAGAACCAAAAAGACTTGACGTGCAAAAATTGCTGAAATTTTTTGAAATTCCAGATGAGGCTAAAGAGTTTTATAATGACATATTGAACGGTAATAACTTTAGTGAAAATGATGAAAATGACATGGAATATGAAGAAGACACTATATAAGTGCATTATATGTATATTTAATAAACACAGTTAATAGGATAAAATATGGGTAAGAGAAAAGATCAATCCTTAAAAGTCTAAAAACGGTTTGATAAATATTTTGTAATATCTTTATTTTAATACCCTCCTAATATTTTTTAACTTTCTACTGTAGGGCTATACAGCTATGATACTGATAGAATTAATATGTTTCTATTATGAAACTTATGTAAATCCTTAACCTAAATTGATATGAAAATGTCCTATAACTAATATGATCAGTGAATTTAAATAAAAATAAAAATTTTGATCAAAACCCACTATTTCCTGGAAATAGTTATTTTAGGCAAGATCAGATTTTAAATGTATGCAAAATAAATACTTAGAAATGGATGCCAGCAATGAAAATGCCTAGAGTATACTAAAATTATCTGTATTAACACATGAAATTAAAATTATACCTATTTGACTGTTGTGATATTCCCACTAGAAAATTGCCTCTCCTGAAAAACTCACTTTTTTGAGATAGTGAGTTTTGGAAAAAAAGGCCACAATTGTAAACTTGTTCTACAAAAAAATAAAACGTCTTGAATATACCTCGAGGTAAAAACTTAACAAATATGACAGTTTTTTTAGGCTGTCTGAATGCTTTTCTGGATGTACAGGCACTCCTAAACATTTTCTAATTTGTTCTAAATTTGTCTCCAGTCATTATATATCAGCCTCAGAAACACTACACTTATTAGCTGCTTGCATGTTATTTGTTTGTTGCTATTGAATTAAAATTCATTTCGTTGCTTCTTTCCATCCCATTGTTTACTTTGAGATGTCGAGGAGGCCTTATTTTCAAAATGACCACTCACTTGCAGATCTGCCAGGGGTGATTTTATAAGATTAGTAACACAGCACAGAGTCTACCTCCAACTAACACTGACCTACCGAGTTCAGTGACACTGAAGGTTGAAGATACCCTCTTTCTCTCTTTTGTATTATTTAACGCGTGCACTTATTTTGGCCTACTGGTAGTTCCTTTATGCTACAAAATAAACCTATGTAGAACTCTGTACTCTCCCCTTCCCCTCTGTAAAACGTTAGGCTGTGTATATAATTCGAGTACAGTTTTTGGAAAGTAATTTTTAGGACAAAGACATCACACTTATATTCAGGCCAATACGTTAGTTATAAATTATATGCTTTTCTCATTTTTGGCAGGTGTGGGAAGGGGGGCTGCTTTTATTGCAATATTAAAACAAAAGTGTAGTACTATTATCTCACATTAAAACACATCCTTATATAAACTTAGCCACATAAATACAAATATATTTATCCTCTTATGTTTTAGCCATGTTGCGGAAAAATCCGGGCGGCCAGACTTGACCCATCCCATGTACCCTTCCACTGCAGTTTTTGCTGCTTGCAAGTAAGATAATCCTTAGATTTTTTATACTTTTCAAAATAAAACCTTGAAATATTATATGATAAAAAAAAAATTCGAACATGCATTACATTTATTATGTGAGACAAGTTAGCATGTATATTCCATTCACCGTAGGAATTGACTTCTGAAAGACCTTTTTCCCTACCATAAATCTACTATATAGTAGGATATTGGTAGTAAAAAAGACCTTTCAGAGAGTAATTCCTAAAGTGAATGGAATATATATGTAGATCAGAAATCATAACCTTTTTTGAGCTCTGATCAACTTATAAAAAGTCTCGTGATCATTCATTGTTTATTCCATATTCATTTTCTTGTCTCTACATTTTGTATCTTTCTTAAATTTAATATTTCTTTAAATACTTATGTACCCAACCTTATATTAAAAAAATATAAATGAAATATACATTTTCTTATTAAAATATCTAATTTTCTTATAGCGTAACCAATTATGTTAGAGACAAAGTAGTTTTATAACATGATCAATTGAAAATTGCTGTGAGATTGACCAGTTGCCGACCTCTGCTGTAGATGGATCGGTTGAGTAGTAAGACACTGAGCTTAATTTTTTTAACCCATTCCCTGGCACATGTCTAGCACAGCGATATATGCAAGACCAGCAGCCATTTTTATATTCGTATACTCTTATCCAAAACATATTTTCATTATTCACTTATTTTATCATTTATTGCTTGATTCATGGTCATATTATAGCATTTAACTCGAAGTCCCATCTATTAACTTCAATATGAAGTATTCAGACTGGCTTAAAGTACAGTAGTTCATTACTAGATGGCATTACAATAACTTATAGCAATGAAACTTAATTTGCGCCTGTATAAAGGATTGTTCAGCCAAACAAAAAGGTTGTTCAACACCTGCACCAGAGAATGGGTTGTATGAACAAGGAATAGTTGTTGATCTTTGATTGATCAAAACTTTATTGATTTATATTTTACAGGATATATTGGTGACCTGGCGGTCTAGGATAAGCTGTCGGACTTCTGTCCTAGGGGTTCACGGTTCAATCCTCAGTCCCGGCACAGATTTATCTGATTGCCAAATCTTTCCTTCACCTCTGATAAGACCTGTATTAATCACAACTTGTGAATGTGTGGAATGCTAGGCCTCCACCGTGGTTTGGATTCCACATTAAACTGTAGGTCCTGCATTTCATCTCGCAATCACCTTAACATTACACATTAACGTGTGTATAACCTAAATGGGTAGTAAGATGTGGTGCTAATAATAATTTATAAGGTATTGCAATAATATGGGTAACTGTTTAAAATAAAAATATAACAATCAAGCCTTTTTTAGAAACATGAACTCACTTGTTTCAATTTACCTTTTAAATTAACATATTAGTTATATATTGAAACACAATATTTCATACACTTCCTTTGTGCGATAATTCTCTCAATTCATTTTTATTATAAAGTATTAAAATTATTTAGTCCTTAATTAATGTGTTTATTCTTTTCCTGCAGACATTTAAAGCTGAAGGTGGACAAGCAAAAACTCCTGGAACAAAGTTGCCTGAAAAAGTCAGCATTTGATACACTAGCTGCAGAGTTGATGAAAATGGCTGAGAAAGTGGCTCCACAAACCAAGAGAATAGCTAAGAAACGAACACACGTTCTTATGGATATTATGGAGAACCAAATTAAAGGTAGCATGCATTGTCTTTAGACCAGTGATTCTTAATTATTTTAAGTGGCATCTGGAGCATGTACCATTGTCAAGTGAATTGTATTAGTAGCCAAGCTACTCTTTAACCCATATATAGCTTGTCATATGGCATCATAGGCATGCGCAGCACATTTCATTAGGGTGTGCATAATGTGTGATAACCACCTCCCTCCCCCTTCCACGACTAAGAGGATCCAAAGAAGTAGAAATTCCGCAGTGAAAGGGAGAAGGGATAATAAGGAGTAACAATTTCAACTATTAGGAAAATTGTTTGTTATTCATCAAAGTTAAAATACTAGTGAAGAATGGCCTTGGCCATGGGGTGACTCCTTGATAGCTCAGTGACAAGAGCATTGGCGTACTAAGCCAAAGGTCCTGGTTTCATTTCCCATGTCCAGGTCTCATTTTTCAATTTAGATAATAAAAAAGAAAATAAGGTTTGACCGAGAATGTTTTTTAAGCATATTAATGTGTATTTTAGAAGTTAGTGCATTTTCTGACATATGTATAAATAGACTATTTTGACTATTTAAAAGAACTTTTCTTAGTTCTCAGAAAAAATTTAAAAGCCTAAACAGATGTATTTACTTTAACTCCATTTATGAAGGATATTTGCAACTGTGGTCAGTGATTCAGATAGGTAGGTAGATGCAGCCAGAATAAAATTTGCAATCGGCGCTTGTGAGAAGGAGTTACAGAATGACCTTTCATCCATACAAGTACACTTTGGAACACTTCCTGACACTATCCTCAAGTTTAAACCGACAGGTTTACAATTATAAAGATCTGTGGAGTTGTTCCACAAAGAATCAAGTAGTATTGTTCGGAGTACAGCCGGGAGAGTCGTGGAGGAATTTCTCAACATATTGTACACCATTGTGTTTTGGGAAGAATCGGTCAAGTTATTCATGGAAAATATACAGAGGAAGGGACAGAGAATACTCCTACAAAGATGGCCAGCTTCAAGTTTTGTACCATCACTAGTGGTGTAGAGATCCGATAACATAGCTCAGTCGGTAGCTTGTCTGTCTACTGAACTAAGGGTACCAGTTTCAATTCCCGGCAAGGTTGAAAAATGTATCATTGGTGAAATGTGAGTTTACCCTTTCATCATGAAAAATTGACAGCTGGGGACTGTATGTTGTGCCTGTCCTAGTCTTTTTAAGAATCCAATGCACAAAGGTGTCATCTTCTTCCTTTCTTCTGTCTTCTATAGTAGAAGTAGTCACACACACATTTTAACACAAATAGAAAAATATTTAGGCATTGTTGCCTTTATCAAACACACTTTCTTCTTCTTCTTCTTTGTGTTTGATTAAAGGAAACAATGCCGAAATATTATTCTATTTGTGTTAAAACCCGCCTCGTTGGCGTAGTTGGCTAACGCGCTTGTCGAGTTGAGCTCTACTGCTGAGGACGGGGAGATTGAGGTTCGAATCTCGGTCGGGTGAACCGGGGGTAGTTTTTCCTAAATGGTTTTCCACTCTCCCTCCACGCAAATGTGGGTTCACTTCCTCTAATTCAACCTTCCCAATTCCTAATCCATTAGAGTAATTAGTACTTAAAGCGTATAACCCAAATGGGTAGTAAGACGCGGTGCTAAATATTATTAATATGATTTGTGTTAAAATGTGTGTGTGACTACTACTACTATAGAAGACAGAAGAAAGGAAGATGATGTCACCTTTGTGCATTGGACCCTTCCTACATTTTTCCTTTCCCTAAGTGGGCTTTCTTCATCAAATTTATTCTTAGTAGTTGATTTTTCCCTCTTTTTTTTTTAGTTTTATCAATTTCCTTTATTATAAAATTATCTAGCCATTGGACCATCTCATTTTTAAACAGATAGTTATAAATAAATTTCAATTTTATTGAAATTAGATTGTACAAGTTGTATTAAATTAACATGAAATACATACATGTGTAATATAATATAATATATTATATATGCACAATATTTAATTGATATATGAAAGAAATTGGTAATATTAATTACAAGTTATGATACTTTATAGTTATGAATGTCTTGAAATTATAAGAAACATCTAAAAATTCAGTACATATTAAAATAGTAGACATTTGAGTCAAAGTTATACTTAAAATTATGTTTTTAAAAACAAAGGACGATGTGATCATGCATATTTCATATTTCTGTATTAATTTGAGAATTGAAAGAACAAGTTATTAAATTTGAAAAAACATAAAAATTGAATTTCTTTCTTATCTGTATTTCCTTGTTTCTTGGGTACTGCAATGTTATTTATACAACATGGGTCAATGCTACGATGGCATCATCCTCAATTCTAATAAAAAGAAGAAACACATCAAATGAATTCATGGTTAAAACACAATGTGTTAGTCAATACAAAATTGGTGAAGATTGATAAATTATAATATTGAATGATAATAATTATGAAATAACATATCTACCAGATATTAAAACAATGTAATTGAGTATTCCAAGTTGTGTGATTAAGGAAACTGGTATGAGAATTATAATTAACATGTATATATAAAGTGACCCGAAGATCTTTATGGAAAAATATAAGTCAAAGATATTATACATTTAGGAAGATATTAATGTAATTAATATTACCAATTTATTTCAAATATTAATCGAATATTTTGCGTGTATATTATATCATATCACACATTTATGTCTTTCATGTTAATTTAATACAACTTGTAAACCTAATTTAACTAAAAAATGAGTTATATTTATAAATATTAAACGTTCCTTATCAAACAATTCAAATGTTTTTCAAAAATATTATAGCTAGTTTAAAAACAAATTTTAAATCTAGCTAAGTAAGATCAGGGGTAGCTCAATCAATAGAACAATATCACATTATTAAAACAAAGTTTAAGAGTTTTGATCTCTGCTTTAGACATTTTTTTCTCCAAAGCTATTTATGTAATGGATAGCCTATACAAATTATTGTATATTTGATAGACATTTTGAACCGTTTAACTTGTAACTCTCTTTATAATAATTATTCAACAAACAATTATTTATTTTTTTAGAAGCCGAGAAGAAATCCATGAAAGCCTTACAAGCCACAGAAGAGGAATCACAAGAAAACCCAGAAGATTATGAAGATTGGAAGAAACGAATAATATCTGAATCAACTTGAGTGCCATATTAGCAGATTTACTTTAATTATTTTAATACACAATTTTAAAGTTGATTTTTTTTAGAATGCTTCTTTCAGAATAAAATAAATTTAATAGCTACTGACTTGGGTTTGAGAGTGGTTTGACATAGTTCCCCACCAAAATACTTATTAAGAAAAGCATTTCTCTATTTACTCTTTGAGGCACACACTATTACATAATTGGTTCAGTGAATCGCACAGACTTTCTCGTTCCTTTATCTAAATTATACATAAGGAATGTAAAATATGTGAAATTAATATACATTGTTGCATAATGGCAAAAATAATATCACATTCCACCAATCATTCAAGAGAGAACCAACTAAAATAATTAATTTTAAATTTTGCTTTACATTAAAATGTAGAAGATAAATTTTGCTTTTACTCTATTAGCCTTTCCACTGAGATTGTCTCCTGCTCTTTGAGTTTGCCGAGCTATAATTATCAATCATCATCATCAAGTTATAATTGTAGTTTTTAATTTCTTGATTTGTGTTGTACCTCACATGGCCTAGTTATTACACACTTGGTGATCCAACATAACATGTGCTATGCACATGTTGTGTAAATACAACCCCTCGCGTGACCTTTACTCGCACAGGGTTTATCCACGTCCACGCGCCGCCATGTTACGCCTTCACTACCCTCCCTCTCGTCTGTAATCACCAGTCTCGCCAACCTCACGCAATAAGTTTCAGTGAGTCTCTAACATTTGTATGACTTAGAACCAGAGGTCTCGTTTTGAGTCTGTTTTTTTTACAGTTTGAGCTAGGTATGTATCAAAGGTGACCATAAAATAAACAAGTTAGATGCCATTGATTTGCTCAAAGGCTACATTTCTAGTAAAGGTATATAAATTAATTATACAGGCCGATCTTTGTTTGTTTATTGTTATTTAGAGGTGATCTGGCACCCGAAATTTCGGGCAATAAATCATGCATCTTAAAATCCCAGAATGTTGGGCGAATCTTGTTTATGCCCGTATTTTGATCGGGCATCTCAAAAACTTGTTAAGTATAAACCTACCCTCTACCTATCTGTTAATAATTGGGGGATAATATAGCATTAACCTAGATAGAGAAGCAGGTACACATACATATATACATATATTCAATGAGAACAAGAGATAATTAAGAGTAGAGTGATTTAATGAAGCAAAGTACATAGTCAATTGTTTGCACATAATCTCGGTAAGTACTGTCTATAAAACATTATTGAGATATTAGGTAGGATTGCTTATATCACGGTCAACAAGGGGCGTGAGGCGCCGGATGGATGTACTCGGACAACTCAGCTATGCTTTAAACCATCCATTATTCTAGTATGTAGACCGTGCACATACAGTAAATATTTGTATTGGGCAAGTTAAAGTTCAGTTAATATGAGCACCATGGATATAATGCAAAAACCCCTTATGGTAAGACAAAACTACGGGCCATGCCGGGTCGGCAGAAACGCCCCACAATTTGAGTACCCAACAGGTGGTCAACAAGATATACAAGCTAAAGAGATAAAGACAGCTCCAGCCGTGCCTGAGGGGCAGAAGTGGCTCATGAGCCCAATACTCCAAAGGGGAGTATTAAAAAATACATGAAAGGTTAACCACGAGCCAATCTTGAAAAGCATAGACGGCCCACAGGTTAAACACCCAAACCAGAGTTTAGGATAGACAAGTGAACCTAACTAGGTATCGTTCCCAAGCCTTCATATAACCTAAAATATTGCTATCCCTGGAAAGCTACCTTTAAAATACATTAGTGGTCACACAGTGTGCGACGAGGGATTCATAATTCCATTGAGTGGCTGGCCCAAATGGCTCAGTCCAAGATACACATGAGGCGCGGTAAACAACAAGTTTTGTTAGCAATACGTTTACATAATTATGGAGGCATAACTCCACACTAACTTTACATAACTTACCTAACAAGGTAACAACTATGAAGTCCCAGTGAAGACAATTGTTATTCCTAATTCCTAACTAACAAAAAGTTACTCCATAGATCCTGCCACGAGGTAGGCTATTCCTAATCTTTGCCATACTGTCTGTCTATTCTTGCCACTTCCTTCTGTCTAGTGGATCCATCACCTCAAACTGTAAGTTCACCGTAGAAATGTAAGTCTGCTCGACGCGAGGAATGCGCACTGTGTAGTAACAGCACTGATTGTGGTTGCTCATTCCAAGCGAGCCGGAGAATATATAGTATGCATAATTCGTGTGGAGGAGCGGCCAGCAAGGAGAGGTGGAAGAAGCTTCCATCCATGTCTAGAAAGTCGACTTGTTTCGGCTAACAGCACACGAGCAGCTTTTAGTTGACTCGTAAACTTTGGTGAGCGCGGAGTCTTCAGCACGAGGATGCGGCCGGTCACTTTTCTAAGAGTTATTCCTTCCCAAGGGGCATCAGGCTTGAAGGAAGAGTCGGCGAAGTTGGTATGTAACAAAGCAAATATGTGTTACGAGCGTAGCATTAAACAATAGTATATCATTTGTTAACTCTTGACGACTTGCTTGCATCAACTAATATTCATATTTTGTGACTGAACGGGGCTAAGCCAGTTTATCCCGTTACAAGTATATAATACCATATTAGCACTAACCTCTAATTCAAACTTAAAAAAAAAAGTATTCAAGTGATATTCATAATTGATTTATTTAAATTCAACTAATATTAAACAAAGGTAAGTATTATCCTTTTATTAATTCATAAATTATTGTGTTTGCTTTCAACATAACTACGATAACGTTTCTCACAGGTTACAAGTCTACAACATAGCGGAACCAAGATTCCCATGATTTAATTTTCTCTGTCATTGCCAACAACATAAAAAATTCAAGATTTCCACATTGAGATTTTTAGGCCCTATGCTTGCAAAAACTTATTTTAATTTAGTTTTCTTTACATTTCTTAAATTCATTATTACTAACCCGATTTGTTAGGATATAAATAGAAAAGTACGCATCAAATGAACATTAAATTGGAAACATCCATTTTGCATTTTGTGACTTTTAACTTTTAATTTAAAATTTAATAGGCCTGTGACAAAATTGTTTCTTTCTTTTTTAAAAATTAAATTAGACTGTTAAACCTATAATTTGAAATTTTAAAGCCTTGTGACAAAGTTGTTTGCAAAATGAAATGCCTGCTCGACTCTTCCCATGGCGAGTGTAATTTTGTAATGCCCGTCCAATACAAATATTTGCTGTCCGACAAGCCATGTTGTTGTTGTTGTTGTTGTTGTCATCATCATCATCACTATTATTGTAACTCTTAAAAACATTCTCTAAAATATTCGAGAAAATCATACATGAGCATACTTTCCACCACCTTAAAAATAAACTTTCAGATAATCAACATCAACAAAATAAATCTATTACTAATTTAGTAGAATATCTTGGACATATTGCCCCTCAAGTCTCTGCCCAAGGTCAGGTTAATGCTATTTATTTTGACCAAAGTAAGGCGATTGACCTATGTTAGCATAGTATTTATTATTCTCTCTAAACTTGGTAATTTTGGCCTTTCTCACTCATATGGAAAATGGTTCAGCAGTTATTTGCAGGGTGACCTAGGGGTAAGGTGTCAGACTTCTGTGCTGGCGGCTGGGGTTCAATCCCTGGTCTCGACACACATTTATCTGATTACCAAACCCTTCCTTCACCTCTGACAAGACATCTTGTGAATGTGGGGAATGCCAGGCCTCCACCGTGGTTTGGATTCCACGTTAAACTGTAGGTCCTCCATTTCATCTCACAGTCACCCTACCATTACACATTAGCGTAAGTGCATATAACCCGAATGGGTAGTAAGACGCGGTGCTAATAATAATAATAAACTATCAGACATCATCGCTCATTTTCTTCAGGACAGTTTGTGATAAGGAAATCAAACAGAAGCTTCTCAGCTATTAGCGTAGACCAAGCACATGAATAAAATAATGCAAGAGTGAAAGTGGATGGTGATGCAGTAGAGTTGACACAGGACCCATCAACACTAAGATGTTGAATGATTTCAGGACCTGTCAGTTAATACAAGAATTTTAGAATGGCATTCAGCTAAAACCTGAAAAAGACATTTAACGCCGTCATGAGCAATATCACTCATTTCAAGTAAAATATTTCACTTAAGTGCGGGCACTTTATAACACAATAAAAGATTTAGAAAATGGTGAAGACTTAATTTTCTTGTGCACAATAATCCTGCTGTCGATGACAATAAAGTCAACAGTATATTCAGCAGAGTCGACTGGCATTAAAAATCAACCATTTCTTTCTGCACTTTCTAGTAATGAGGCACTCCAATAAGGCAATAAAGCTGACGTAGCACATACTCTGGGAGATATTGTAGACAAGAATGACCATGTCTTCCTAGGAATAAGTGATGCTATAGTTTATGATAGTGCAGTTCTTACAAACATTTTAAAACCACACTCCTCAAAGACATTTGGTGATTATTATGTTAACATAGTGGTTCTTGACCTTTTCAGTCATGTGACCATTATGACCCATCCGAGAACCTCTCTTTACCCCTTCTTTAAAATAAAATTGTTGCGAATTAGCAATATTTATTGAGAAAAAAATTCTGTAAATTTTACAGGTAAAATATTAGTGAAAATGTTGGTAATGTTGCTAATGTACAATTATTTTTATATATCAAATTGCTAGTTCTAGTCTAGAAGCATAACTGATAGTTTAATGTAGGCATACATAAAAAGCCTGTTTGTCTTGTTTTAGGTTTATCCCTATTGGATAGCCCAGGTTAACACATTTCACCCTCATATTTGTAAAGACATTGAATTTTTTGGCTGTCGGATAATTGATTTAATTTGGGATGGATACATTACACCCAGTATTGAAGGTAAACTAGACAGAAGAGGTAGTAGGCACCAGGATAAAAGTTGTTCCTAAAAATTGGCAAGATTTCTTGAGAAATTCAAGTAACAAGGAAGAACTCTTTAGTCTACTTGGAGATTTAGCTATAGATACTATCACAAATGTATAGGTTGTAGTCACTGCAGGTGAAGATACTAAAGGAAATATTACTGTACAAAGTTCTCTAATTGGTGTTACTTGCCATGGTCATGAAGAAGCTGACACAAGGATTAATACTGCATCTCCAAAACATGGTAGAAAAGGCTTTGAAAATATTGCTATACTTACTGTAGATACTGATGTCTTAGTTTCAGCAATTGCTTATGTAACATTACATTACTTTATGTTACAGTAAAACCCGCCCCATGCTGATATTTACGCATAACTCTCTGTAATTCATACTACCTGCTCCAATTATATCGACACGAATATAATCCCTACAGTAGTACTATTCTCTATTGTAGTTCACGTAAGTTGGTACGACATAACAAAACTGTTCGTCTACTTACCGATTGAATCTTCTGAAACTAGCCTACATCTATCATCCTAAATTGACGAGTGGGTCGAGCGATCTATGATGTTCCAACGAGATGTAGTCCACTCCGTCCTGTTCTACTAACATGTAATGGGCCGGGCAGTATTGGACACGACTAGAGAATGACTATTCACATGCCCTCTGATGGTAGAAAGATGAACTATTTTCAAAACATTAGGTGATTGAAGAAATGGTTTTGAAGTCGGATGGGATGAAGCCTTGACAACAAAGGGTCTACGTGATCTTCCAAAGCCGCATTGATGTCATCGACGGTGTGTTCAGTTCTCCCACCTTGATTCTATTGCGACAAAACCCACTATATATTGTGATGTGCGTGTATGCTAAAATGACTATTTGATTTCAACGATTGACCAAGGAACATTGTCCTGGACCTAGACAATGTCAGGATAAAACATTTATATATTATATCTTAATCAGAATTGTAACTATTGCGATTTATTTATTGGACTCGGATTTAATTTTAACTCTTAGAGTCTGCCATGTTAGATGTTGTAAATTTTCTATTATCTAAATCTATTATTTTTTATCTGATCGTTAAATTTGAAATGAGGCTCTATATTTTGTCTGGTGCCACTTGGGCGCTAGAGTCTTTTGGAGTATTAAATCTTTAGATAGCCACAATTGTTAAGTGACTTGGAGTTGAACGAGTTAAATGTAAATTGTTTTGAAATTGTGGATAGTAGTAATTATTTTGTAAACATCAAGATAGCATTTCTTATTTTTATTAGCATTTTGAAATATACAGTAAGCCCACGGCTTCTTTGGTGCTGACTGACAGCTAACAGCTAACTTCTGACAGTAAACATTTAGGTATGTACCTAAATTTAGACTGTCAGAAGTGACAACTGCTAAACACATGTTTTTGCAGATCATTTTGTTCGGCGTAGGGATACATAATTTTGTCTGGTAACTTTTCAAAGCCGTCAGCTGTCAGTCAGCACCAAAGAAGCCATGGGGATACTGTAGTTTAATGTAACGTATATTTCTGATCATTTTGATTAATTATGAAGATAATTAACTAGTATATTTTCTAATTTTTCTATGGTTTGCTTCTAATATGATATTTTCATTATTTACTAGTAGTATATTGTTTTCATTTCCTAATATTGTGTCAGGATCTGATAGTACCGGAGGAGTTTGACTAAAGTCTGTTAGCCAAACTCTTGCGTAATTTAAAGTTTGTTATTGAAAGTTAACATGTAAAGTTAACGTTTTTGAAGTCTTTATTCTTAGGTATGAAAGAGACACTCTGTTAACATTTTGAAGGTACCCATAAGGCCCTTATTTAGTCCTTATGTATTATTCTGGTGGATATTAATATTTTTTTTTATTGTATAAATTCAATGTTACTGTTTGTTCTATCTCTTCAAGACTGACCCATTTGAATATTGGATATATTAAGAGTTTTATAACTCTCTTTAAAGTTATATGCGCCATTTAAAGATATGAAGTTATCTATTTGTTTGGCTTACAACATATCTTAGTTTGATTAATTAGACCATGTAAAGTTTTCTGCTCTAATTTTGTTTTGAATAAACCATCCATATTGTTGCTTTTAAATATTACTAATAATTTCTCTTGTCACTTGTTCCATAGCTTACTCCCGCTCCCTTTTATCTTATTAATGGTCGTAAATAAAAGGTAACAAAGTGGGGTTGTAACACTTACTTTTCCACAACTAATAGGACACAAGAAAGTTTAAGTTACCAAAGTTATGCCACCTATTTTGGATTTGCTTGGGTGAATCCCGTAACTCCTTGAGCCTGAACTCAAAATCAACTATATTTCTTTTCTTCCACTAACCAGAGATTACAAGAATGGGGGGGAAACATATTAAAGGGTGGATTCTAAATCCACTTGTTTTGTAATGTTACACCAGGAAATGAATATAACCTTGACACGTGCCAACAAAGGAGAAATATGGCAGTCTTGACTAGGATGAATAAAAATATTAACATATAAAAAAATATTATGCTAAGATTAATTTTGCTGTGCTGAAAGTTACTTGAAACTTTATTTATTGTTTGTAATGCATGATTTTAAAAATCTGTGCTATCCAAAGCAAGTGCATCCTTTCCACTAAGGGCTATATGCAAGAACTTGACTAAGTAGATGCTTTGTTGACACTAGCATGGGTTTGCTCGCGTCATTATAGGTTATGAGGGGAGCGACAGTGTGCTCGGGGCACACTATTGGTCCACCAAGCGCATTCACTATATGTTCTTGCATATTGCCATAATTCATGGGAAGAGGTGAAGCTATTAAAATTTGTAAACCATTTTGAAATGTACATCGGCATGGAAATTTGTGATTACAGGAAGGTATTTCAGTTATGTCAAACCAGCCATTTCCAATACCACTTTAAAAAACACGTGAAATGTGATATTGTGACAATAAAGATAATAAAATGTTACTATTTGATTAATTTCAGTTTTAATTTCTCAAATAGATGTATAATTCTTTGAACTTGTACCTATGTAGTATGTATGTAATGAGGATGGAAAACGAGAGGATGCCAAGAGCTGGGAGGAGTAGATAACTTAGTGTTCAAGTGAAAGGAAATGAATGGAAGAAATTAAAGGAGGAAGGATCGAGGAAGATGGAGATATTTTATTAAACTGACACAGCCACAGGCTGGAAACAAACGACAACCTAAGTAGTTCCATATTCTTAGATTATTTTGTGGGGTACATCCCAAAGTAACTACCGGAGCTACAATAAGTTAATTTAAAGGTATTAAACCTTTTTATTACAATTAATAACTAAATTTAATAAAAATTAAGTATAAAATTAAGTGTATGTCTATGTATATTTATCAAGGGGTGCACTTCTTCTAAATTCAACCTTCCTCATCCCCAAAACATTAGTGTAATTATTACATATGTGTATGACCTGAAAAGGTAGTAGAATGTAGTGTTAAAAAAAATTATATGGCTCAGCCAAATTATAGAAACATGTACCATGGCTCAAACAACTAGCTGAAGATTAGCTGAAGATTGGATCAATATAAAAGTGACAGAGAAAAATGAAGATGCTATTGTTGAGGGAAAGAATAGATCAGTGACTATTCTTACTAATACCCTGTTAGATTAGGATTAAAGTCCAGGAAGCTACACCAGCGCCTTTGTTTCTGGTGATCTCAAGAACTATGTGTACAAAATTTGTGTTGGTGTTGATCCCACCAAAATAAAAGCGTTGCGCTAGGTTCACAGGATCACTCTAAACTATGGAAATCGAAATGTTAATTTTGATGTTTTGAAGGCGATTGTCACCGAAAATGCTGAGTGGAGTCACATTCAGATCCGGCATAAATTTTTAGAAAAGGTTTGGTTACTGTGTGCACCTTTTCTCAGAATAAAGTCTACCAACTCGTGTATACAAAACGGCAGCTCACAATATCGTTTGGGTATCGGAATACTTGCAACAACTAAAAGGTGACTATTTAAACAGTTGAATGGTAACTCTGGATACTGCACTACTGCAAAGTGCAGGTTAAAACCTGCACAAGAATCTGTAAAAACAAGTCTAGGAACTATATATTTTAAGAGTGAAAGGCAAATACTTATTGAAGATGAAAATACTATCAAATAGTTGTAAACTATAAGCATTGATTATGATGATTCTGTTAATGGACACTGTCAAAGCTGCAAAAACCAATGTTTATGTGAGTTTCGAATTTCAAAACATTACTTTGTTGAATAATAATTTTCTTTCATTTCATATATGTACACTTCGTCGAGATTGAAAGGTAGCAACTTCTAATACACTGAGCCCGCGAGGTATGATATTCCTCCACACATAACTGCAGAATAGTTTGCCTAGCTACGCCCGACACCTAAATTAAAGAAGGCCTTAAGTCGTTAAATTATTTCTTGACTGTTGGGAAGGAGTGATGGGGAAGGGGTTATGTCTTTTAGCGATGCCAGAATGGTTTGATTTAATAAATTAATTTTACTTTATTGTTCAGATAATGATACAATCAATAACTAATATTTACATACTAAGTTAATTAATTATGTTTGCTCTCATTAACATAAGGGCTAGTATTTTTTTTAGCTGTTAAAAGTTTAACCACGTCAAACGTTATTTGGGCACTGTTACCCACATTGAATGGTTTTACATGGTAACATAAAGCAAGTCTCCCCTTTTACAGAATATGCATTACTGTTTATAGGCAATTATAAATTTATTAATGATTAATTATTATATTCCACACATGTAACGTAAATAACATATTAACTCTAAAAGATTTTTACTTTATTTGTAAGAAGCTGAGTTTAAAAAAAA
>CABFVX010000443.1:238518-293214 GCA_902151425.1 Timema shepardi
ATTTTGAAGGTCGGCCATGTTTGTTTTAACGCATGCGCAGTGCTATCAAACAAATGAGTGAACCTCGTGATTTGGAAAGGAAGAAAAAACGAGCGTGATTTTTAATTTTGACAGAAGGAAATAGACATTTAATTCTTATAAAAACATTATTCATATTCAATTGGCTATATTTTAATATTTATATTAAACTTACATTTTATTTTCTCTCTGGTCTATAGCCAACAATTCATTTTCGTTTTTATTTATACATATTTTATTTTCTCTTTGGACTTGTAAGTAAGAATAGAACATTTTTAAATTTGAAATATTGGAAGGTTTTTAAAAGAGTAGAGGTGGAGAGTTATTCCTGGTTGGTGGTCCAACATGGAGCCAAATGGATGTGGGCTCCCAATTCCAGTTATTTAATAGTGGTTCAAAGGTGGAAGATTAAAGTGAAAATAGTAAAAAAAAAGGAAGCTAAGAGTGGGTGTGAGAGCTACAATATTTATGCTCAAGTAAATTGTGGAAGAATTCGAAGTGAAACACATTTATGAAGATGGTGTTTCAGTATGGACTAATTATACATGGGTGAGGTCAAACCAACTCTTCAACTTTTGATTATTGTAATCATTTATTTTCTCTTTCCTAAATAAGTCAGAACTTATTTACTTCCAGAAGGACAAACTAATACAACAAAATATGAGATAGCCTTAGAACCCAACGCCCTATTTTACCTAGTTGTTTAGGGTGATTAAACATCCAAGATAAAGCACTATTGTCGGTGTACAAAACAAATTCACGTTGTTCTAAATAATCTGCAAATCTTTCAATTGCATACACGCAAGCGAGGCATTCCTTCTCATAAGGACTGTACCTCTTCTGAGCCTCATTTAAAGTTTTACTAGCAAAAGCTACAGGAAGCAATTCTTCAGGATATCGCTGTGACAACACGGCTCCGAGTGCGTAAGAAGAAGCATCAACCTTAAGTTCAAAGGGGCGCGTAAAATCAGGCATCTTTAAAACATTAGGGGATATTAAATGTTGTTTTAGTTTTATCTACTTATCTTGTCTGGTGAGTTTAATTATCTTAATTTTAATTTTCTCCTCTATACTTTATCTACTCACCTGCAAGAAAGATAATCCACTCCAAAATCTCCTTCATAAGTTATTATTGGAGTTATAATTTGCACACCCTAATTCACTAGCCAGCACTAATACTGCTCCACCTCCTAAACAATTTTTAATATCTGTATATTATGTTAATTCTGTCTTTGAGAATTACTGAACATGTTTAGTAACTTCAATATAACCAGCTACTCTCTCATTATAAAGAATAAATACATAACTTTTACCATTTCCTGAAATTACACATTAAATTATCTAACTAATAACATTGTTGAGACATAAAATTGGTCTATGTTCTAAAAAAAATAATTATAAAGTTACATTAAAAAGTGCTGTATGCTATCATTCTTGGAAACACGAGACGTGGGCTAATGACTGATCCTAGTGATGGGCAGAATCGGATGAATAGAATCGATTCATTCGATTCTTTCAAAATCATTTGAATGAAAATAGTAGCTGACTTGATGCGAGCTGGCCGATTCATTCCCTTACCCCACCCTTGCCAGAAGTACTGAGGAAAATCGACCTTATGATTATGAATGTTTCCAGGCAATCTCTACACAGGTCTTCATTTCTATTAGGTTCATTTTCAATAAATAGTCCCTATTGCTACACAATAATCGACCTTACGCATTCGAATGATTCTAATGCTAATTTAATACAAAGTTTAAGTGGTTGTACAGTTTACAATCGAATAACACCCAAAAAATAATTCGAATGAAAATTACAAAATGAATCGATTATTTTGCTACATTACTACGTGGATTGTTCTTTTTCATTTCCTTAAAATTTTACCTTCCTAACTAACTAATCGCATATATCACGAATGGTTTGAGAAATATTTTTTTAAACGTTGATTTAAATTTATTAAGTAGATAAGTATATACTTTTAATTATTTAATAAAACCTTGCCCAGCCGTAATATTCAAATCGTATTATAATTTTATTCACTGAAATAATTTTACGATTGTAAGCTTATATATTTTTGTTATGTTTAGGAAACATTAAAGGGTAAATTATTTCGACTCTTAAACACAAAGGGAAACAAACGTATGTTCCTTATTTAATTATTAATCGCACGCAAAAGTATTTATATTAATTGCGAGCTACTTATTTGAGAAATACGTTCACTTTTTCACTGTATAGTATTTTGGTCTTTGACACTGTCACAAGGAACTAAATGTAGTAATAGAACAGTGTTAATAAGCTACAAACGCAAAGGAATGCGTGTTGGGAGAGCCGACAGCAGGGTAAAGAGAAAGTAGCACAAAGCAAAATGAGCAACTAGTAACTACTTTTAGAAGTAGTAAATATTCGATTATTGCCGAGTCTTTACTACTTCTCAAAATCATTCGATTATTTTTCATAGAATCGAATGATTATTTGATTCTTAAAATCATCTGATTATGCCCATCACTAGGCTGTATCCGAATAGTTTACTTATGCGACGTCGCGTTGGCTCGTGGCGTTGATAGCTGCATTGGCAATCACGTGTCCAAGTGTAGATCTGTCCGAATAGAACATCTGGCAAATATATTACTTGATCTGTGATACTATAGGTTTTTTTAAATGGTTTAAGCTTTATTTATTTATTCAGAAGTTGTTTACAAAAAGAGTTCGTCGATGATGGCATAGACCAATAGTTAAATTTTTCGTAATTTAAAACATAAACAAAATATATAATCTGTGATTCATAACCTAGCTACAGTCTACAATTATTTCATGATAGATATTAAAAAATAACTACTACATTATATACAAGTTTGGCATTAATAATGCCTGTAGACTGCTCTGCTCGTTGCGGAAGAAACGCCGTTCTCAAGGTATGTACCTAAATCAAATTTCATATACTTTTTAAAATATTAAATACTCGCAATTGAGTCTATTGGCAAAATCCCTCTCTTTAAGCTTCCTCGGGTTCGTTTCCCTTACACCTTATTTTGGAAACGTGGTTTATGATGGAAAAAAACCTTTTCTACCGAGTGGTGTTAAGGCCAGTCTACAACCAACATATCCGCTTGTCGGACTCGCAACTACGCAATCGCAAATGCACTCGTAATTACACTTTTATTAAATATAAAATAGACTGTCTACAATGAAAAGCCGTAAAACGTAATTTCAACCAATAGGAACAGCCATCAATGAGGACTATAAAAGTCAAATTCATATTCATCTTTACAAATAAGAAATAAATATTTTAAAAATATTTAAATGGTTAAATACACATGATTTTAATTGAAAATCCTGTATTCATTACTATACATCTCCAAGCGTTTTTGTCATAGACCAAATAACTTAAAATTATTTGATTTTGGTAGTCCATCCATATTTGTTTTTTGATTGGCTGAACGCAAGCCAACACAACTACATAAACGCAAGAGATGGACATTCTTCTCTCAACCTTGTTTTTTATACAACTAATCGTATTCCATAGCATCAACCTCAATTTGGTTTTTAAAAAAACACACTTCTCTAATTAATTTATGAACAGCCTTTATGTTTTCAACCATCACATTATTATTATCACCGCGTCTTAATACCCGTTCGGATTATACGCACTTACGCTAATGTGTAATGGTAGGGTGATTGTGAGATGAAATGGAGGACCTACAGTTTAACGTGGAATCCGAACCATGGTGGAGGCCTGGCATTCCTCACATTCACAAGTTGTGATTAATACACATCTTGTCAGAGGTGAAGGAAGGGTTTGGAATTCAGATAAATCTGTGCCGGGACCGGGGATTGAATCCCGGCTGCCAGCATAGAGGTCTGACACCTTACCCCTAGACCGCCTAGACCTTATTGATTTTAAATCCTCTTGCAGCTGCTCCCTGTCCCTAACTAACAACTAACTACTACAACCTTGCATTAGGAATAGTTTATTCTCCAATATTAGCTTCCTTGTCCCTCACTCTGGTTGGATCATTTATACCTGTAGAGTCAATACTACACTTATTGCTTGATTTTGTTTCATCCTCCTCACTCATTTGTTCTTCTAAGCTCAAATGGTTCAACTGAGCAGTTCAATTTTATTATTTGGAAAGTTATACTGTTTTATCAGTTTTGACTTGAGGTTCTAAAATTGAACTTTGTCATCAATAATTGACTTACTATAGTAGGCTATCAGTTTAAATTGGGATTAAAAAACTTAATTTTAGTACTGGCATATCTTATAATTAATTAGCTTAAAAGCTTTGCTAGCTACCCCCTTCCTCTATTTGAATATCATGCCATCCTTTATACTCATGCCAACCAGCCCAGTTATTTAAACATTGTTTTGCTTGTTGATAAGATAACGTGATGGTATAGCTTGCCCTGTTGATGGAATAACAAGGAGTCTAACTGAAGAAGTCCTGTCTCAATCATATGAGTACTATTTGAGATTACAAAAAAAAAGACAAATAAAAATTGATTAGGCCTATTTGGTCTTATTGTTTATGCTATGGTACCTAGGAAAAATTTCACAAAAATTTGACTGTATAGGCCAGTGTTTCCCAACCAGGGTTTCACGGAATCGTGAGCCCATGTTCGGGGTTCCGCGAGAATTTGCAAAAGCCTGTGAAAAAATAGTACAAATTGCCATCTTTTTTTTTGTAAATTAATAAACAAATTAAAATATTAAGGTTTCAACGTAACATCTAAATAAAACAAAGAAGTGTTTTGAAAGTTTAGCTTGGTTAGATATTTGCTTGATTGTTATTTAAGAAATGAGAAAGATTTAGGGTGCCTTTTCTTAAAGAGGGCTGACGTGTGTGGCCCACACTGCTATGTTTGCTTTCTTACTCCCATCAATTGTCTGTGATCATTTCTCTTTGATAGTAATATTAGTTCATCTCATTAAGTGAAAACAATAATTTGTTATTTTATTTGTTGCTTAATGACACTTAATATTTTGTTAATGTGATAGTGTTTAACTAACTATTTTAAAGCTAACTACTACTACTTGCCATGGCTAAGATGTATGCAAACTGACGTCTTCTTATTTAGAGTTGCTGGGTTTATCATGAGATCGTTATATTGGAATATGCACTGATGGCACCCCCTCATTGATTGGCTCAATAAAGGGATTTGTTACCCTTATCAAAGAAAATAATCCAGACATTATAAGTTATAATTATAATTTATAACAGCCTGCTGCTTTCCTCATAGACAGGTTCTGGTTTCTAAAATGATTAGTGAAGATTTGAAACATGTTCTTGATACAGCTGTTAACATAGTTAACTTTACTAAGCAGCGTCCTCTGCATTCCCGTATGTTTACAACAATTTGTGAAAACACTGGTAAATACCATGTCATGTGATTTCTACATACTGATGTTAAATGGCTTTATAGGGGAAAAGTGTTGACACACATATTCAAACTACAAGAGCAGCTCCAGATTTTCTTCAGAGGAAATAATAAAAGTTATGTTTACAATTATCTTGAGGACGAATCGTGGCTCCTGAAACTAGCACACCTGTCAGATATTTATGAACACCAACATGCAAGGTCCCAAGGAAAATATTGTGACGAGTACAGACACACTCCTAGCATTCAAAGATAAAAATGGTATTTGGAAGAAAAAAAAACCTTTCTAGGGGTGATTTTGAAATGTTACCACTATTTTTCATCTTCAAAGCATTATAACTGACAACCACCGTGAAACCATTATACCCCTGATTTCCAACCATATGGAATCTCTAGCTGAAAATCTTGCCAAGTACTTCCCTTCTTTGTCATCAAATGAGTATGATTGGGTCAAGAACCCTTTCACAGATTCTCCAAGCAGTTCAGAAAATTTACTCTGCCTGCATGAAGAATAACAATTGACTGAGCTGAGGTATGATCGCACGCTAAAAATTGAATTGTCATCAGATATGTTTTGGATATCAGTGTAAATAGAGTTTCTTGCCATCTCCCAGAAAGCTATATACATATTTCTATAATTCTCAACATTGTACTTGTATGAGCAAATATTTTCGTGTTTAATGAATGTAAAAACCAAACAGAGGAATATACTGTTGGTTGGTTGTCTGTGGAAGAAGAACTTTGTGTGTACCTATCAAAGATGTGACCACGAATTAAGTTGTTGTGTTCAAAAAACCAAGCCAAGTTTCACATTAGATTAAGTGACTGTAGGAATAATTGTTATTCTATTGGAACTTGTATTATTTTCAGTTGTGAATTAATAATAAAACAATAAACTGTAACTTATTTTTTCGTTAATGAGTTTATAAAAAACATTATACTAACACAAAACTATTGCAAAATATATACACCAAGTTTGTTATTAACCAGTAAGCCAGATGTAAACGGAAAATGTTTGTATTTTTTTTATTAACAGTAATATTAGTCAGCTAAATATTAATAGGCAGTAAATATTTGTATAGTATTTTATTCAAAAGTATGATTTAATTATTATTTACTACTAACCCATTTTTTCATGTCTTTATTTAATTTAACCCTGTCGAATCTATTATATGTCAGCCAGGTTTCCTTGAGATTTTTCATAATATTTCAAGGGTTCCTCCAAACAACAAAGGTTGGGAATCATTGGTATAGGCAGATTTTAGAGCTTTATTGTATAAATGTATAGATTATTTTTTTGCTTCACAGAGACCAAAGACTGGAGATGCCCTTTGTAAAGATTGTTTTTTTTGGGCTTTTGAGACTGAGATCCATAAAACAATAGTTGGGGGTGGCATGTTTAAGCGCGGAGATTTGGTGGCAGTGGCAGCATCTGGAGGAAAGGATTCCACTGTACTGGCTTATGTCCTTAAACTTCTCAACAAACGACATGACTATGGCCTCAAATTATTGCTGCTATCTATCGATGAAGGAATAACAGGTGGGTAGGCCCCCTCCCCTCCCTATACCATGCATGAAGGTGATTCCAAAGGGAGACCCTGCCATTACCAAAAGTGCTTAAACACAGGATTTGATTTTATTATTTTCATTTTGGAATATTTAACATGCACTTTCTTAACCAAATTAATGATTATTAACTTTTTCCCCTGTGGCATCCTGAGACTCTTTTCATAATAGGCAGATACACTAGGTCTATTCTGAGCTTAAAGCAGCAAGTTTTGAGGGATAGAAATTTTCCACCAAAAAAAACAGTATATGTATATGTATATGTATATGAAAGATATACTGTGTTATTTCAACTATATAATACCAGCAACTTAGAACTGTTTATCTCCTCTAGTTAACTTAATTTAATTATTAAGATGTTGCTTGCATGAATACAAGTTATTATAATATTGATGTCTTAACATCACTTATTTTCTAAATTAATATAATATATTTTTACTTTGATTTTCCTTTATTTCGTACCTTGTTAGAAGTCACTGTAACTCTCTTTCTTGGGTGACCTGGCGGTCTAAGGGCAAGGTGTCAAACTTCTGTGCTGGGGGTCTGGGGTTCAATCCCCACAATAATAACAACAATAACAACAACAACTACTACTCTCATTCTTCTTGGGGTGTTACCAAGCTGGATTCCTTTGTTTTATCATCCGACTCAGGATTTTGAACTCTTGAGGCTGACTTTATGTGCGCACGATTTGTCACGCAGATGGATGTAACAAGTAATGTAAGCTACAGTGTAATGTAGTGCAATTTTTTTGTTTGGAAGTTAAAACAAGCAGGTTATGTAATTGCTTGTGTGGAGGCTCATTCTGATCCATATTTTTTTAGACCAAACACAAAGGTGCTTGCAGTGTGCTTTTGGACGTAATTCACAGCTTATGTGTGAGTGGTGGTCTGTTTACTTACTTTTTTATTTACTTATTTAATTTGGGCCTACTTACTTTTTACTTACTTAGTTCGACTTGATAAAATTATGAATGTGTGTCATGAGAAGGAATCGCTCAAATTGATTGAAAAACTGCTACAAAAACATTTGAAGAATGACATCTGGTTGGAAATTGTTACTTCTCTGGAAATTAGTTGTGAGCTCCCTCTCTTTTTATATAGTTGTGTTTTCCTCTAACAACGACATACATGTTTATTTTCACTTTCCATCATTAAATACATAATGATAAACCCAGCACTAGCAACTAGGACCCCATTTAGTCAGCATTTTCACAAATACTGAGCGAATCAAATGATTCTCAGCATTCGCGGTGTATCTTTCTCACCCTACGCCTATAAGCTAGAGGCCACAAATAGCCTAAAAGAGGGTGGACAGAATCTAAGGGAATTATTACAACAAAAAGTAAAACATTTCCATTAAAGAAATACTTAATATGTATTCAATGTAATAAACAGAGGTAAAACAACAAATTACATGGCCTTACACGTTAAACTGAAGTGTGTTTGAAAACAAAAAGTGTACTGTTCTCACCCTATGCCTAAAAGCTAAAGGACACTACTAGCCTAAAAGAGGGTGGACGGAAACTAAGGAAATTATTACAACAAAAAGTAAAAACATTTGCAAGTTAAAGAAATATTTTAATTATTTATTCAATATAATGTACAGAGGTAAAACAACAAATTACATGGTCTTACAATTTAAACTAAAGTGTGTTGGAAAACAAATAAATCATGGTTGAGTCTGCACTTGCGCAGTACGTTTGAGAGTATATTTCAATCTTTCAATGTATATTATTATTTTATTTGAACTATTCAGGAAGAGACCAAAAAAATAAACAAAATTGTTAATGTTAAAGAACCTTTATTAAATGATTTACAAAGCATCTGATTCACCACCGTGAATTCAGACAAAACAAATTTAGGATCAACATTTAAATTTAGATATCGAATCAGATATTTATTATTAGCACAAAGGTTTGACTTCCCGTCTAAAACTCAAACCTTCGCGGAACTATTACCCTCGGCACTTTTAAAGAATTCGGCAAAATTCCTACATTTTAATATTTAATATTAAAGTAGAAAACAAAGCATTGTTACATTAGAATATTTGTAATTTCTCATTAAATGAATCTATGAATTTTAAAGTCAAAACCTTACTAACCAACAAGAATAAGTTACTTTAATATTTACTCCGAAGAAGATACATCTACAAAAATAACCTATAAAGGAAACATTATCAAATTTAAAGAATTTAAATTATTACTAGTAACCACAATAGCAATAAAAATTAATATTTAAATTAAAAATTTCAAGCCAAAAAAGGAACAAAAAAAAGTGGCTACCCAAATATTTCAAGAAATTACAATAATACTAGCGGCAATAGGAAACATTAAGTGTTCCATAACGGAATTTACTTTCAAAAATAAAACCTTTAGCAAAAACTTACAGATGCCTACACTGACTTATTTCAACTACATAATAAACCCAAGTGTTCAAGATAATCAACCCATAGTTGTAATATAAAGTTTATATAATCAATAATATATATAGCCACCCTGGATATATAATGTTCTAGTCCTGAATAGGACTTCTCGTGGAAATGTCGGATGTAATAGTCCTCGATGCTAGCTGAACGCTAGCTATATATAAGTCTAATTGCTGGATTGGTAGGTGGGAGATTTCCTTATTAGAAAAATGATTACTAGTAGTATAACGTCTCACGCCAAGCAGCTGGTGGGTAGGCTATGTCTCTTTAGTCATGTCTGCCAGTCTCTTGGTTTCTTGTAGTTCCACTTGACTTGTTCCCAAGACACATACACCAGACACATGATGAGCGGCTGCAGACTCTAGCTATGTACATTGTCACGTAGACCAGGTAAGTTGCAGTGAAACTTGTGAGTGGCCAGCCGGGACAGCCCAGTCGGGCCATTCAGCGCATTTCTGAACTCCTGAACATGTTGTTGCTACATCATTCAAGCTTGTTAGGACTTCTCTTCTTTTTAGGATTTGGTGTGAACAGGCTGGTTATGAAAGTCACGCTAGTCCGGAAGATACGAGTGAGTAGAGCACTTATATAAGACACAGTAAGATTGTGATATTTAATAATGCTGGATGTCTATATGTATAGGCTTATTTGTGGTGGTTAGTAAAATTGTGATATTAGCATTACAAGCTAATATTACAGCGGCATGCTAGTCTGACGTCCAAAGCATTTGCTTTTCATTACACTGTTGCATTACAACGGTCTGTATCCGATTTTACAAGGGACATGTTATATTTCTTTCTTGCTGTAAGTCGTATGACTAATAATAACACAATGATGGGTTGTTGATAATGGAAATAGGGAGTTTGGGGAAAGGAAATTGCTACTTAAGTGATGTTCTTTGTGCACACATGCATGTGTGTGTACATATGTCAGGAGGTATACAGTTTGTACTTTAATTTAGAGTGAGATGCAGTTGATCTTTTGAGTAGACCACACAACATGTGTGTGTTCAGTTTTTCCTTTATGTGAGAGTTGCAATATTTAATGTGATCATTTCTTATTTTGTTAATATGTAACAGTTTATCAACGTATGTATAATTCCAATGAATAAAATGTGCTAATGCATTTTATACTTATAAATGCCATTTATTTTTATTTTACTAACTATGGTCTACAAAACACAGCATTCCAAGTTCATTACATTTTCCAGAGCGCTATAAATAGCCATCACAACTAGTGGCATTTTTATATTTTATTAAAATAATTAAATAGCAACACAAAACAAATATCACCCACCCAGTGGGGCAGAAAAGTTAAGAACAGTGTCACAAAATTTTATATAGATCCCTGAATATGTCAATCAACAAACCTGAAATAAATTGTGTATGTCCACCCTTTTTTTCAAGGTCTGACCAATTATTGGTTTTCCACTATCCAGTTGTTGAACTCAAAAGTAATCTTAATCTTCTAGCAAGATTAGTGTAAAATTTGTACATTTCATACAGTATTAAAGCAGCATTAAATGAAAGTAATAGGAATGTAATAGTGCCTATATAGGAAATGGTAGTTTCCCACTTCTAGTGATTTTTAGTTTATATTTTAGTTAAACATCCATACAGTTTCATTCCAATAAACAAGTTTCAGATGCTAATAACTCATTATATATAAAACTAACCTAATTATTATTGGATATATAATATACCTCATGTGATTAAACAGTTGCTAGCTAATGAGTTCCAATCAAGGTTGCACTGAAACAGAAATGTTATTTTTAAGTACTGTATGCCATTTTTAAGAGTGTATTCACATAATCAATGCTAATGTTGATATAGGTTATCGTGATGACAGCTTGGAAACTGTGAAACAGAACCGAGATGAATATGACATGCCCCTGAAAATTTTATCTTATGAAGAGTTGTATGGTTGGACAATGGATGCCATTGTCAAACAGGTGGACTATAATTATTTTTTAATGTAACATAAATAAGAATTATGCAATAACATCTTTAGAAAAAAATACTATTGGGATATTTTTTTACCAGTTAATGAGCAAACTATAAGTACATTTGAGCACTTTTTTAACTAGTTTTTTTAATACTTTTGATAAAAAAAATGGCAGAATAATTTTTTGCTAGTTTTTCTAAAAGGATAAATTTGTATTACTAAAATATTCTATATCAATATTGCATAAATCATTATAAATAATTTGATTGGTTAATAGTCATCCCATTTTGAATCTTCTATATTTAAAACAAATAAAATGCCTTTTTTTAACCTTAGGCGGTTTTATAAGTCCTGCGCTATTGTCAATATTAAGAACTTTATACTTTCATTGGTTACTCATTCACTTCTTTTAGAGACTTGACTAAAATGCTAATTTTGTCATAATTTATAAGTTTCTGTTAGACAACATAAGGCGAAGAACAAGTTATTTGTATTTCAGAAGCTCACAATACATTTGGTTCTTTACCTTGTGCTAGGAGCTTTAAATTACATAAGTAACTGATGATTTTCCAGCATGAATTGCAAACAAGACATTAGAAGCAGAATATTAAAATACCATTTCAAATGAAAGCATAGGAAAGGCCCCCCCAAAAGTATTATTTTACTAATTAATACATTTTTGCTATCTAAAAATAGTCATTTTAATGAAATTATTAATTTTAATGACACTAGCCAAATTTCAAAATTAATTTATAAACATTAAGATAAAATTCAATTGGTTTATTTAAATGACACTAGCTAAATTTCATAATTAATTTACAAACATTAAGAAAAAATTCAATTGGTTTATTTCAATTTACTATTAATGCTTTATTAGTTATTATTTGATATTTGGGGTTGTATGTATAGTTTGGATTTTGAAGTCAACCAATTCCCCATTTGACTGTAACTGCTTGTTTGTTATTCTAGTATTGGAAAAATGGTTTATTCCTGAGACTAGACTATGAATTGGCCCTTGGTTTTATAAATGGCAATATTTTTGTGTTATTTATGAAGCATATCTATGGAACTAGAGTCTGAAAAAGTATTGATACTTTACTATTATTCATATTTTCCTTTTGATAGAAGTATTATTTTTACTCAATAATTTTTTCTGATAATTTTACTGATATTAGTATTCACACTTGGGTATCGGATCGGTATCAAAAGAACAAAATTTTTGGTTATCTTTACTAATGCTGGGATTAAATGTTTACTTGAGTGGACTGTGGAGGAAAAATAAATAACACCGTTTCTTAATTTTCACTTATTTTCTGCATAACAAGCAAGAAGAAACTCTAGCATTCAATCACAAACTAAACAAAATAAGTTTTTGTAGAGCTCAATGAATTCATTCAAATCAAGGGTACCCCAAACAGGTGAAACTATTTGGCAATTTAGTTAATAATCTATCGTGATTGATTATATCAACAACAATTTAGTTAAAAAATGGAACCTCCTAGAAGTGAATTATGGGGAGAAGTTAAATAGTGAAAAATATAAAATTATCACAATAGTAGATGTTATTTTAACATAAATTGATAAGCAGAATGCAGATAAGTATTATCTTTCTATTATAGCAATTAATATTCAACCCAAATGCCCAATTGATGAATAAGCCAAGTTTTACATAGAGATGTTTGGTTTAAACCCCCTATTACCCCAATTCATACTGAGAATATTACTACAAAGAATGGTAAATTTTCATATTATAAAGAATGAGAAATAATAAATAAGGGTGCAATTTTTTGCCACGTTATTAAAATTAAACAATTTATTCAGGTTAATCCTTCTCTGACTCCGGGGAATCAAAAGTGAAATGAGGTGATTCCTATTTTTTCTATTACAGCTGAAAAAATTATTATTAGAGATAAACTGTTAACATTAATTTACACAGTTATTGATTTAATTGAGAATATTATGACAGCAGTTAAAATAACCGATGCACTAGTTTGAATCAAGAAGTATTTTAATGTAGATTCAGATGATAATAAATTATTGGTTGTATAAATTAAAGGAATAAATGATGATAAATTAATTTCTAGACCTATTCAAATACCTCATCAAGAATTAGATGAGATAGATATGAAAGTTCCTATTATAAGGGTAGTTAGAAATATAATGTTTATAAAGTTGTTTGCATTTAAAAAGGAATATTATTTAATTCCACATATAGGGTATGACCCTATCAATTTAAATTTAGCTTATTTTTCTATGTTTTAGTGTATGAGGCACTTGAATTTTTGATATTCAATGAGATAGTCTAATTCTATTAAATATCATGAAACAGAATGGAGATTTTCTTCACAACACCAGTTACAGTCGACTGGTCTACATTGTATAAATTCCCACTAACAATATAGAAGAGACATGGTTGGAATAGCATTGTCATTCCTTTTTTATTAAAATGTTATTAGATAACTGTACTCAAAGATTGTTTACAACCAGGCAATCGCCAAACAATCGTTTGTACAGAAAAAAGGGACCATTGTAATTTGCAGTCTGAGTAAGTTAGATTGTGAGGTTGGATTGTGCGAAGGAGTGATGTGGGGTCGCTACCTGAACTTAGCTTTGTAGAAGCCGGCTGATTGGCTCAAAAAGAATAGTTGTGTCTTCGCTCTAGTAAAACCAAGTTTATAATTAGCTATCTAAGAAAATGCTTCTTGATAGCACGATTGCCACTGGGGACTGCACCTGGTGATTCCCATGTTGAAGGACTCAAGCTCTCCCAAACAAAGCAGACATTTAATTTGGAGGCTGTGGATCTGCTGTGGATGGTCTAGGGTCACTTTGGTTATTGCCATCAAGTTTTAAAATCCACAGATTATTTTGAAATAACTTAATTTTTTTTTTTTGTTGAAACACTTTTATAACCATTGTTATTTGTATATAGATTGGTCGTAAAAACAACTGCACTTTTTGTGGTGTTTTTCGACGACAAGCCTTGGATCGTGGTGTGATGATGTTAGATGTGGATTGTCTTGCAACAGGACATAATGCAGATGACATAGCAGAAACAGTCCTCATGAATATTCTAAGAGGAGATATTGCTCGATTACAGAGGTGTACTGCCATTGTTACTGTGAGTACTATTGAGACTTCTTTTGAAAGGTCTATAGTTTGTCAGCATTTCATTTTAAAGTTCTATATTTATTATTTAAAAGTCAAGATATTTGAACTGATAAGTTAGCCAAATATATAATTTAAGTGAGTGGTTTTATAAATATTTTAGTGCATTTATTTATTTGCAATTATTTTAATTCATTTGTTTGATGTTTTGAATTTATTTCAAACATATTTAACCTCTTATTATTATTAGCACCGCGTCTTACTACCCGTTCGGGCTATACACACTTACGCTAATGTTTAATGGTAGGGTGATTGTGAGATGAAATGGAGGACCTACAGTTTAACGTGGAATCCGAACTACGGTGGAGGCCTGGCATTCCCCACATTCACAAGATGTCTTGTCAGAGGCGAAGGAAGGGTTTGGTAATCAGATAAATCTTTGCCGCGACCGAGGATTGATCCCCGGCCGCCAGCACAGAAGTCTGACACCTTACCCCTAGACTGCCAGGTCACCATTTAACCTCTTAAGCATGACTTTAATCAATTACTTAAACCCTCCCTGAGAGTGATCTAATTTAAATTAAAAATTAAATTAAATTAAATTAAATGCATTACAAATTATTGATGACTGATGATGTTGCACACACTACAACACATTTCACAAAGAGATGACTTAAGATGCCATACTCTTTAGAGATGTTAAGGGACAAAAAAAAACATAATAGGTGTACTCACTATACCACAGTAGTTATACATAATCATCTTTATGGAATTGTTATATCACAAGTTTACATTAACATTTTTTTCCCTCACTACACCACATTGCATGTTGACAACGACGACGATTATTATTATTTCTCAATTGAGTTCTTTGGAAAGGGGGTGGCTGTCATTAATGTTGATTGTGAGGAAAGCATTTTGAATGTTTCAAATGTCATGAAAGGGTCAATAACTTGCAATTCTCTGCCATACATGAGTGAGATAAGAAGTTAATATTTTATTTTAAACTATATAGAGGAAAAACTGAAGAATATAAAATTGCAATTTTGGGGAAAAGGGCATATAAGCACATTTTCCGGAGAGCTTATCAATTGTAAATTTTACATACATTTCTCTTTTCAATTAAATTAATTATCTTTCTCCAAACACAAGTTCTTGGGCTTCTTCTATTTTTAGTTTGTAAATATCACAAACTTTTTACAAATTCAGCAAATATAGTATTTTCTTAACTAAACTATTATTTATTTCAAATAAAAAAATTAGCAATAAATTATGACTATAATGAACCTACCTGTATTACATTTTTAACAACAAATAAATATTTTGTGAACTCTTACAAGCAGGCTATTACAACAAAGGAAGATTATCATAATAAATAGATTGGGTTGTGTCTAAGCAGAAAAAAAATGTGTCTTTTTAATTTAAGGTAATTACTTTTGGCATGTAAATCAATCTTCTATCTAGGTCTAATATAACAAATATAAAATTATTAATAATTTAAAATATTTTCACTAAATCATTTAAATTATTCTAACTTGGACTACAAAATAACTTTAAGAATAATTTGGAGAAGTGTTAACTTTTTCCCATTGTTTTAAATATTCATTCAGTTTACTTACACTAATAAGCTAGGATTTTTTATTTTTAGATTAACTCAATGCCTTAATTTATAGCTTCACTACAAGACAAAGAAACAGCTTTCACAAAACAACAAATAACTTGGCTTTGTAATAAAAATGGGTCCACTATTTTTCTATACATATCTTTAAATCACTAATTTAAATAATTCCAACAAACTCACACCATCTACACAAAAGAGGAATTTTCTAATCTACGTTATAAAGAAAATTGTGAATTGTTTAAACTTGATTCATATCCTTGAGTTCAAATGGGATCACCAGAAGGAAAATCTATTGTGCTTTACTTCTACTTATCTTCACTCTCAAAAAACTTAACACAGCACAGAATCATTATCATAATTGTTTATTATTATTGTTGTGACAAGGACAAGTGAATACAAAAGAATAGGGAAAAGCACAAATATAGGATTTGATTTCAAGGGGAAGGAAAGTGACCAGATCACTTATTCATATTATCGACGTTGTGGTATAAAATTGTGGTGACATCACAGGCCACAAAAATAGCCGGCTTAAGCCAACACAATATCTTGTATGTCTGCTTCCATTATATGTAGCACAAACTAAAAAAATTCATAGATAATATTATTTTATTAGTCAATAATAGCATACTATCCATTAAATGTCTTTAATGTGGTTCTTGACTTTAATTATACATATAATAATAGGCAAGACTTAAATGTTGTCTTTAATAATTTACAAAGGTATGAGTTCAAATAAATTTAATTAATACATTAAATATTGAGGATAAATATTGTTGTGATTAATGCTTTTACAAGTTGTTTATACTCAATTTTATTTGTTTTTTCTTTAACACACTTTGATATCTAAAATATTCAACTTGACTATATTTAATATAGTATGAGTCAAATTGGTCAAACTCACAAACATGACATAATACACAATTGATTTACAACAAATTTTTAAAGAAAGTGAAAATAAAACATATTAAAACAAGTTAAAACATATCTATTCAAAAGTTGGTGATTGCTCGGATTGTAAAAGTTGCAGTTTTCACATAATTTCCTTAAAATATTTTAACTATATTTTTTTTATAAAAAAAACTATCCAACACTTATCTGAGATTTTTGTTCCCGTTACTTTTACAATCCAAGAAATCACCAACTTTTGAATAGATATGTTTTAACTTATTGTTTTAATATGTTTTATTTTCACTTTCTTTAAAAACTTGTTTTAAATCAATTGTGTATTATGTCATGTTTGTTAGTTTGAACAATTTGACTCATACTATATTAAATATAGTCAGGTAAATATTTTAAATATCAAAGTGTGTTAAAGGAAAAACAGATAAAATTGAGCATAAACAACTTGTAAAGGATTAATCATAACAATATTTATCCTCAATATTCAATTTATTAATTAAATATATTTGAACTCATACCTTTGTAAATTATTAACGACAAAATCTAAGTCTTGCCTCTTATTATATTCATTTACTCCTTACAAAAGATTCACTTAGAATGTTTTCTAAAATGTTAATTATAGATCCACAGTATGAGAGGCAGTATCTGACAGCTAGTAAAAGTTACCATATCCATTTGTTGAACCATATGAGCTGCAAGACCATATTATGATTTGTTGTTACTTTTAGCATTCAGAACATTCACACAAACAAACGATTTGTTTCTAAATTATAAACCGTTTTTATATTATTATTATTATTATTATTATTATTAGCACCGCATCTTACTACCCGTTCGGGTTATATGCACTTATGCTAATGTGTAATGGTAGGGTGATTGTGAGATGAAATGAAGGACCTACAGTTTAACGTGGAATCCGAACCACGGTGGAGGCCTGGCATTCCCCACATTCACAAGATGTCTTGTCAGAGGTGAAGGAGGGGTTTGGTAATCAATTTTATATGATTAAAACACAATCTTATTCAAATGATTGTTTAAATTAAGCGTGTCTTTGGTTCTCTTAAAATATTCTTTACAAACAAGAGCTTCTAAAACGTGGCTTGTTCTTCTGAAATCAAGATGGCGAACAAGCCAAAACGAGGGAAGTTAATGATGTCATTCAAACTGTCGAGGTGGTTGTGTTTTTACGCTGTTTACAAAATAAAAACTTTTATTTTGATACTAATACTTTGTATGACCTTTCTCTGTTATAAAAACTTTTTTTTAATGGTGCCCATTCATAACAAGGTACAAGTGTGAGTATAACTAACTCTCTTTAGTTAATTATTTTATGTATTATAATCTCTTGTTGCCACAACCACAAAACAAAAAAATAGTTTTATTAAGTTTTATTACAATATTTTGCCCTTTAAAAATCCTATTAAACCACCAACTATATGGTAATCCTTAAAGACGTAATATTAGACTTGTTTGATAACACTTCTTATTGATAATATAGTATTAAGTAAATATTAATTATTTCATGTTGATAATAACTTAGTCACTTTCATTCAATGTTTGCAATAAAGAATCTTATGCTAGCTTTCAGATACCAACCTTCTAACTATGGATGCACTATATATATACTGTTAGTTGGATTTCTGAGGAATAGAGTCAACAACTCTCTAAGGAGCGCCTCTCCCTTGGCTTCATGTCGGAATTTGTACAAGACTAGTTTTAACTCATTTAACTGCCTAATATTGATTCACAGGCTTCTGAAGGTACCATCCCACGTTGTAAACCCCTTAAATACACCTATGAGAAGGAGATAGTGATGTATGCCTACTTCAAGAAACTGACCTACTTCTCCACAGAGTGTGTGTTTGCTCCTAATGCTTATCGAGGTCATGCCAGGGCGTTCTTGAAAGATCTAGAGAAGATACGACCCACCAGCATCATTGATATTATACACTCAGGTACCTGCACTTCTCTTTTCTTGTAGCTCCACATTTATATAATGTGTTTATATGTGTTGGTAACATTTGGTTAACCCAATGATTTCCAGCCTAGTGGTTGTTGATCCGAATGGAGTTTCGCAGATTGCATGTTCATATAAAGATTAAAGAAAGGTGAAGAATTTCAATAAAAATGTAACTATTAAAAAACTGTTAAGTAATTGCTAAAGTTTATATTGCCTATACAACTCTGGCAGTGTGCTTGCTGACTTAGTTTACTGTAGCAGTCTTGTGTTTAGACTAGCATAACTTTCAAGTTGTCCCCCGGGCTTGATGATTTTATTTTGCGACATCTTATTTGCATTGATATAAACATTAATTTATAGTTAACATCTCGCAAGTCTTTTCAACACCTAGTGTTTCACTCAATGACTCATTAACCATGCATATACATAAGGCGTAATGGGGAAAAACAGATAAGGCTTAGAATATTTCACTACATTCTCTACTTCATCTAAAATTGTTGGCAGACATTAACCTCCAACTTATATTTTATATTCTTTTTACCTTAATTCTTGTTTCAACTAACAGTTTTTTTAAATTATATATTTTATATTTAAATGTCTTTGGACAATAATATTTAATATTTCATTTTTTATACTTTTTAATTAATTATTTATGTGAACTTAATAAATTGTTTTGTCCAGACTATATAGTTTTTCTGTAAGTTTTGTAACAACTTTCTTAATGTGTATTTATATATTATTTATACTTTTCATCAACTTATACGTAGTCAAGCTGATGATGGATGATTGATTTTATGTTTAATGTTCGTATTCATACATATGTTTTTTACTAGAAGTAAATCATAATCATATACTTTGTCTTGCAACATCACTTCATCACATCTATCCAACTTATCTAAATAAGGAAAACCTCTTTTCGCTTTATGAGGCAACCTAGCAATTTTATTAATTTAAATTAATTTTCATATATATTTTGAGAACAATATATCTAATTCTTAACTTTTAATTATATCCACTCCTTACTTTTAACCATTTTTACAATGTTTTATAAAATTTTATTAATCTAATCAATAAAAAAGCATTTGTGGAAATTCTGACTCAACTCCACACTTGTTTGGTTTATTGGCGACATGGAGGTCAGGATTAAAATTCCGGCTGGGTGTACAGGGGGGATTTATCCTAAACAGATTATGATAATAAAGGTACAGTTTCTCTAAATTATACCTAACCCACTACTGTAATTAAAAGAAGACAGTGGAAAAAAAATTAAAAATGTAATGCTTGTATGTTAACCAAGCAGTCGCGATGGTCTCAGAAACAAAAGTTTGTGTTAAACCCTGCAAAAGGCTGAAAACCAATGGGTTAAACTAAATCTATGTTCATCAACTACGTATACTGTATGAGCAGTAAAAGTTAAATACAAATAAAGAAGTTTATTTTAGATACACAGCACTGTACTTGGGTCTAAAGATGACAATATCTTAGAATAATCTCTAATGTTTATAGAGTTCACTATTTTTGACTAACTTTTGGGAAAGTATATTTTTATTAAAGCCCTGTCTTGCACTCCTATCATTATTTCAATTCTTATTAAAGCCCTTTGGCAGATTTAAAAAAAAATCCTCTTCTCAATGACCATTAAATTCAACCATTTGATGCCCTTGGTTTTTTTCTTTCCTTATTTGAATTAACCTCAAGTAACACATTTCATCTCAGGGGGCATTCATGTATTATGTAAGCACATTTTCTTTGGCTTCTTGGAACCCCTCCCCCCATTTTTTCTATAAGAAAAGTTAAGCAACCGCTTACTCCTCTCACTTCTTCCAACCACCTCATGCTTACATCATATTTGTAAACTTGTTTTGTAATTTGTTCACAGGAATAGCCATTATTTTTTATGCAATTTAGAAATTGCTGGTAATTATTAATTTAGTGGTGTAAATTAATGTTGTGAAATAATTTACAATAGATATTGTTATAAACTGAATTTAAATTTAGTGTACTAAACAGGTAAAATTTAAAAAAGTCATAATTTTTTTTATTTACACTTTACTTAAAAGATTAAAAAAAGTATTATAAGCGAATATATTAATTATTATAGTTTTAAAAACCTCTAAACTACTTTTATTCTAATGACCAAGGTCCTTGAATCCACATCTTGACACTTTTAATTATTGTGTGTTCATTTGGGGTGGTTGGGTCACTGTACCATTTTTGCCCTTCTATCTATTATGTAGCTAAGCATTTTTCTGACCTCTCCTCCTCCCTGGTTTTAAAAAAATAGACAAAGCTCGAATCTTCCTACTCCTCTAATACTTGAACGCCCCCAAAGCACTAATATTTGGTGTCCTGTATGCGGTTTCTATTGTCAATTTACACAACCTACACCTGCAATCTTTGAAGTAGTTAAGTTTACTTATTCTAAATAATGTAAATTCTCTTTAATTGTCTACTCACTTACCTGAGAAACTCAGATTGACTCTTTCTTTGTTTCGATAAAAAGTGTCTAGCTTGTAATTATTTCTAATAAAAACTGTGTGTCGGTTGATTGTAGGTGAACAACTGTCAGTGCATGAAGGTGTGCGGTTAGCTGTTAGAGGCAAGTGTCCTCGCTGTGGCTTTTTAACTAGTCAGCCAGTGTGCAAAGCATGCACTCTGTTAGAAGGTCTTAACCGAGGACTTCCTAGGTTGGGCATTAGCAAGAGCAGTCTAGCCACTAGAGCTAAAGAAGAACAAGACAGAACCGCCAACAAAACATTTCTCTCAAAGGACTTCTAAAACAAAAGAAGCTCTAAGCTGACAGCTCAACAAATTTCTACTTTTAACACTCTAAGAACAGTTAAAAGCTTATATTTTCAGAGCTGAAAAAATTTCTCTTTCTAGCAATTGTTTTAAGTATCAACCAAATATTTGCCTTAAACCCTAAAATAACACATTACATAACTAAGTCAATAATCACACACACATCTTAGTTCAAATTTACAATGACTAAACATTTAAAATATCCACAATATTATTTACAAACTATGTTTTTGAGTGTATGAATATCTACATTGTTTATTTATTCAAAAAACCACTCTATTTATTTAAATTTTTTCTGTAAAGGTAAAAGACAACATTACATTTTGACCATCTTTAGTAGCTGAATGGTCTGGGAAACTTCGTATCTTCCAACTCTCGTCATCTCTCTTTTTTGACTTATTTATATCTTTGTTTCAATATCCACCATTACAGCCTATTACATATTCTGACTTCATAAAAGTACATCAGAACTATGCTCAAAACACACCAAAACATAAAACTACTGAAGATTATCATCCACTCAAATTGTAATGGCATATCAAAACACAGCACCCTGCAGTTCACCACAATACCTAAATAATCTAAGATTCAAGTAAAAATGTCAAGGCTAAGAGTTATGAGCACACTCCTGACTGTATAAGAGTGACATAGGCACCATTAAATTGGTTGAGTGTAATTAAAAATACACACTGATATTATTTTCATTTTTCATTTATTTGAGGTATTTAGTGTGCACTTACTGAGCCAAGTAATTATATCAGCACATGACTTGACTTAAATCTAGAACAAACATCACCATAAGAGGGGAAATCCAAATTTTACCAATACTATTTTTAGGTCATGCCGGAAATCAAACCCGGAACCCTTAGCTCAGTGGGCAGGCAAACTGCCGATTGAGCTAAGGTGTCGGACTCACAGATAACAATATTCAAAGTAAAAAAAACATATTTATAAAGAGAAAAATTAAGTACTACATGGCTCAAGCGTCCATCAGAACTTGGTGGAAGGAATAAGTTGGATTGTCCAACTCTCGTTGCAATAATAATTATGAGCCTAAAACTATATATTAAATCCAAACTATACTCCAGAAGCTATTTAGATCTGTAAACTGTGATAACAGTAACAAAGGGGAGATTTTTTCCTATTGGGCTTATTTCTCTATCGCTACGTCATTGGTTTATTGCTAGGACATTTAAATAAAAAAATAAATTTTATTTTACCTTTTTCTGGTCAATCATTTTGAAACGGTGAAATTACACTCCTAACTTTTGGGATTCCTTGATGTATAATTATATAAAATCACAATGACTAATAATTAGATAATGTATGCTGCAAAAAAATTATAAACTTATAAGCAACAACCAAAAGAATAAGGTTAAAAAAGGTGACCTGGTGGTCTAGGGGTAAGGTGTCAGACTTCTATGCTGGCGGCCGGGGTTCAATCCCAGGTCCCGGCAAAGATTTATCTGATTACCAAACCCTTCCTTCACCTCTGACAAGACATCTTGTGAATGTGAGGAATGCCAGGTCTCCACCGTGGTTCAGATTCCACGTTAAACTGTAGGTCCTTCATTTCATCTCACAATCACCCTACCATTGCACATTAGCGTAAGTGCATATAGCCCGAACGGGTAGTAAGACGCGGTGCTAATAATAATAATAATAATAAGGTTAAAACTCAATAAATACTTCATACTAAAAAATAAAAACAGTCTACTACAGTTAAATTATCCCCTCACTCCCCACTGCACCCGTGTATAATCTAAAATGATGGTACAGATGCTTGCCAAATTCATGATGATACATGTGCCTAAAATGCATGAACATAATCAAATATGTATTTAATTATTGCATATCTTAAGCTTGTTATTCATACGATTATTTTACAAATATTATTTGCATTTATTTGAATTAAACTAGCTTGGTAAATAAAATCATTGTGATATTGATGAGGGTCTATGGGGAGTGTTGCAATCCCATAGATATTGGTCTAGTTCATTAGAACTTCTCTAGCTTTGCCTGATAGTTTCAAGCAGCAGGTCCTGAGCTTCATAAGCTAGAGAAGACCCTTTTGGAGTAATAATTACTTAAAACACCATAGTCTTGAATTAATAACAAATATTAGTTTACAAATTAATAATATATATAGATACATTATACATGTCTATTTATTCACAATTTAAACATTACTATCTACACAGTTTGCACTAACAACATTGACTTTAGAAACTAGTCCATATAAACATGGGTATGCGGCGCAGGACTAGCACAACCAGAAAGTACGCCACTGGATTTATTACATGTATGGGGCTATCTAAAAGGTTACATTGTAGTTTAGTAGTAAGAGTTAAGCCTGCCTGCTACTTTATTGAGTAAATGCATCATACTTATTTATGTGTGTGCGTGTGTGTGTACTGAATATGAAACATAGGTAAGTAAATAAAAGTTAATTATGTATTAAAGAGTTTTAATTAATATTATTTTAGGTTTTGAAAATGAAAAATGACTCAGATATTTTTAAATATATATATTTGAAATAACATAAAATAAGTCTAGCTTTAACAAACAAGAAGATTTGTTTTGAAATAATTTTGTAATGATTAAATTAAATATTGAGAGGAGGATAGAAGGGCAAGGCCTACACACCTACCAGACCTCAAAAGTTTACAACAACTATCACATAATTATGTAATTTTCGGTGTACATCCGACCCCTTATCCAGCAGAAGAAAGTAAATCATAGAATGGACTATGACAGCATGGCTAAAGTTTTATCATGGTCACTTAACTTCTGTTGTCGCCTGTGACCATGATTAACCTCTAGCTAGGCTGCCATAATCCAGTCTGTGTTTCATTGTGTTTTAAGAGAACTTTGAGGCCAACAGTTTTCTTGTAAGTGTGTAAGCCTTGCCCTTCTATTCTACTTTCATTGTTTAATTTAATATTGCTATTTGGTACCATTTTTTCCTTTGTAAAAATTAGTAATTGAAAAGAGTTTATTATGTTTCAATTTAATACGGTTTTAAAACCAAATTCATGAAAATGTCTGTTGTGTAGATTTAGGAATAAACCTACCGGACCATCTGGAGTGCATCATCATCATTCGACATTTCCACCTCCTTGGGTCATGTGGCACATCCTCTTCCATTCATGTCAATCTTTCCAAACTTCTCCCTCAGCCACACGTGTATCCAGTCCGCTCCTTTAGCGTCTATGTCCTTCTGCGCTTGGTCCAGCCATCTTGTTCGTGGTCTTCTACCCATCTCTTTGTTCTGTAAGGCTTAGGCATTCTGTCCTTTTCCATTTTCATCACATAACCTAACCACAGCTACCTTTTCCTTTTCAGTGTCTTCTAATGATATTACTTTTAAACCATGCCTAATTATTTCATTTCTTATCCTGTCTCTTCTTGTTATATTCTCAATACATCTTAGGATCCTCATCTCTGCTGCTTGCAATCTAAATCTCTCTTTGCCCATGTCCAGGTTTCAGAGCCATATGTCAATATTGGATGATAATATGCCTATATCCTTAACTACATGGTAGAATTGTCCACTCTTCCATATCCTTTGTCCTATTACCTCACGGATCCTACCATTTGCAGTAATCTTACTTCCTAGATAGCAGAAATTTTCCACCATTTAAAGTTCCTTTCCATTCTTAATTTTATCTTTGGTCCAAACCAACCTCTCATTCTTTTACTGTACTTTCGTCCACGTGAAAAATTATTTTGAATTAAAGTACTTACATGTTATTATATTATCAAGTACAAATAAAATGCTGTGAAATTTAGCTTTATAAATCTTATAATTTACATAAATATATAACTGTGTGTAATTTGGGTACAATTTCTTTTAAATTTGTCCTTTATAGAAAATATATAAAATATAATAAGATTATAATTAGTGTACATAAATAGTTATTATTATTATTATTAACACCGCGTCTTACTACCTGTTCAGGTTGTACGCACTTACGCTAATGTGTAATGGCGGGGTGATTGTGAGATGAAATGGAGGACCTACAGTTTAACGTGGAATCCGAACCACTGTGGAGACCTGGCATTCCTCACATTCACAAGATGTCTTGTCAGAGGTGAAGGAAGGGTTTGGTAATCAGATAAATCTTTGCCAGGACCGAGGATTGAACCCCGGCCGCCAGCATAGAAGTCACCTTACCCCTAGACCACCAGGTCACCCATAAATAGTTATTAATCATTTTAAATAACTGAGAATATAACTACTACCTCATTTGAGTAGCCATTTGTAATATTGTGATTTCATTTCTGTTAAAAAATACCCCAATTGAGCATGAAATATAGTAGTAACTGAAAACGTGCTCGTTCTTTATCCACTCAATATGGTAAGTATCTATTCATGATATTATGTTTTGTGTGAAAGTTCTTTCTAATAAGCATCACCATCAACTGTTTCCAACCTGTGGTCAGGTCAGTTTAGTAAAATGCTTCAATCTCCTTCTGGCCTTCTGTAGGTATAATCAGATTCAAATAGGGAGATACTTTCTGACAGACAAAAGTTACTAAAATAACTTTTATATATTCATGTGTCAAGTCATGTGATCTGCATCTGTTACTTTTGATACATAATATCATTACCTGATAATAAAAAGTTTGTATTTATTAAAAGTTTCTTTCCGACAGAATCCATCTAAATTAATATTCTATACAAAACCTTTTCAAATTTAACTACATATATCTCTATTATATAATGTAACAAATGATAGGTTGGGAATCCAACCTGAAAATATGTCTGGATTAGGCTTTGATAGAAACAAATTTTTTTAAATCAATCTTTCTTTCCATCCATTCTTCACAATCCCATCTTCTAATCACTGTCAGTTTCACATAGATGATGGAAGTGTAAAGAAATGTATAGAAAAGTTTATTTATTTGTTTCTATCAAGATCTAGTCCAACTTCCATATTACATTAAATTGCCATAGATATACAGTTGTTTAAAAATGGCACAATTGAAAGTAAAACCCTAATACACATTTACAAATATTTTGATACCAGACAGCATCTCATAATGGATAAAATGAGTTTTGTTAAGATGGAGAATGGGTGGACAGAGTGGTTTAAATATTTTTTTTTAAATTGAGTGAAGCAGAGCATTGCTTGCTCTCTCACCATTACTCTTTGTAATGGTAATGATCTTGAATAAAGTGGTAAAGAAACTCTGTGAGGAAAAAATGAAAGCTTTGATGTTTGCTGATGACTTTATGGTATGGGGAAGAAGGAAAAGGAAGAGAAATAATGTGGAATGCAATTTCACGTGATGAAGTGTCAAGTGGGGGAAATGGTACAAGGATAAGGCCTAATAAAGCTGTAAATGAAAATGGAGTAGAGCCGAGAAAGGTACAAATTGTAAAATATCTTGGAAGCGTAATTGAGGTGAAGGGTGGGAGTAGGGAAGATATATGATGAAGAGAAGTACCCTTTAAGTGTAAGGAACTGCTGTAAAGGGTGTATTTTGTACCCAGTCACATATGCAGCAGAAACATTGACATTTAGTGTAAAAGAGATGGAAGGTGGTGGCCAAAGGAATAAAGTTTGTGAGGAGTATGTTAGATGTCACAATGAGGAACAGGATTAGGAATGAAGTTGTCCAGGCAAGAGTTGGGGTGGAGGGATTACATGAGATAGTAGAGGAAGCAAGACTTTGATGGTATGAAGTATGTAGAAAAAAGACCGCAAGGGAGACCAAGAAAGAGGTGGGAGGGACAGATGAAACAAAGTGTGCAAGAGAGAGAAGAAGAATGGTGGAACGAAATATGATGGATGCATTTTACAAAACTGACCCAACCACAGGCATAAAATAAATGATTTATGATGATTGTGCCTAAAAGACTGGGCCTTTGAAGTTTTACATAAGTTTTGTATTGAGATTTTTCATTTCTTAATCATTCAAACAAAAAGTTACCACGCTTAATATATTTCAAATGTATGATTTCAGAATATTAAACTCAATGTATCCACATGTATTAAGGCATCTTACACACCTAGGAAAACAAAACTTTGAGAATACTTTCTATCTCTCTCCTTCCTTTCTGGAACCTGATGGAAATATGATTCAAGCATGGTGCAACAAAAAGAAAGAATATTCTAGTTATTTCGAATTATATACAGTAAGATAATTATTATGTCACAGTTGGTTACACTGAACTTAGATTACATATTTATTGATACTGAACTGTTGTTTTGTATTTATCTAATAAACCATATAATATGGTGTCAGAAGTTAAGAAGTCAAAAATGGAAAAGAATTAATCATGTCAGTTACTACATAAATAGTCAGTATGCGTTCGTTGTTAAATAATTTAAAACTCTAAAATGAATTAGTTCAAAAGTTTAATGAATATTTTACACCAAAGGCTAATATTTCATTCGAACGCCACAAATTCTTCACTTGTCATCAGAAATAAAATGAAACATTAGAAGACTTTGTCACATCTTTAACAAATCTCAGTCTTTCGTGTGAATTTGGTGATTTATGAGAAAGTTTAATGAAAGATATTATCACTTATGGTCTCAGCTACTCTTACAATGACATAAAACAACGCTTAACCAATGAGGGTCAAATCACTTTATATAAAGCAGTCACACTTGCCAAAACAATGAAAATGTCCAAATTCAGACGTCCTATCTTACTTCAAGAAATTCATCAGCAAATCAAGATTTTGTGGGAACAATGAAAAAGGTTCAACTGAAGAGGTCACCGGGTCAATTTCAAGGTAGAATTCTAAGCCTCAGAGGAATTTCTTCAAGACAACGGTCGTCAAGTCTAAGACTGTCTAAATGCACTCAATGTAGCCAAGAACACCACTACAAATGTCCAGCGGCAAGGGTAAAGTGTCATTTTTGTAATAAAATTGGTCATTATGCAAAGTTATTCTTTAAAAATAAGTCTTCAGTTAAAAGCACATCGCTTCAGTCCAATGACTTATTTCTATGTTCATTATATATTCGGGAAAACATTACAAATATAAATTCACTAACATGGGACATACCTATTATAATAGAGGGAAGAAGTCTTTGTTGTATTCTGGAAACAGGAGCTCAGACTAATGTAATGGGTTTAAACACTTACAGAAGTCTAGATTTATAAAAAAATAAAATTATCACTACGTTTACTCGTGTCCTGACATTTAGTAAAGAATTACTTCATGTAAGAGGTGAAGTTGATTTAAATTGTCAAATCAAAGACAAGGAAATTATTATAAAATTCCATATTATTGGGATGGATTGTAATACAATTCTAGGTTTTAAAACTTGTGTGGAACTTAAATTAGTTAAGAGAATTAATAATGTTACTTTTGCAATCATATCTGAGAGTCAAACAGAGCCTAATCAGTCATTACCAAATAATATTAATCTAAGAGCAAAGTCCCAGGTATTTGTAAATAAATTTAAAGATATTTTTGAGGGTCTCAGAAATGTAAACAGGTATTGCCATTTATCTATAAATAAATCAATAAGTCCAGTTGTAGAGCCTATCAGGATTCCATTTAAATTATTTACTGAGCTAGAGAGTGAACTCAAATGCATGGAACAGTTAGGTGTTATATCCAACGTGAGTGAACCAACACCATGGGTGAATAGTATTGTTCTGACTAGAAAACAGAATAGTAACCCTAGGATTTGTTTAGATCCAGCTATTCTTAGGTCATATTATCCTCATCCTACACTTGATACTGTCAAAGCACAATTAAAGGATGCTAAATTTTTCAACATTAGATGCCAATACTAGATTTTGGACCATCTCTCTTGACGAGGAATTCTCATAACTGTGTACATTTATCACACCATTTGGTCGCTATAGGATTTTACGTTTACCATTTGGAATAAGCTTAGCACCTGAGATTTTTCACTCAACAATGATTGAACTTTTTGAAGGAATTCCTAATTTAATTATTTATTTTGATGATTTGATAATTTATGCATCTAGCCAAGAACAACAAAATTCTATCTTATTATTATTAGCACCGCGTCTTACTACCCGTTCGGGTTATACGCAAATTCTATCTTAAAACAGGTTGGTGAAAAAGCTAGATATGTAAATTTGAAGTTTAATTCAAGCAAGTCACAAATTTGTCAAGAAAAGGTCACTTATTCACTGGAAAAGGGATGTTACTGGATCCAGCCAAAGTAGTCGCTATTGTTAATATGCCTGGACCCAACAATACTCAAGACTTAAGACGATATTTACGTATGCTTACATACTTGTCTCCTTATATTAAAGATTTTTCTGAGGAAGCTAAGTACTTGAGAACTTTTTTTAAAAAAAAGTTTAACATTGGGATCATTGTCATGATGAATTTAATAAGTTTAAAACAATAATTTCAAATTCATCTGTTTTTGACTTATTTTGATCCATCCAAATAATTAATTTTGTCCTGTGATTCATCACAAAGTGCAGTAGGAGCTGTTATTCTTCAAAGTAATCCAATTGCATATGCTTCCGCTTCACTTACAGAAAGCCAAAGCAACTATACACAAACTGAACGGGAGCTCCTTGCTATTGTTTTTGGATGTGTAAAATTACTCAAATATATTTATGGTCACAAAGTAGTTGTACACACTGACCATAAGCAGTTGGTTCCTCTTTTCACTAAATCTCTCTATAAAGCCCACCCTCGACTTCAAAGACTTATGTTGAGAATACAACCTAATGACTTAGAAGTAATTTACCAATCAGGAAAGCGAATGTTTATTTCGGATACGTTATCCCGAGCTCCACTAGTGGATACAGTTCCTGATTTGGATGAGAATGTTTGTGTACAGGTCAATCTGTTAATCTCAAACCTGTCATAGTCTCCTGAAAGAATGGAAACCTTTCAAGATGAAACAAATAAAGACCCTGTCTTGAAAATTTTATCTAATTTTTGTTAAATAGGATATCCTTAAAACAAAGAGTTATGTCTTGTTGAGGTTCGACTTTATCACAAATACTTTGATGAAATCTATGAAACAGATGGAATAATTTTTAAAGGAGAATGTATCATTGTTCCACAGTCAATGCGAAAATAAATGTTAATGATTATCCATTCATGAGGGTAATTTTGGGATAGCTAAAAGTGTAGTTTGCAAAAACTGTAAACTTCTAGCTATCCCAATGCCAAACTATATATTTTTTTAAAGTTCTCAAGTGCTTAGTTTCCCCAGAAAAATCTTTAATATAAGGAGACGAGTATGTAAGCATACCTAAATATCGTCTTAGAGACATTTAAACAAAATGGAAAATTTGAAAAACGGCAGGATGTTTGTGACAATAGTAGTGCTAACTCCAGTAACAGGAATGATATTCAAGAGTCAACACAGTATTGTCAAGAGTGTAGTGCTTCAAATGAGGCTTATAAGGGTGATAAAGCTGTCACTACTAAGTTGGGAAGACTGGTGTGTCCTCCTAAAAAAAGTGTCACCTTAACTTGTAAATTGGGTTTATTATGTCTGTGGCACTGTTTAATCTTTTCATAACAGTCTGTTTTGTATTTGTATTTGGTATCAATTGTATAGCATATTGCATGCAAACTAGTTGTGAATGTATTAGATAAGGTCATGTTAATTTGTTTTTATTTTATTTGTATATAAAGGGGAGATGTAAGATAATTATGTGACAGTTGGTAACACTGAACCTACATTACTTTATTATAATGTTCTGTGACTTGGGCAAGAGGCATTCTGTGAAGTGATTTCATACTGTACATTACATATTTATTAATACTCAACTGTGTTTTGTATTTATATAATAAACCATAAAACATATACACAACATATATACAAGGTTCCCTACTTGACTTACAAACTTAGTGTAGAATGGTCAGCGAAATATTGATCTTTCTAATTTTCTCTTGGTCCATAATCTTACAATAAAATGGTCTGTGACGCTAATATATCAACTTTATACTGTTGTAAATAAAATTATAACTCTGGGTCAAATGTCAATATAATCAAATAAAAATAAATTTCTTCAGAATAACTGAAAAAATATATATATATATATATATATGGATTAAAACCTGACCTTTGTCCTCATCGCTCCCAAAGAAGGTCCTAACAAGTGACTCCATAACAAATCACAACAACCAAACAAACAAAACACATCTTTACAAGTAGCTTCAAAAACATGGGACTTCTAATGCAGAATACCAAGAAAGAGAGAAATCTTTACATTTTAGATAGTTTCTTTAGTTTGATGGCAGTACATTTTCTAACAGTCCATTGAAAGGGGAAAGAGACTTGCTGATATGATGGATGTATTGAACCTGGGTAATCATAAAAATGTAACCTTTATGAGCAAAATATTTTGGCATAAACAGAAAACTTCTGTTAACTGTTATGGTTTGGCTGGATAAAGTACTGATTCAATTGTATACTGTGGCATTCCTACCATGTCTGGTTTTATGATAAGACCAGAAAGATTTACACAATTTTTTTTAAAGAAGAAAATGAACCATTTCATAGCAGCAAATTTGCATTAAGGGTTTGTGATGTGTGAACACCAGTAATTCTGTGGTTTTATATGTAAGAAGGAAAAATATGAATAAATGTCAAAAGGAGAAAATGAATGAGAAACAATGGTGGACAAAAGAGGCTATGAAAGAAGGTAATGGTTTAAAATAATATACATTAAAATAAAAGGGTGATGCCATGCTGCAGTGAAGTATTAATGTGTTTGCAAATGTGTGTTAGAATTGAAGCAAAAATAAAATTTCACATAATTTTTTATTTATTTATAAAATAATTACATTTTTTAACAATGTTGATCAAAAAATATCTTTGTATTTTCTGAACCATCCTTCTTTGGCCCTATTTTTCTTACTATAGAAATCAAGTGGCGTGGTAGATCATTGATATTTTACATTTTGGATATATAAAGGCAGGTGTAACTTTGGTCTATAATGACAACTATCCATGCAGGTTAAATAATATAATATTAATATGATTTGCTGGAGAGTAAATATTCACCCAAAGGATGTTTTTATATTCTAAAACATTAAAACACATTTATGAGAAATAAATGAAACAAAAAAAAATCACAGTGTTATTTATAATAGTTTTATTACAACTTTATTTATTTAATGGCTTTGTGAATACTAAGCTTTAAATAAATAGTGAGCTGAAATTTTAAATTCTGTGGAAAAGGTCTTTTATTTGCCTTGAATTGTGTGTCTGGTGATGAATTATTAAATTGTTTATTCTTCTCTCTACTTGTTGGGATGTGTTTTGTGCTGATGAAGTTTTGTAGGGGCTGAGGGGGGTGAAAGAATCTAACAAAGAGGGTATTGTGGTGAAGATGGCTATTGATATGCCCAGGTCAGCATCTGAGTAAAATGGCTTTGTTAATGAAAGGATGAGTGTATGTGGCTTAGATAAAAGAAGATATAGAAAGAATAGGATTTTAGAACACAAATATATTTGTGCACGATGGTATCATTATCACCTTAAAGCAAAAGTTTACTATGTAAATCTTATAATCTTAAGAATCATCAATACTTTAATTTCTCTTTAATAAAAGGCCAGCACTAAGTGAAGAGTTGTCCTCCAGATGGACAAGAAACAATTTTTTTTTTGTTATATCTTCACATCCAAACATGCACATGAATGCTTCTTTTAAAACTTTCCCCCAGATTATTAAATTGAATCTTAATTAATTTATCAGTTTCCATTACAGAATATTTAAAATTTAATCCTATAATAGTTATTTAGTAAGACTTGATTTTTTTAAATTATTTAAAAATAAGCAATTTTAGATTTTAAAACTTTTTTGATTTGCGAAAATTTAAAATCATTTTAACATCTATTTGTTTTTTATTTACATAACTAGGTTTTAAAATTATATATTTATTCAACTCAAGTTTGACTTAGCTCAATACTCGGGATCTTTATGACAAACTCACTGCGTTGACCCCAAGCATTTATTTATGGCCTAATATTATACAGTAAAGTCTACTACATTTCAGCAAGTTTGTAAATAATCTGCCTATTTCTCAATAGTAGAAATGGGATGTTCAAATCCTTTACTATTTGATATTCAAAATGCATTTGAAAATATATATCACAATTAATCAAATAAACTCGTTTAGAGAGAAAACACATTGTTTAAAGTCAATTAATACACTGTACTTTATAATTTAATAATTATTACAAGTAAACAGATTAATTATTTGAAGTTCCAGTAAACTTTTATTTAAAAAAATCAGTTTTGCTAATTTCCTAATCTAAATTTTTCATTTTTACATCAGTCAATTTGTCTTAAGTTATTACTAAAACTGTATATTTTTTTATAGATGTATAGAGAATCTTTGTTTTGAATTTGATAAAAATAGAATTTGACCCATCTCTACTAAATAGAACAGTTGAATACTCTTCACTAAGACACTAAGCAAGGTAAGCCGCTGTCTTGTTGGTTATCTTAGTCCTGCACACAGGGCAAAGGTTCACGATTCCCTCGCTACAATCTTCACACAGACACACATGGCCGCACGGCAGCATGATCATCTCGCGGGGGTTCTGTCGACACACCACGCACAGCTGATATTCGGGCAGGTCAGTCTCTCGAACTCGTTGTCTTCTTTCCTTACGTGTCTGCTCCAGTTGACGCTTTGCCTGCTCCGCCACGCGCAGGCGTTTGCGTTCTCGCCACCAGTGTCGAGTCATCATACCCAGGAGAACTAGGCCCACACCACCAAATATCACAGTCAAAACCCTGTAAAACAAGTCAAACAATAAATGTAATTTTGATCCAAATGTTGCCATCTTATTGGGCTAGCATATAGCAGTAAAATTGCCAATATATGTGTGATTAATCATTTATATATAGGGTAATAGTTAAAACTCTATTTTGGAAGCCACAAAGGGAACTTTGACCATGTAATATTATAGTAAGAACATAGTGGGAAGTGTGATTTGACAATTCAGATAAAGCTACAAGATTTTGTCTTTATCCATAAAAGAAAATGATCTTCGACTGCAAACTTTGTTAGTATCAATATTATTGTGTAACGTGATTTTGGTTAGAAGTCTTTTTTGCAAGGCCTTATTTCGTAAAAGAATCCTACTTTGGTAGTAAAAAAGGGTCTTTCAGTATCAACTTCCTACTACTATATGGTGGAGTCTTGGTACAAAATAAGGCTTTCTACCTAAATAAAGGTATAATTACATTTTCAAAATTGACCAAAAATTTTATATATTTTTCTTCTTCTAAACCTATCTTTCTATTAGGCTTCTACTATATCCTGGAATAATAACATGGCTCAAACAAAGCAAATGAAACATAATTTTAAATTTAAAATGTAGCCATTATGTTTGACTTGTGAAAGTTTAGCAATATACAAGTGTCTTTTTTTTAATTAGAAGATTTCAGGTTATTGCATGATATTTTATAATACTTTGTATAGCATATTGGCTTCACGACTAATTATTGTTTAACCAATGCTTTGGTTTATGATGAATGTAATTTTAATAAGGATGGTTGATGATAAATGTAATTTTAATGAGTGGTGGATACCATTTAACTTTGAATTAGCTGAATTTTAAAAAGTGCCCCGAATTTAAATGGCATTTTTGTACTATATGTTTAAATAGTCTAAATTAGAATTTTCTTTGGATTGTTGGTACCTCTTCATGTTCTGAGCACCTGTGGCCACAATAATACTTTGGTAGGTTCAAGACTTCGAGAACTCAAGCATCTGTTTATTGCCAACCCGAATATACTAGCACCAAACAGGACCCATATGACCATGAAAAACCTAAAGACAGGATTGCATGGCAATGGTATGCCAACTATAAAAATATGAATTATTGCCTGGCCAGTTTCAAATATTTGGAAGCAAAGACTACTATGAAATAAAAATAAACATTAAAATATTGATACCTTTCAGTTGATTGCACTTTGTGGTTAGGAAACACATGTAAGATTTGTATTTATGACTTGAATTACTAACATACATTGCAATTTCTAAAAGAACGACAGATTACGTCTTAGCTACTTAGAAAGCAATGTAATCAAAACAAAAACAAGTTTTAAACCAGTGGGGTCATTCATAAACCACATAATGCTTTGAGAGGGGGAAGGGTAAGCTCTAATGTATACATGCTGTTACATGGAGGGAGGGTGGGGTACATCAAATTGTTACATAACACAGATATTATGCTCAAATTCTAATGTTCAAAGTTAATATTATTGTTCATGTTTTCACCTTTGATAAACATACTTATAGATAACTTCCGAATATCAGTGGCATTGAAAGGGCAAGTTTAGCACATTTTGTTCATCAATATTTCAAATGCACTTACGTGACATTGTCTGCCCAAGACTAAAAACGCCAAGCACATTCGAAAACACGTGTTTTCATGCCCATGACAGTGACAAGTTTATACTCACTGCACTTGTTTAAATTTGTCGAATTTACTGACCCCCTCACATGTTTTTAATTGGATTGTCAGGCAAAGCTGCCATAATTTATAAGCATAGTTGAGTTTGAGTATAATTTACATTCCTACAGCACATTCTTTAACATAGGCCGTGAATAATTGTTTGTGTTAGTACAAAACAAAAATAATTTCTTCAAAAAAGAGGAGACTTGTTCATTGCTTGTGTATAGAAAGCGATATCAAGAGAGAAAAAAAGTGGATAAGTCAAAAAGATGTTGTAGTGAAATGGAAAGAAGCAAAAGCACAGAATTGATCTCCAAGGCAAGTTTGAGGAGTCCATCAATAGTGTTGTTTTTTCGTGCCAGCAGCATGTTATGAAAAGTAAAGCTTCAACTATCATTAATTATTTTCAAAAGGTAGGTAAATTAAGGCCTATACCTTTTCCCATCTGATAAATTAGTGTGTATATGTATAAATGCAACTATTATACAACTGCTACAGTGGCCACATTGTATAAATTGTCATTCTCTCAGACAAGACGACTGATGTTGGGGAGATGGGGTTCAAATATCCGTCAGGTCTAGTGAGCGTTAATTTTCCTAAATGGTTTCCCGCTCTCCCTCTATGTAAATGCTGGTAGATTTTCTTTAAAATTCTACTTTTTTAGTACCTATACATTTTTTAGGGTGGTATAGTAAAATTGTAGTTATTCTAATTATTTTTTATTATATTTATCTAATGAAATAGAAATGGGGAAGGTAGAATTTTAGAGGTAAATGGGTGTTAAAATATCATGTAAGCACACTTTTGACCATTTTACCCTACTCCCCCTTCCCCCTTCTCTTGTAAGCAAAAGTAAACAAATGCCTGACCCAACTCCCCCTCTTGCTCACATAAGATTTGTCAACTTTTTTTAATTTGTTCACAGGAATAATCATTCCTTTTTTTTTTCATGCAAGCCAGAATAGGTAGTAGGAAGCGATAAGAAAAATTAAAAATTAATGCAATTTATAAGTTGTTGGTAATTATTAACATAGAGGTGTAAATTAATATCGTAAAATAATTGACAACTAACATTGGTATGCAACGAATTTAAATTTATTGAACAGGTAAAATTAAAACAAGTTATCACATTATAAAAGTTTAAATTTTTGTTTACTTTTAATTGAAGTTATTAAAAGAGTATTATTAGTTAATTCATGAATATTATTTTTATAAAAAAACAACCTAAACTCCATTTAATCCGGTGACTAAGGTTCTTGAATCCACGTCGCAACAATTTCAATCATTATGTTTATATTTGAAGGGGTAAGGACACAAAAGCTTTGGCTTACTTCTAGAGGCTTCTCCACTTCTTTCTTATTTAGCCACTCATCATCTTCATTGCTGCCCGAAGTCTAAGTGGCTTGCGAAATGTGATGCACCCTTCCTTAATTTTGTTATGAACCACTTAAGGTGCTTATGTAATACTTAAACACCCCCTAATCCACCCTCATTGACATAGAGAGAGTATAAAACCATTTAGGAAAAACCACTCTGAGTACACCCAACAGGTATTCAAATCCCGATCCCCGCTTCATTGGCCATCTAGTCTTTTTCGAGAGTGAAGCCAGGATCCAGGATCGATGTTGGAATAAAACATGAGTCTAGGTATTGATAAGTTAATTTAAGTAAAATTGTAGATTAACCCAATAACAATTTAGAAAAGTTGTTTGCCTAGAATTGTTTAAATAACTCTTTATATGATAATATGAATATCAAAAAAAGTGCACAATATTAAGTAAGAAGTGTCAAGTATTGGATGTAGGCACTTTAACCCCTCGTTGGTCGAGGGGGAAGCACAGTGCTCACTACTTTTTCTATTTGTATGTCATTTGTGATAAAACCGTGTAGGAACAATGAATCCCAGTATAGCTGCCCGTTGGAATGTTTAGAGTGGGGGCATGGTTAAGAAAAGATGATGCGGAACCTTTAGCCTGTGTCATAATGTAATTGTGTGAACATTGTATTAGTGAGCGCAGCGCTCACTCTCAACAGATCGATCGTGTTATTATTTAATCTTAAAATCTTACTGAAGCATATTTTTATTATTTTTGGTGATTTTTTATTGAAAATGGATTAGGAAGGTTAAATCAATCAATGCTTGTTAGAAGACTTGGATGAAGATCTCAATATCTCATTTGATGAAGAGCATTCCAAAGATTCAGACGTAGAGCAACCAGCCAACAGTGAACATGACAGTAATTCTGAAGTGTCTAGGGATGACTTAGGTCAAGATCAACCCGAAAGTTCCGGGCTGCATTATGTTGGGCGTGATAATTCCACTTTGTGGAACGTTCAACCCCTTCCTCCCAGCAAACGCTGGAGACATGAAACATTGTCGTACAGCCTCCTGGAGCTAAGAGAATTGCTCAACATGCTAAAACTGTTTATGAATCTTGGTGTCATTTTTTTCTAGATAATGTGTTAGAAGACATAGTGCGTTACACACAGAGGCATAATGCCAATGGGGGAGGGAACCCCCTACCCCCAATGTTGGTTAAAAACTTGAAAGTTGGAAATTTTGTGAGATTTGAGATCTAGAGTTGGGAATTTTGTTAGATTTGGGAAATTCTGGGCTTATTCTGTACCTCATTACTTTATATTATGAAAGTCCTTAACCAGAGACTTGTACAGACCAATTTAAAATTTCCCAACTGTTGATCCCTACTCTATGAAAAATCCCAACTTCAAAAATCATCAAACATTGAAAGGAGATTCCTTCTGTAGTAGATTGTAGAAAGTTTAGTTAATCAACTAGTCCAGTAGTGCCATTGTCAGTAGGCAAACACACCGGCCAGTGAGTGTATGCCGAATGCAGTGTGGAAATGAATCATAAGTGAACAGTAGCTGCCCAGTAGCAAAATTTCACTCAGCCAGCAATGCTTGAAGTGGCAGCATTGTCAGCCAATGTTTTGTTTATTGTCTAGTGTTTTTAGTTGGGACTTTCGTGGCTGCTAGACTGTCACAGTTTTTTATTTAAATTATCATAGGTTGTACAGCAATGCTTTAATTATGGATTTATTAAATTTTGAAGGCATAAATGCAGTGAATGTTACACAGCATTTGTTTTCTTATCAAAAGCTCTGACTAATGAATTGAGAACATTGAGGATAGTGTTAATGTTTGACTTCTGAAATACACACTAATTTTTCTAGCAAGTATCCATGCTAGTTTGAGTTGAACTGCTGTATCTTATTTCATTGTTTGTTAAAATAGGTTTTCACTAAAGCAATTCAAATAGACTTAAAACAACAATGAAGGAAGAAAAGCAACTTAGGGCTGTGTTACATTGTTACAACTCTTAACTTTTTCATTTGATTAAGTAGACTACATTAAACAAAAAATTAATTTTTTTTCACATTTTCAAATTTGGGACACATTTTTAAATTCATTATTTAGTGTTTGATTAGCATGGAATTTCGTATAACCATTTTATTTAGAGTAATGATTTCAAATTTGCCATAAGTTATTTAATAAAATGTCAGGGGAATCTATCTCCTTCACCCTCACGAGCTAAATTACAAAATGTTTTGAATAGTTTATTGACGTGTCAGTATTAACATTTTAAGGCAACTTCCTTGAGGTTATGAAGCAGAAAATTGGTAAACAGTTATCAAAATACTGGAGAAATATCGATAAATTAAATTTTTTCTTGTTTTATTTTACAGCTGAAAACGTTTTTAAATAAACATGGCCAGATTGATAATTTTTTGATAAAGTGATGAGCGAGTTCTACAGCTCAGAGAGCTTACTAGTTAAATATTGCTTCCAAGTGTTTAATAATAAAGTAGTGGTTTCTAACCTAGGGGTTGCAGCGTGTTTTGTGTGGGGTCACAATAAAGAGGTTTTAGCTTTGTATTTACTTTTTCAAGGATTTTAATGATTATGGGAAGATGCAAAATTCTAATAGAAATGTAAGTTGTTAAAGTGCTAAAAACGACCTAGTTACTGGTTAGGTTCCTTTTGGCTATTCCATCCCTCCCCCTCTGTTTTCAACATTGACATAGTACTCTCCCCTTTGCCACTTGGAAATCCTTATAACTTCAAAATGCATAGAGTTGGGAAAAACATCCTCTACGTAAAATAAGATTTAGCTATACGAAATAAAGTGATGATGTGGACAGCAACATTGACAAAATTAAAGCTCTAATGGGTTTGTTATACTTGACTGGAAAAATGAAATCATCTCATCGTATTGTAGAAGATTTATGGGCGAATGACCCGACAGCTCCTGAAGTTTTGTGGTTTGTGGTGTAATTATGTAGTTTATGGATTACCCCATTCGACACTTTAACCAATTATCCAATATCTTATGTTGAGGAAGGTCCCTGCCCATAAAAAGTTTTTAGTTTAAAAAATTACATACATTGAAAAGGCCAGTCACATTTTGAGATTAGCACTATGAACCAAAAAAGGTCAGAACATATATATGGAATGAACACAATATGAATTTCACAAAGATAAAGGAGTATATGTGGCATTTTACACTACTGCTGCTGGACAAAGTGATGGTTGTTTCTTAAGAGCCCATCTCGTGCCCAATTAACTGGGATATCAGTTACACAGCTATGCTTGAACCAGAAATCACAATGAGGTGTAAATTTCTGCATTCTTCACTTGACAGCAGTGGAATTGGAATCAGTCAATTATATTTTATAATTTTGTTGAATTTCAAATATTTTCACTGTTAAATTCCACTGTTTTCTAACAAAAACTCTAGGTTAACGCACTACAATGCAACACCTGGTATATAATATATAGCCTACCTAAGTTCTGAGTGGGGCTGGTGTTTGCCAAGAAATTGAACTTTAATAGTTTATTTTCTTTAAAAGGTTTCAGTAATCAGGGCTGTGGAGTCGGTAGGATAGGGGTGTGCGAAGGTACGAAAATTCAACTTGGCTTGAAAACAAATATCAGCTTTGATTTTGCTTTAAAAAAATCCGGCTTCGACAGTTAAGAATCTTTGCCAATAAGGGTATATTATTGCCATTCTGAGATGTGTACAGTACAAGACAATATTCATATGGAATTTTTTTTAAGTAATTGAATTGTAAGTTGTGATAGTAATTTTGTTTATCCGAATTATACTAAATATTACAAACAAAAATTGTGTGATAACGCATTTTTCAAGTAATTTTAGTGGATAAAGTTATATAAATAACAAAAAAATATTTTTCAAGCTTAAAAAAATTACCAAAAATATTCAAACTTAGATTCGACCTCAAGAATAGTTAATATCTATTTAATACAAGTTGGCTTTGAAATGAAAAAGAGGACTTGGCACACCCCTACGGTACGCCAAGCCTTCGACTCGGACTCGTCTATTTTTCTGTCCAACTCCGTCTCCTTCATATACGGCTAAAGTATTAGCAGTATTAATAATAACTAAGACCAGATGCTAGGCAATATATATACTTTATTGTTACAGATATCATAAAAATGAACTAATATAAGCTCACAATGAAGTATTAGGGTTGTGTACAACAAAGATAATTTTGCCTATTTGCATGTGTAATGCCTGTAAATGCCCATTTTCCCGGATATTTGAAATTAACTTTGCATTACATTAAAATAGTTGAAATGTACAGAATGCACTTATTTTCAGAATGCGTTATACTGTCACTCTGTGTCATAGAAACTCCACTAAACGACACACCGACAAAAACATCGTATTGAGGTGAAACAGACGTTTCACACATGGCACACTAGACGGTACAACAACAAAGAACATTGTACCGAGGTGGAACAAGCCGACAGAAGACCTCATCAAACTAGTCAGATAAGCCTTAGACAATTTAAAAAAGATGTAATTCAAAAGATTTAAAAACACTCTATTTGAATACTAATATCGTTAAAATTAATAAATTTTGAAAGGGACGATGGCAGATTTGAACCCAAAAGGGGACAGTGACACTAATAGCTGCTTTGATCAGACAGAGTATGAAAATAAACCAATTAATCAGTTAGGCTTAGAAGATTCAAATGAAGAAATACGAGAAAGGGACCAGGACAAGGTAGAGTCAGTGATAGAAGAAGAGGAACCATATAAAGATACACAATGAAATTTAATTATTGTAGAAAGTTTAATAGTAGACCAAGAAGAGTATGAGATAATAAAGGAACAAACAATGGTGGAACCCATAGGAGATTTAAATCAGTTTATGAAAGTGTTATTACAGGAAATAGTAGCAAGCAATCATAAAATAGATGCAACTAGACAGTAAATATTAGCAAGCAATCAAAAAATAAATGCAACTAGACAGGAAATAGTAGCAAGCAATCATAAAATAGATGCAACTAGACAGGGAATAGTAGCAAGCAATCAGAAAATATATGCAACTAATCAGGAACTAGTAGTAACTAATCAGAAAATAGATGCAAAACTTAAACAAAATAATAAAGAACTAAGTATAAAAATTGAACAAAGCAAGGAGGCATGTGAGCAGAGATTTGGTTATTTAGAGCCAAAATTCTGACCAAATAGAAATTCTTCACAAAAATTTGGCAGTATGCTTAAATGATGTTGATAAAAAAGTAGTTGAAGGAGAAAGGATAAAAAAAGGCTTTAGCAGAAAAACAAGAAAATTTAAGAAAGGGACAGTTCAAATTAATGGAACCAATCCCAACTAATAAAATAGAATAGAAATAGTCGAACAGGATTCAAACAACGGGTTAAAGGAAGTAAAAATTAAGGTAGGGAATCTTGACCTTCAAGTAGAACACACCAAAACTAATGTCAAAGTAGTTCGAGACAACTTCGAAAAGGAAATTAATAAGGTAAAACTAGCATTTGACTATCAAAAGGATATGAATAAAATGAATCAAAATTTAATTTCAACACAAATTGATGATAGTGTTATCGAGGCAGTACAAAAATTAAATAAAAAATTAAGAGATTTTGTAATAAAAAATCAAATAACAAATCTAGGAAAGTTGGTAACTTAAACAGTACTACCAACCTATTCGAACCAAAAACCACCATCAGAACTGAGGTCGGACCAGAGACCAAGATCCAATCCGAGATCGAACCACAAAAAAGATCCAGTCAGAGATCAAACCAGAGATTGCGATCCAACTTGAGATAGAACTTAAAACTATAATTCAATCCAAGAGATCCGATCAGAGATCAAACTTGAGACTTCAATCTAAAAAGAGATCGAATCAGGAAAAACGATCCAGTCTGAGATTGAACCAAAGACAAGGTAGCATTATCTCTAAACTAGGGAAAAATAAAGATTGTATTCAATACATCCCATCGAAAGTCTTCGATCCAAGTGGTGGTCAAAAGGTATTTAAATTTCGGATAACTAACAGTAGATTTGATTAAAATTTTAGTCTCTGAAACAAAAAGAGGAAAAATAAGAGTAATTATAATTAAAATGCCACTGTAGGTAAAATGCAATATTCAATCCAACTTTAACCATGGTAAGGAAATGCGTATTTGTTAAGAGACACCTAAAATAAATTGTAAGTAAACACTTAGCAGCAGCAAGCAAGGTAGAATTAATACTTTTTTTGTAAAATAAAAAGGGTGTATTTGTTAACATGCACAATGTTCTCCATGTCTTAAAAACAAGTTTACAGATGACACCTATTGTTGTACCCTACTTCTCCAAAACGAACTTGCAAAAAAACAAAACTCAAGGACCGTTCCTTGGAAGGACAACCAAGAATTAATAATAATAATATATCTTTATGACTAAGAGTCAAACTCGGTATATTTACAAATATGAAATCTTTACGTTTAAAAATATAAATTCTTAACGAATCATATTAATCTCATTTGGATTTAAAATAGTTAATCACAGGAAATTCTATAATATCAAAATAGGTAATAATAGGAGAACAAATATATAATAGGACAAAAGTATGCTAAACGTGCTTAACGAAGGGGGCACGAACCCTTTGAAGCTTGTGGATAGAAAGTTAGGTGAAGAGTTGGTTACATTTGTCAACTGGAGGTGTGTGAAAGCAAGTAAGGAAAGATTATAGTGTGAGCAAATTCTAAGGACATATTTTTGTTAATTGTATATTAATACTTAAGTAAACATTTATTAGTTCATGCTAAGATAAGATTATGCCAACAGGGCAATTTTGAGTTTTATAAGAATTTAAATAGTTTGTTTAATACAATATTTGTAGGTTTGGCTAATTAGTTAGGTAATTAAGATTAATCTTAATTAGTAGACGATCATGGAAATCAGAATAAATGTATCATTTCACCAATGGTAAATTTTGAGAGTTACAGTTAAAATAAGGATCTTAATATTTGTGTGGAGGGGTCATTTTAATTTAATTAGTTACATTTTGTATAAATTCAACAATGGTTAAACCATTAACGGAATCACAAAAGTCAGCTGATGAACTAAAAGATAAAATTTAAGATGTATAAAGAAATTAATTGAAATATGCACTTGAGTGTGTTATCACAGTAAGTTAAGGTGAGTGAAAACATGAGAGGCCAGTTGTGTCTTGTTTTAAAGCATTTTTTAAATATATATAACCTATATATAAGTGTTAAGGTGTATTGGTTGAGGAGTTAAGGTGTATTCAGACATGGACTTAGCGATGTGCAAGCCATGCTTCAATTTTAATCAATTCCGATGAGTCTGGGAAACACCAAGGATCAGATAGCAGGTATGATCAAAATAGTACTAGCCAGCACAGCCTATGAGTTGTCAGTAACAAATGAGGCCAGGCCTAGGTTTTCCACCAATATTTGATAAATGAGCAACAGTAAATATGGATTGAAATTGCCAGATATTAAGAAAATTATAAAGAAGTTTAAAAGGGTAATCTGTAATTGCATAATGTAAAGGCCAATACTAATTTAGTAACAAAGTTTTTAAGAAAGCTAATTAGGATGTTGTACCTAATTAGGCTACTGTAATATTTTTTTAAATCATCAATTCATTTTATTTAAGTGCCCGAGGCAACTAGGCAACATTTAAATGAATCTAGTCAACAAATAAAAGAGATTTTTTTTTCACTAATGAGAAAGTAATTACCCAATTATAAAATGAAAAATGATTTTAAATATTTCACAATAGTGTGACATATGAATTCAAACTGATTTCAAGCATACTATAAGATTCCAAGATTGTCTTCTATACATTTAAACTATTTTAAACACCATAAGGTTATGGTAAAACATTATATTTTCAGTTGCTTACACAACACCAAGTTGACATCACGAAAGAAAATTAGAAAGAGAGAGAGAAAGTGAAAGTTAGAGGGAAGGTAGACCTTGAACCTGAAGAGCTGTGTCACTAGTCAAGGTAAAAGAAAGTGGAAAGGTAGTTTGAACTTGGGTGAAGAGCCAGCACTCTTTTAAAAACAAACAACAACTAAATATTATACAAATCAAATCTTAATAAGTGGATTGAATATGTAATAATGTTATATAGCTTGCTCAGATGTTAATATAGGTGGATTGGATATGTAATGCCTTGCTCAATGGAAAGTCATTAATAGTTCTATAATAATAAATAAATGAGGTCACCGTCATAAATAACATTAACCAAATCAATAAAGACATAAATAAAAATTTGTGAGAAAACGTGACCCCATTTTTCAAATAAATTCAAGATAGCAATTTAGAATATTTAGGATGTGTTTATTTTCATATTAAGGACAATTTAAATAAGTAAATTTATGTTTAGATTTATGTTGTACGGAAAGTTTACCAAAAATAATTCGGTGAACAATGATTTATTGAATAATCAATACAACCCATATAAAGATTTGATTTTTAATAGAAATGATAGGTTTATCGATAATTAATTTAAACATTTTATAAAAAAATAATTTTAACATTTATATTTTATTTTAGCATTTCCAAATTTAATTTGAACTTTAGGTAATTTGAGTTACTTCAGGTATTAACTTATATTTATTTTCAAGATTTTGCAGGAACATTAAATTATATTTGAATTTGTTGCATTTAAACTAAACCTAATTTTACCTAAGCTCAAATACAAAGTTAATTATTCAACCATAGCAATTTATAATTTTGTTAAAAATTATATGGTATTACTATTCTAAGAACAGTGCGGCCATTTTTCAGTGTCATAAGGCAAATAAGGAAAATAGAAAGTGGAATATTAAATAAATAATAAAAATAGCAAATTCTTTCTTTTTGTTTATTTATCAAGAAGACTGAACATTAAAAATAAAAGCAATCAATTGTGAAAACATGTAAACAATATATCATAACTATTGCATTGTTATAAAAGTCATTTTAAATCAATGTTTATACACCTATAAAATTTATGTAATTTACACTCTACAAGTTTATTCATGTTAAATTCTAGGAATGTAAAATGCCAAGTAATACATAGCTCTTGCACAGTTTGGAATTTGTTTATATAAAAATGTATTAAATTATTTAAGTTATAAGCAAATGGGGGGTATTGTAATGATACTAATTTGGACCCCTTTCATATATGTAAAAAGTCATGGATGAAGGTATTTTTCTTTAAATTATTGTATGTAAAATATCATTTCAATACTTCATAAATGGAAAATTGCACTTTTTAGAAATAATGCCAAAGGATTGCACCATTAAACTTATATTTTTTTTCTCAAAAATCAACTCTGTAGTAATATAAAAAAAGTTATGCTAGTTCCTTCTACCCAATAGGAAGCTAGCCTTCACGACACCTGTCGCCAGGACTCTTTTGATTAGTTATATTTTAATATTTAGCACCGCATCTTACTACCCGTTCGGGTTATACGCTTTAAGTACTAATTACTCTAATGGATTAGGAATTGGGAAGGTTGAATTAGAGGAAGAGAACTCGCATTCACGTGGAGGGAGAGTGGAAAACCATTTATGAAAAACCACCCCCAGTTCACCCGACCGAGATTTGAACCTCGATCTCCCCGTCCTCAGCAGTCGAGCTCAACACGACAAGCGCGTTAGCCAACTACGCCACCGAGGCGGGTTTTTGATTAGTTGGTTTTGACACTTGCAACAAGGGGTCCAAGAGGCAAGGGGTAGGTAATTTATATAATCGCTTGTGCATATGAATACATAGAACCTTAATACAAATTATTGCTGGTAAGAGAGAGTAGTTACATAAATCTACACAGCACGGTACTCAAAACACGGAAAGTGTAATGTTACAGAGAAATATTCTGTAGTTCAACTAAGCTGTATCCCCTAAAATTATATCTTTAGTGCCGAAGATGGAATCATCTCAATAAATTGTGTGAAACATTAAAAGTCTTATTTATTAAATTGAAATATCAGATAATAATTTTGTATCGTAATAATTGGTACTCGATCACGAGACTATAAAAACCAATTAGCTCACAATAACATCTGTGTCTCAATAAGTGTCTCCCAATCGTGAGGCAATTATATAACCGAAATACCGTACCACTTAAATTAGTGCTCAACCACGGGGAAATTATCAGCTAACTAAACAGTATCACTTCAATAGGTGCCCATCGCCGACGTATATCATCACAATATTAAAATGAAATATTTCCAAAAATTCAAAACAATGTGCCAGTGTGGAAGTTTGAAAAAGTGGAAGTGTAAAAGTGTAGAAAGAAAATAGAAAAGTTTTATATTTAGGCCTAGCCTAACTATCCTTTCAAGTTGGCTTCCTTCAATATCACTTTACATTAGTGTCAAGTGTTTCCACACCATCTTGATCAAAAGTTAATAAAATTTCCATGACAATAAGCTAATATTTCCCCAAAATATGCTTCAGTTTTAACTTATTTTACCCTGTAAGAAAACCTAAGCATCATAAACAATTAGAAATTTGAAGTGTTTCAGATTTTGTTTATTATTCCTTAGTGTAATCGTGCATGATCACATCTTTTGTTCCATTTCCATTCCTCTATGAGCAGTTTCACATACGCGTTGTACGGGTTCTCATTAGATATTATTTTATTGAGAAATTTACTTTGATTTAATTTTTAATGCTTATAAAAGTTGATTCTGATGCTTTAAAATGAAAAATAATATGACTAAAATAATATTTAAGCCAACGATATGAAATAGTTAATGCCTTTTTAATATAAATGTGATAAGTTTGGTAAAATATGTATTGAAATAAATTAGATAGATAAAGATTGATTTTAATTTCCAAACAAGTTAACCAAAATAATTATATAACTAAATAATAACTAAACTAGAGCTAGTTTTGTAACTAAACATATTAATTAATACGAGTTTTAAATATCTTAAGTTTGAAAATATTTAATAAAATAAAATATTCTTGATATTACATTTTTTATTTAACGTAAATTATTATTTTAGAAAGGGACTAGATAAAAAATAGTAAAAAATCATTCAATTATTTAGTAATATTCTTAGCTATTTTTATTTTCATTATTTGTTATGGAAATACAAGTAAACAACTTCAATCAAGTATAATTCAAAATGGACGACAATATTGAATAAATTTAGCAGTCAAAAGTGGTTTTAAAGCTCTATTATGTTATTAATGTGAAAAGTGAAATTAATTTTTAACAATTTGTTAAGTAAAAGAATGATTTACTAGTGGAAATGCTGATATTATCTCAATTAAATAAACTATGCTTACTATTGTGTTTTAAAAACTAATTATTAAGTACATCAAGTGGAAGCTCGAAAATGACGAGCCTACAAAACTTTCGATCTCAATCTTGAGCTTAATCGACGAGCTCGGTTCGAAGCTCGAAATATGAGTACTCGCAGAGCCCTAATTAATATCAAAATAGTTTTAAAATTCATTGTAGCATTTTTAAATGTATTTTACACATGCAAACTAAAATAAAATCAGATCTTTTAATAAAAATGATTATTTGGAATTTTATATGTGAATAATAGCCAATTAGGTCGATTTTAATGAGAATTAATGATATAGAAAATAGACATAAACATTTCATTTTCTTTATTGAATAGGGGATGTAATCGTTCTTTGCATTCCCCCCTGAAAAATGACATAAAAAAAGAGTATCAAATGCGTTCTTCAAATTGTTCTTAATATTCCTAAAAAAACCAAAGATCCCATTACAAAAGAAGTGTTTCTCTTAACCAAAGTGCCAGTATTTGTTTGATCTGGCTATTATTACAGTCGTATTGTGACCGAAGGCAAATAGTTTAAATTAAAGAGTGAGAACTTTATCCACAATTTTTCCATCCAATATAATATTTAGCACCGCGTCTTACTACCCGTTCGGGTTATACGCTTTAAGTACTAATTTCTCTAATGGATTAGAGGAAGTGAACCCACATTTGCGTGGAGGGAGAGTGGAAAACCATTTAGTAAAAACCACCCTTAGTTCACCCGACCGAGATTCAAACCTCGATCTCCCCGTCCTCAGCAGTCGAGCTCAATACGACAAGCGTGTTAGCCAACTACGCCACCGAGGCGGGTTTTCCATCCAATACTTATACCACTTAAGTTTGAGTATATTTTTTTTACCATTTATAGCAGAAAAAAAGTGTTTTATTTACCAACTTTATTAATTTTATTTACCACAAATAAGGGTCTCTAGAAATGACCAGTTTTCCTCTATAACAGAGATTCCCAACCTTCCTCTTTTGGAGGAACTGTTGAAATATTTTGAAAAATCTCACGTAACCCCTACATAGCTGACATATAATAGATTCAACAAGATTGAATTAAATAAAGACATGAAAAAAATGGGTTACTAATGAATAATAATTAAATCATACTTTTGGATAAAATAATATACAAGTATTTACTGCCTATTAATATTTAGCTGACTAATATAACTGTTAATAAAAAAAACATTTTCAGTTTATATCTGGCTTACTGGTTATAAACAAACTTGGTGTATATATTTTGCAATAGTTTTGTGTTATTATAATGTTCTTTTTATAAACTTGTTAACGAAGAATTAAGTTAGATTTTATTGTTTTATTATTAATTCACAACTGAAAATAATACAAGTTTCAATAGAATAACAATTATTCCTACAGTCACTTAATCTAATGTGAAACTTAGGCTTGCTTTTTTGAACACAACTTAATTCGTGGTCACATCTTTGATAGGCACACACTAAGTTCTTCTTCCACAGACAACAGTATATTCCTCTGTTTGGTTTTTACATTCATTAAACATGAAAATGTTTTCTCATACAAGTACAATGTTGAGAGTTATAGAAATATGTTTATAGCTTTCTGGGAGATGGCATGAAACTCTGTTTACTCCGATATCCAAAACATATCTGATGAAATTCATTAAATTTAATTTTTTAGTCTGCGATCATACTTCAGCTCAGTCAATTTTTATTCTTCATGCAGGCAGAGTACATTTTCTGAACTGCTTGGAGAATCTGTGAAAGGGTTCTTGACCCAATCATACTCGTTTGACGACAAAGAAGGGAAGTACTTGGCAAAATTTTCAGCTAGAGATTCCATATGGTTGTAAATAAGGGGTATAATGGTTTCACGGTGGTTGTCAGTTATAATGCTCTGAAGATGAGAAAATAGGGGTAACATTTCAAAATTAGCCTTAGAAAGTTTTTTTTTCCAAACACCAATTTTATTATTGAATGCTAGGAGTGTGTCTGTACATGTCAAAATATTTTCCTTGGGACCTTGCATGTTGGTGTTCAACCTGTTTAGGTGTTCATAAATATCTGCCGGGTATGCTAGTTTCAGGAGCCATGATTCGTCCTCAAGATAATTGTAAACATAACTTTTATTATTTCCTCTGAAGAAATTCTGGAGCTGCTCTCGTAGTTTGAATATGTGAGTAAACACTTTTCCCCTATAAAGCCATTTAAATTCGGTGTGTAAAAGAAGTAATATGAAGTGGTGTTTCACAAATGTTTTCACAAATTGTTGTAAACATACGGGAATGCAGAGGACGCTGCTTAGTAAAGTTAACTATGTTAACAGCTGTATCAAGAACATGTTTCAAACCTTCACTAATCATTTTAGAAACCAGAACCTGTCTATGAGGAAAGCAGCAGGCTGGATTATTTTCTTTGATAAGGGTAACAAATCCCTTTATTGAGCCAATCAATGAGGGGGTGCCATCTGTGCATATTCCAATAAAACGATCTCATCTTGCCCATGGCAAATAGAAGTAGTAGTTAGCTTTAAAACAGTTAATTAAACACTATTCATTAACAAAATATTAAGTGTCATTAAACAGCAAATAAAATAACAAATTATTGTTTTCACTCAATGAGATGAACCAATATTACTATCAAAGAAAAATTATCACAGACAATTGACGGGAGTAAGAAAGCAAACATAGCCGTGTGGGCTATACATGTCAGCCATCTTTAAGTAAGGCACCCTAAATCTTTCTCATTTCTTAAATAACTATCAAGCAAATATCTAACCAAGCTAAACGTTTAAAATGCTTCTTTGTTTTATTTATATGTCACATTTAAACCATAATATTTTAATTTGTTTATTAATTTACAAGAAAAGGTGGCAAGTTGTACTATTTTTCCGCACACTTTTGCAAATTCTCGCAGAACCCTGGTTGGGAATCACTGCTCTATAGTATGCAAGCCATATCATATTTGTTCCTTGATTTATTATTATACTATCTCTTTTTCTGAAATTTCCCATGAACTAAAGTATGCAGGTATTTCCAGAGTGAAAAGATTTACCTTAAAGGGACCAATACTATTTGTTCATTCAAGAGAGACTGCAAAGCAAGTTTAATTTACAGTATTATTATTAATTAGTATGTGTAATGTTTAAATGTAAAATAGATTCACCTCGCTCTGCACATCAGCTAGGCTTAAATAGGACTCTTTCTTGAACAAGTCCTACCAACCTTGATATATATGCTTGTAAAGCAAAGTGACAAGCCTTAAGCTAGCAGCAGATTGTCTAGTAAAAACAAAAAAAAACATGTAGTAACACTGACCTGTATGTTCTCCTCTGGTCATCAATGCGGCGTATCAAGGATGATATAGGAAGTGTGGTGAGGTAGAAAGGAGTGCCATCTAAAGGAGGCTGTAGCTTGAGACCATCTGTTGTTCCGCCAGTAGAAGTAGAGGTCAACTCCCCAATACCTATAGCAGTGTCCATAAAAAAAAGTACTCAAAAATTTATAAAATATACTGTAAAATATCAAATTTCTACAATAATAAAAAGGCCTAAATAATCTTAGTTCTAATAACTTATTTAATTCGACTATTTTTGTTTAAAACCCCTTATTTATGTAACTTTTGCATCCATTACTGTTTCCAGCCTGTGGCCTGGGTTAGTTTTTCATTCAAATCATATATTTTCCACTACCGGCTTGCTAGGCCTGTTTTAGACTAGGACAGGCACAACATCCAGTCCCCAGCCATTAACTCATCACTGTGAAAGGGTAAACCTACATTTCACCAATGATAAATTTTTCGTCCATGCTGAGAATCAAACTCGAGACCCTCAACCTAGTAGATAGACATGCTACCGACTGAGCTAAGGCATTGGATTATTTATTTGCTTAATTAAGACTTTTAAAATCCTGTTTTAAACTGCAAACATGTGAGAAACTTGATAAAATAATTTAGAAATAATACCTTTTAAATTCTCGAAACAAAACCAAATAAGTTAGACCTGGGTAAAAATGTGGGTATCAGACTGGTATTTTATGCTTTTATTAATAAATACCTTTCATACCAAAGTCACTAATGAAACTTGTTATAAGGAGTAGAGTGTGGAAGGATAGTGAATAGGAAAGGCATCTTTATTCGTTTGGAGTGCAGATGAGAAAAACACCCTTAGTGTAACTGGTTGAGATTCAAATTTTGATCTTTTTGCCAAGCTTGATGCTGAATTCCAGAGCAGGTAAATTGGCAACAACAAAAATAGCCTCAGAATTATTTTAATCTAGGCATTATGAGCTATGTACCAGAATGAGTATTGTTAAGTATTAATATTGACTTCAAAATGTCCACCTAAATATTTGTATACCTGTCACCTTTTTTTTTTAATTAGGTGTATTTTGATCTAGAAAAATATAGTATGACCAAAGTAACAGTAAAACAGTAAAAATCATCAAACTAGTTATACCAAAGGCCTACCTGTAAGAAAAGTTCCTTCTCTAAGCAACTCTTCAGTACTCTGTAAGCCCCGCTGCCTGGCTCCAGTAATGAATCCCCAAACATGATCCATCACTCCTAGGGCACTGGGCTCGTACCTGTCTGCTATTGTGTCCAAGTCCAATATATCTGCGGCCAGAGCATCTACTATCTCTATCTTTGTACCGCCACTGCTGGATTGCAGGACGAAAGGCACACAATTGTATACTTCCTGGATGGTGCGCTCCTGTTCTGACCTAACACAAATAACACTCCTTATATCGGTACACAACAAGATTTTATCTGTACAGTTCTAACAACTTAATTTTAGTGGTTTAAATGAGGGCAATTAATATAAAGAGATGTGCCGCCTGAAAGTAGAATGGAAACTATCAATTAGAAAACTTCCTTTAGAACTGTGCACCTAATCAGAATTCAAATTGAGCCTCCTGCCTAGGCACCCAACTCTGTCAATAGAAAAATATATGCATTTAACTATTCCATCTGTGTGTGTTTGACCATTAAATTTTTTGATCACCAATGTAAGCTTGTTACAAGTAAACAATAAAAGGCTGCACCACTCACCACCCTGGCCCCAGTTGACTCGTCTCAGCAAGACCGCGGATCTACAACACTTCCCGGCATTGTCTAAAACCTGATTGAATCGAGGCCCATGGTTCATTCCCCGTCATGAGTACCAAGCCGCGCCCAGAAAAAAAAGAATGATATGCACAAGAGTTCACTGCGCTCTATCAGTTGTGTTCGGCAAGCTCGTAGCCTGGTTCTTTCCAAATATGCCTGGAGAGGCGTGGTACAAACCAGGATGTTCTAGAAGCATGATAACCCTTAACACTCTCCTGTTATTCCCGCGCTTTGAGAACATCAGGTAGATTCAAGGACTATATAATGATAAAATTCTGTATAGTCAGCACTTATTGCAATATTGGCTTTGTAGGTGAGAGACGTTATAAATTGAATAATATCTTCATACAATAAATTCCCTTTTAGCTTAAAGTAAATTTTAACCTTTTCAAAATTATTGTTTCAGAATCTCAAATATTAAACTTAAAAATTTTTGTCATGGATTTCACGTTATATGAACTTAGCATTTTTTGACTCTTAAGGTCACAGTAAAAGTTTAAATCTTTGCTAGGTTACAGGCAAGACAGGAAAAGAGGGTAAGATGGCAAATGCGTGTACGTAAAGGTAAAATAAGCAAAATTTGAACTGCCTCTCGCTATCAATGAAATACTATAATGGTAAAAGACATGTGTGTTCTTGGTCAATGTTGGTGCATGCGCAGTGTCAGTTTTAAATTAGTCATTTATTCAGGACAGCTTTGGCATGTATTAATTCACACTATTCAAGGTTTTTTTTATTTTTTATTTTCTGATCCATATTTATTTTAACTATGCTAAGCATAATTTTATGTACTCAACATGATCATTAAGGGTGTATGGCCCAAAATTAATTATATAATAATTATACATATATTAGTAGGTCTTCTTAAACCAAACTTGGATCAGTGTATT
>CABFVX010000444.1:0-39212 GCA_902151425.1 Timema shepardi
ACTTCTAATGTCTACTAAATAAAACTATTGTTAAATTGAAATGTTAAGTTTTCTAATTTACATAGTAGTAGTAGTAGTAGTAGTAGGAAGTTGGTACAACACCTCCCAAGGCACACCTATCACAGATCATCATACCGTTTCATAAGAAAAATAATGTAATCAATTACACCATTATAATATCTCACATATTCTCCCCCTCTTATTTCACAACTATTCGATAAGTATCTTCACCGGCTTAGTTTCCCGTCGAGGACGTGAAGCTGGTGGAATTGAACCACACACTTCCAAGCTGTGATCTCGTCCAAGAGGACTCATACCAGGAGTTTCCTAATTAGCTAGGTCCCCAGCTGTAGGGGTTTGAGGTTCTTGCTTCAGATCCGGGTCACTCGGTGTGTCCTCAAGAAAGGGTTACAAATTATTTGGGCATTGGGCTGTAAGAGGCGCTCGCCCTTGTTCTTCATCAATACTTATGGGTGGCTTTATTGATTTGTCCTCATGTCGAATCCAGGTCATATTTAGGTGTGGAGTAGAAACTCGGATACGTCGTGGTCCAAGTATTTGATTCACCTTTGCACTGACCTACTTGGATACATTTCTCCTATAATTCTTTACCCAGGCTTGGTCGCCCATCAGAATAACGACTAGTGTTGGGACTAACTCCCCATAGACCTCCTCTTTTTCTTGAGCTTGCTGCACTGTGATTGATATTGGAGGGAGGTGAAGTAGGTCCAAACGATTCTTCAACTACTTTCCCATCAACGTTTGAGCTGGTGAAATCCCGGTGGTTGCATGGGGAGCATTTATATAGTCGAGTAGGAACCTTTGTAATGCCGTGTCAAGTTGGAATGGAGGAACCTCATCCAGGGCTGCCTGGAGACAGTGCTTTCTGTTATTTGCCATATTCTCTGCGGCACCATTTGTATTTGTCCAAAATGGGGCTCCATGTTTCTATTGGACTCCATTTTTCCTTAGGAGTATCTAGAATTCTTCACTTTCCAAGGACGAATACCTATCCGAGACAAGGAATACAGGTAGGTTGAATCGGTAAAAAAAACCTGCCTCAAAAACTGAATGGTAATGGCTGCCGAGATGGACAATGTTGAGAACACTTCCGGCCAGTTATAGTGAGAGTATATGATTACCAGATAGTATTCTCCCCTCTCCCCCCCCCCCCAAAGGCCCCAGGGAATCAATTTGCAGGCGTTCCCATTGTCTTTTTGGCCCTTCCCCCGGGAAAAANAAAGGTCCTAGGTAATCAATGTGCAGGCGTTCTCATGGTCTTGTTGGCCATTCCCACGGTATAAATTCAGTCTTCGGTGGGTTATCTATCCTTGGTTGTTTTGCAGGCTGGACATAATGTCACTAGTTCAGTAATGTACTCATATAGTTTCTGCCACCAAATGTATGAGCGTGCTAAAGACTTGGCCTTGACGATGCCTAAATGAGTTGCATATAGTTCTTGTAGAGAGTTAAAGATACCACAATCCGGTACCCCCAAAGCAACACATCTCTTTCAACATGGAGTTTATCCTTGCGCCTGAAGTAGGGTTGTAAATTAGCCTCAACAGCTTGTGATCACCCGTACTTTAAACAATTGATGGTTTACATAATGGCCTGGTATCTCTTTGTGGCTGTTAATAACTGCTTATAGTCAAGCGTTAAATTATTATTGTTATCCAGAACATAGTGAATTGTCACATCTACATCTTCTTGAACATTAGGTTACTTGGGAATTGGTGCCCTTGACAGCCAATCAACAACGTTATGGAGATTTTACCCATTCAACATCATTAGTGTAGTTAGATTATATCAAAAGCCATCACTGAAATCTGTTTGCTGTATATGCTGGAATACCATGCTTTGGACTTCCTTCCTAATAAGTAAGTGTTAAACTTCTTAGCGCCGAAAATGAGCCCCGGTCTTTTCTTGTGCAACTGGCTGTAAGATTCTTCCACTTTGGATGGCGAGTGGCTTGCAAACGCTAGCGGTTTCTCTTCACCGTTAGGATATATTTGTGATTTCACTGCACCGAGTCCTAGGTCTGATCCATCAACCGATAGACGAACCGGATATTGTGGGTTAAAATGAGCTAGTGATCGGTTAGATTGAACTACCTCTTTAATCTGGCAGAACACCTGTTCACAACGCTCATACCACTCCCACGACACGCCTTTAATCAATAACTTGTACAGGTGACCCAAAATTGTGGTTAGAAAGGGCAAAAACTTGGACAAATAATTTATAAATCCTAAGTATGAATGCAGATACTTCACATTCTTCAGCTTGGGAGCTTCTAAAATTAAACGAACCTTGTCCTCAATTGAATGCAAGCCATCTGCGTCAATCCTGAAGCCAATATATTCAACTGAAGATTTACCTAACTCGCATTTATATATGAACAAGGTCAACCCACAATCTCTGAATATCTCCAAAACCTTGGTGAGTCGAAATTTGAGTCGTGCTAAGTCTTCAGCCCCTATTAGAATGTCATCAACTAGCACAACGGTATCTTCTAGATTACCAAGTAAAGTGTCCATTTTTTTCTGGGACTCGGAGGAAGCACATGAGACCTCAAAGGGCAAGCGGGTATATTTGAACAAGCATTTTGGTGTGGTTATTGTCGTGAGTAATTGAGATGTCTCCTCTAACTCAAACTGTTGATAAAAGTTGGACAAATATAAAACACCTTGCGGCCCTGAACTTTGTGAAACATATCCTCAATCCTAGTTAGAGAGTGTTGATTCACTTGTAAACATGGATTTAACGTCAAATTATAGTAACCACAGATTCGAATTCCCACATCATTTTTCATCACGGGAACTATAGGTGATCTAAATTGACTTTAGTCCACAGGCTCTAGAACCCTTCTTTCAAAAGTATGTGAATTTTGGTGGCAAACCCCTCTTGAAGAGCAAGTGGGATTGGACGAGCCTTCATAAATTTGGTCTTGGCATCCTGCTACAGAGACAATGACAATTTCCCTTTGTTAAATTTAGCAAGACGATCTGTGAAATCTTATGGAAATTAGCGAGAAATTCCTTGAAGCATATGCTGCTTGTTAACTTCTGAGAATAACACCAACTGTACCATCTTGTTACGGTCGGAGTCTATAATATGAAATCCCAATTCACTAAACTAGGCCCTTTCCAGCAGCGGTGGGCCATTCGACTCCACCACAAAAAATTGAAGGTTTGGAAAAATCTGTTCATTATAGTCGACCTTGACAGTAATGGTACCTAACGGTGTTGATTTTTCCTTGAAATACGAAACAAATATTTTGGAAGTTGGAGTTTGCACTCAATTAGGGAACTTTTCACTAAACAATTTCAATGATTCTATTGTGCTCAAGCACCCAGTATCAAATTGAAATCTAATGCTTTCAATGTTAATCTTCAAAACAACATGATAATTCAAGCTCTATTCTTCCACCTCATTAATCTTGTACAAGCTTTCATTATCATCTTTGTTATCTTCAGATAAAAAGTGTGTATTTTCTTGAATTTTCCCTTTAAAATAAGACTGCTTCTAATGTACGTTATTCGATATACCCTTATTTCTGCATACCCTTGCTAAATGTCCAATCTGTGAGCAAATATTGCATGTGTAACCACGATACTTACTGTTTTGTGAGGCATGGTTATAACCTGCGCAAACATCACAATGAACCCCTTTAGAGGAACCAGGCTGTTCTATGAGTTGACTAATTTGTCTTATTTGACTATCCCTTGTATAACATATGTCAAACTGGCTTCTTTTTTAAAATCTTAATATCTATTAACCGATATTGAAGTGAAGACGATTGCTTAGCACTAGCTAGCTTTCCTGCTTTGTCAATCGTCAATTTATTGGCGTTTTCCTCAAAAGCCTATCACGAATGGGACATTCTCTTCACATTCTTACTAGCATTGAAAAACTTAAATCTCGCAGCAAAAATATTTTCTGTGGGCAGAAAGTACTTGTCAAACAACTCAACGAGGGCATCGTATTTCAACTCCTTAGGCTTTTTAGTTACACTTACGTTATTCATTAAATTAAAAGCATCATTATCCAATGTATTAAGAAACAGGACTTGTCTTCTCCTTTCACTATTGATGTGATTAGCAGCGAAGAAACTCTCCATCCTAGGCTTATAAAGAGCCCAGACATTTTTTAAAGTAAACTTCCTCAGCCATTTTGAAAGCAAATATAGACTCCTTCCTTGGGATTGACGTCTCAGGTCTTCAGTTTCAGGATACACTTAGTAAGTTTGTAAATTCAAATATTTGCTATCTTTGGTTTTGGTCAACACCATATTTCACAGTGGGTAATTCCATCTTCGTCACCAATGTTAAATACTCGCCACTACTCTACTGTTCACACTTCCTATCTTGTCGCACAAGTTGCACAACAGCTCCCAAGTCACATCTCTAACAGATCATCATATTGTTTTATAGCCAAAACAATGTTAACAACTACACCACTGTAATATCCCAAAGCTTATGAGTGCATATCAGATACAATAACCAAGGACAAATTGACTAGTTTATACTAAATGTTATTCAATTTTACCGCCTCAAGTTTATTACTAATTGCATTATTGTCCTTGTCAGAAAAGTGAGAAAATATTATATTTTTATATCTAAATTCAACATTGTACTTTTACGTTTAATAGCCCACTATCCCTCAAATAAACGTATCGTAAGATGTAGTTTTTGAAGCTGTAAATATTTCTAACATTTAAATTATAACTCAATTAAACGTATCTTAAAATGTACTTTCGGACATTGTAACTATCCCAATCTCTAAAATATAACGCAAGTCAACAATCTTATCAGTTTGAACTATTATTTTGAACTGTCCTTAATTTCCCACCCCCACAATTAAATAAAAATACCAACGATATATCTGATGCTCTATCGAGAATACTGGCTGTTCTGGACCAACCAACTTGCAGATATAGTGATATAAGTACGAGGGTAAGAGATGTGGGAAGCAGCGACAATGTACAATATCAAGTAGTTGGTAGAAATGTAAGTTTTGGCGTTTTAGAATGTAAATTTGTGATTTGATATGACCCTGATTTCGTAACATTTAAAAAAATGTAGTATTACACTACCTTATATTACACTATTACATTTTTATTTATTTCCCTTCTAGCCTCATTTTGCGTTTGATTTGTGCTCTTCTTATAAACAAATTTGGAATGTCTGCTACAAATAGCGTGATCAATTTAGGTCGAGATAAATCAAATGGGACCCATTTGAAAAACAGGTGTTCAAAATTTGTAGACCATCAATAAAATACTTAGTTTGTTGTTTCAGCAATGGCCTTATGTTTTTAGTAGCATGTTTTTACCATTACCAGCGCAATATGTATCAACTCACGGTGCTATACCAGCATGTCTGAACACTCCCCTCCACCAGAGGCGATACATATTTATCTAGTCCTTTAAAGTAATTTTATCTACTCGGGCTGGTTAATATCAGAGAGTATAATTGAATCTTTCTATCTTCTACCGAGTTGATCATAAACAAAATCGCTCAAAAACTGTGCCGTCACTTATGGCAAAAATGTTGCAAGTTTTATTTCATGTTGATCCTATTGATATAATAACTGATATTACTAGATTTCGAAGATAACGTTTTTATATTTTAAATACATTACATTCAATGAGTCATAAATAGTGCTAATTCCTAAAGTATATTTAGATTTAAATGTTACGCATATTTGTTATTTATTAACGAATTTTCTATGATTTGAATGCTTAGGCCCTTATTCATAATATTTAAATTATTTTAAATAAATAGACAATAATGAGAGGATGGAAGATAAAATAAATACCAAATTAACAATACACAAATAAACGTAATCAATCTCCTAATTAGTAGAAATAAAAATTTTCTTTTAGCTTGAACCAGACTTAAAACTATTATTTAAACATTTGTTCGAAATTTTGGCAACGTTTATAATTATTGAGGGCTTGCCCAAAATTTTAAAACCACGATCTTAATAAAACAAATGTATTATTAATACTGATATCTGATGGCTTACCTCTTTAATTACGAGTGTTTATATTTAGTCAATATTTTGAGACTAGTTAATATCAATCAATATTGATTATATATATATTTATTGATTTTATAAAAGTATAAATAGTGAAACTATTTTATCTAAGCCCGCATGCATTGTGTATGGTATGGTTTTTGCCAAGACTACCTAAATTTTAGCAATGAGTTTTTCAAATTTGCTAAGTCAATAAAGATTGAATTTTTAGGTAATTAATCAACTTGTTTCTTTGTAATGTTGTGCCATACTACGTACTCAAAAGTGTACAAAGTTATAGAGAAAGTTAAAATGAAATATAACAAAATCAAGAAACATTCAGCTCTATAAAAATCTAAATCTAAATGCTAGCTACGTATTGTAGAAGAGTTTCTATAGTAACATGATGTATACGTGACTGCTGCATGATAATTAACTAATAATATTGCATCATTCACACAACTAATAAATTGTGTTTGTAATGGATTTATTCTAATATAAAAAAATATCTCTCCACAAAGAACGTACCAATTTAATTAAGTAAATATTCGGGAAAAATCATAAAAAATGAAAAAATACTATGATTCAGATTTAAACTCATGGCCCAGTGATTCTGATTTAACTGTTATAAGAGTAAAGAATAAAAATCGAGACGCCTTAACACGTGCATTCGGGCAAGAAAAATCGGGGAAGGAAACTGAATTGGCAACTTTGAGTGATGAAAATGAAAAAGAACACAATTTTTCATTAATAAACTTTGTAAATGTTGTTGAAGTTGAAACAGAAAATTCAAGTTTAAAAGATGGCGAAGAAAGTTTGATTCCAATTACATCATGGGATATAGAAACTCCTCGCTCATCACATATTAAAATTACACCTCCAACAATATTTTCTCTTCAGCAAAAAATTAATAAAGAAAGTAGTTTTAATATATATAATCATACTGACACACAGACTACACAAATGCCAAAAATATGCTCTACTCATATGAGTGAAAAAACAGATTTTAAACTAAGTCCTGAAAATAATAATGATGTGCACCATGAGCATACACAGCAACATCAATCAAGAAGAAGAACGATTGTTAAATTTTTTAGTGCAATGTTTAGGAGATGTATATCGCTGTTCTCACGACAATGTTAGCCTAATTTACTAAAAGAGAGAACTTGCAATATGTATACTTACATTTTATAAACATGAGTATTAAACTTACTTTGTATAATAATGGTAAAGTAGCGTTGTAGGCAGTTAGTAGATAAACGTGCGAAATAAAATCTGGGCAATTTAAGCACCGTACTTTGATGCATACTTTACTGGTAAGGGCAGACTCTTTATACTAATTTAAGTAAATATTTTCACTTATTATTCTTTGTACTAGCTCTTAGAAAGCTGGATTTGTCTCATTAACCTGGGTAATTCAAAAAGATTCAGCATTTTATGTTTCATAAATTCTCTGTTTATAATAACTACAACACACACACACTATTTTTCAATAAAGACTCCATGCTTCGCAAAACTCTTAAACCAGCATTAGCTAGAAAAGATTTTTTTATTCCATCAGAAAAAAAAGTTTTTGGTTGTGTGTCTGTGTAGCTAATCAAGCACTGCTTCTTTCACCTCATCATCACCCGCAAATTGAGGATCTCTCAGTGCATTCTTAAGGGGTCAAATAGATGAAACTCAGGTGGTTCCAGGTTTGAACAGTAGACTGGATGGTCAAGAGCTTCCAAATTGTTGTTTTGAAGTGTTTCCATGGTGTGAGCAGCCAAATGAGATTGCGCAATATCGTGTAACTAAACAACACTCCTTGTTAGTTATCCTCTCAGTTTTCTCCTTATTGATCTTTTTAAGGTGGTGACGAAGTGGGATTCCACTGCATGCTTTTACGTTTGGATTCAAGTTCATAGTGATGAATCTAAGTTTGATCTCCTGTGATAATCTGATTCTAAAAGTTCTCTCCTTCACGATAGTATCGTTCCAAATGGTGAGAACAGAATAAATATCCAGACGATTGCAATTATACTCCTCTATAATTTGCTTAAGCATCCATCTTTCACAAACTTTTTGAAAATCAAAAATGCCACGCACAAACGAATAGGTGGAACCTTGACTTATGCCAAGGCTTAGTGAAAATTTCTCTATCCTGAGTCTTCTTTCTGTTATATGGTTTATTAAATAAATACAAAACACAGTTCAGCGTCAATAAATATGTAATGTACAGTATGAAATCAATCTACATTATGCCTCTTGTCGAGGTCACAAAGCATTATAATAAAGTAATGTAGGTTCATTGTTACCAACTGTCACATAACAATAATCTTACATTTCCCCTTTATAGACAGGTTAAAATAAAAACAAATTAACTTGGCCTTTATAAATACATTAAAACAACTATTTTGCATTTAATATGCTATACAATTGATACCATATACTGTACCCAGTCGCCACTACGTATCATCCTCATCTGTTGTGCTTATCAGCCTCACGTTCTCAGAATCTTCTTATTACGTTGTCCACGGCAGTCAGTTGTTTCGGTAGAGCATCTCGGGGTTATATATATAATGGTGGGGGTAGAGGAACACAACCGATTAAAAACAGATATTGTTTAGCGTAGCATTTGAATTTGAAGTTTTATTTTAATAGATCATTTACATTTTAGTACCAAGGATATTTAATTTAGACACACGAACTAATTATGTCATAGCTAAAGATAACTATTTAGCCACCTGGGCTACCTCTACTTTCCCCCATCTTGAAAGTTACGATAAATTAATTGAGAGGACCGGTCTTAACTCTTTGCGTGCTAACCATAGAATAGGCATTAATATAGAATGCGTTCTTGTGGTGTTTTGTAGTACCAAAGTTGCGTAAGTGGCGCTGGTGCTAACCGTCCAGTGCCCGCATCTGACGCTTTCCTTCCAGATAAGGTCAAAAACAGACGCTACACTAGAAGCACTGATTGGCCAGGAGTCCGCGCCAAAACTTCCCCCTCCCCTGAAAGACTGCACGTGCAAGAAACAGGTGCGTCTCCCAGCTTCCGGGTTCAGCTATCAATACATTGCACGATGCTATAAAATGAAAAGTGAAAGTAATAAATTTGGATGACTCTAATATTCCAACAAAGACTTTAAATAATGATAAACTATTAGATTAAAAGTTTAAAGGCCTGAAAATGAAGTTAATGAATTGAAATTTAAAACATATATTGCTTAAAACTTTGGTTATGATTTACATAACTTATAATTACCATAAAACCCCACACTTTCTTATAATTAACGATTTGATAGTAATAAAGAGAATTAAATTAAGCCTAGATGAATGGAAAAGAACAAGGTATTTATCAGTTTAGTACTCTCCGTATCTTGAGTGTATTAATATGTAAACTAAAGGAAAAATTAATATAATTTATAAATGGAATGGTTGAGAGCTAAGGGCCTAAAACCCTGACCACTTTACAATACAAAACAAACTGTTATGAGAATATTAAACAGCACAACAGACATAATAAAACCCAAGTAACAGGCAAAGGTGACAAACAATTTTTTCAAGAAAAGGATCCAAAATTCCCGACTTAGTAATGACACCCTTATAAACCTCATTTGAAGCACTAGGCTATAGACAATACTGTGTTGAGTCTTGAATATTATTCATATTATTGGAGCTAGCACAACTATTGTCACAAACATCCTGTTGTTTTTCATTATTCCCATTTTGTTTAAATATCTTTACATGTATCCTATTCCTTTTATAAATACAATTGGGATTGTAAATTATCAGAGTTCTTGGTTGTAGACCTATTTTTATTACTTGACCTCTATACAATTTTTTTTCAGCTCGATTTTTCTTAAACAAATCTTCATTATATATTTTAAAATCTGGCAGACATTTGTCAGTTTTGTTATAATATTTTGCCATTAGGTTGTTTTGTTTAGTTATCAAGTCATTATAATTTATATTAACTAGCTTGGATATCAATTTGGTTTCAACAATAGGTAGTGTTGTACGTAACTCTTTAGACATTAACAACTGAGAGGGGGAAATGGGACTATTATATATATTGTAAAAGAGCCAGGTATTGATCTGAATTTGATTTTTTTTAAAAACATGTTTTTGAGTGTTTGGATTGTCCTTTCCTCTTGGCCATCAGGGTGTTAGTAATATGGACTATTAGTTACATGGTATATATCCCAAATTTTAGCAAACTTTTTGAATTAAATGGTTGCCCATTATCAGAAACCTAACAGCTGATATAAGTTCTTATATTTTTATTGGAGCTGTTGAGCCTCTATTAATTAAAGACATCTCAATACATTTTGAAAAATAATCCACATAGACTATATATTTCTTTCCCACTATTTCCATAAAATCAACTCAAACTTTCTTCCAGGGTAAAATTTTGACTTCATGTGGTATTAGAGGCTGATTACTATTAGTATTACTAAATAGTTGACAAGAAGAGTAAGACATAACAATATTTTTAATATCACTAACCACATTTGGCCAAAATAATGAACTTGTTGCAAACTGTACACTTCTAGCTATCCCAAAATGATCCTCATGAATAATCTTTAGCATTTCTTTTCGCATTGACTGTGGAACAATGATACATTCCCCTTTAAAAATTATTCCATCTGTTTAATATATTTCATAAAATAATTTTTGATATGATAAAACCTCAACAGGAAATGACTCTTTGTTTGAAGGACATCCTATTTTATAAAGATTATATAAAACTTTTAAGACAGGGTCTTTACTTGTTTAATCTCTATAGGTTTCCACTCTTTCAGGAGATAATGACAGGTTTGAGTTTAACAGATTGACATGTACACTAACGTTCTCATCCAACTCAGGAACTGTGTCCACTAGTGAAGCTCGGGCTAACGTATTCGTTTTCCTTGTTGATAAATTACTTTTAAGTCATAAGGATGTATTCTCAACATAAGTCTTTGAAGTCGTGGAGGACTTTAAAAAGAGATTTAGTGAAAAGAGGAACTAACGGCTTATGGTCAGTGTGAACAACTACTTTGTGACCATAAATATACTGGTGGAATTTTACACACAATAGCAAGGAGTTCCCGTTCAATTTGTGCATAGTTGCTTTGGCGTTTTGTAAGTGTAGCGGAAGCAAATGCAATTTGATTATTACTGTGAAGACTGACAGCTCCTACTGCACTTTGTGATGAATAACCGGACAAAATTAGTTTTTTGGACTGATCAAAATGAGTCATAACAGGTACATTTGTAATTATTGATTCAAGCTTATTGAATTTTTCATTATTACAATGATCCCAATGCCAAACTATGTTTTTTTAAATAGTGTTCTCAAGTGCTTAGTTTCCTCAGAAAAATCTTTAATATAAGGAGACAAGTATGTAACTATCGTCTTAAGTCTTGAGAATTGTTAGGTCTAGGCATATTAACAATAGCTACTACTTTGGTCGGATCCGGTAGCATCCCTTTTCCAATGATGGGTGGGATGGTCCAAAATCCAGAATTTGCATCTAATTTTGAGAAAAATTTAGCATACTTTAATTGTGCTTTGACATTATCAGGTGTAGGAAAAGGATAATGTGACCTAAGAATAGCTGTATTCAAGTTACTTGGGTCTAAACAAATCCTAAGGTTACCATTCTGTTTTCTAGTCAGAACAATATTATTCGCCCATGTTGTTGGTTCACTCACTTTGGATATAACACTCAACTGTTCCATGCGATTGAGTTCACTCTCTAGTTCAGTAAGTAATTTAAATGGAATCCTTCTGACAGGCTCTACAAATGGACTTATTGATTTATTTATATATTATTGGCAATACCTGTTTATATTTCCAAAACCCTCAAAAATATCTTTCAACTTATTTTCAAATACCTGGGACTTTGCTCCTAGATTAATATCATTTGGTAATGACTGATTAGGTTATATTTTACTCTCAGATATATTTGCAAAAGTAACACTATTAATTCTTTTAACTAAGTTAAGTTCCACGCAAGTTTTAAAATCTAGAGTTGTATTGCAATCCATCTCAATAATATGGAATTTTATAATAACTTTCTTGTCTTTGATTTGACAATTTAAATCCCCTTCACCTCTTACATGAATTAATTCATCACTAAATTTCAGGGCAAGAGTAAACGTAGAGTTTATTTTATTTTCTGGTAAATTTATACTTCTTTAAGTGTTTAAACCCATCACATTAGTCTGAGCTCTTGTGTCCAGAATACAACAAAGACCTAATCCTTCTATTATAATATTTATGTCCCATGTTAGCGAATTTATATTAATTTTTGTGATATTTTCCCGAATACATAATGAACCTAAAAATAGGTCGTTGGACTGAAGCGATAAGCTTTTAACCGAAGACTTATTTTTAAAGCATAACTTTGCATAGTGACCAATTTTATTACAAAATTACACTTTACCCTTGCCGCTGGACATTAGTTGCGTTGTTCCTGACCACATAGAGTACATATAGACCATCTTGAACTTGACGATTGTTGTTTTGAAGAAATTCCTTTGAGGTTTGGACTTCTAACTTGAAATTGAATTACTTGAAGTAAGCTGACGTCTGAAGTTTGTACATTTTCTATGTTTTGGAAAGCTGGACTACTTTATCTAATGTAATTTGACTCTCTTATATTAAGCGTTGTTTTATGTCATTGTAAAAGTAGCTGAGACCACAAGTCAAAATATATTTCACTAAACTTTCTCGTAAATTACCTAATTCACATGAATTACTGAGATTTGTTAAAGTTGTTAAAAATCTTCTAGTGTCTTATTTTCTTGCTGACGACGAGTGAAGAATTTGTGACGTTCGAATGAAATATTGTTAGTTGGTGTAAAATATTCACCAAACCTTTGGACTAGTTCATTATATTTCACTTGGTCAATGTCTAGATCGAAAGAATTAAGCACTTCGTGAGCATCTGGGCCTAGGTGGTGCAAAAGTAAAGCGACCTTGCACGGTCATTTTCTTTTTCCATGTTTATGGCTCGTAAGAATATGGTGAACTGCGTTAACAACTTTTTCCACACATCAGACAAATACGGACTTTTTAAGTCCATCGGCTGATTCGCTAACATAGCTGCTAATTTGGGTGACCTTGTGGCGTCAGCCATTCTATAGTATTAAATTTCTCAACAACGAACATGATTAATTCTCTTCCATTCTTGACTTCTGATACCATGTTATATGGTTTATTAAATAAATACAAAACAGCCTTCTCTCGCACAGTTTTAAGTAGTGTGTTTGGAGAAATTTATGTTGAGACATTTCTCGTGAAGCAATTGCTGGCATACGAACCTCTCAACAGATCTTCTCCTTTCAGATTGAGTTCCAATTCGCTTATTCAGAGTGCCGTGATTGTAATAATCCTAAAGTTCTAGATGCGATTCTTCTGCGGTCCACGTAGCGTAGATTAGACAAGGTTCTAACTGCTTTCTTTAGTAGCCCCAGAATTATATTTTGTGGTTGTCTACCGAAGTAACCCCTTCCTTAGGCAGGTAGGACGAACCTGATTTGGGTGTCAAATATCACCAAGTAAACTGGTTGTTTGGTTGTTTAATCACTAGTAGGTTTTATTAGTTTTACAACATATAGGATGGTATTTTGGTTTCCTATTCAGCGTATTCAATTGGGGGTATAGCAGATATTTTAATCTGCGATTATTAGAATTATCTTGTTTCGTCCTTTTTTTAAATTTCTTGAAAACTTAAAATATTTTCCCACTCTTTTCCCGAAAGCTATCGGTGTACATACATATGTGTATCTCAAACTAGAATTTTAAATTTTTGATAAGATTTTAAAAATCTATTAAAAATAGGGATGGAAGAAATAAAATGAAAATATTTTTTTCTATTTGTTTGAAGCAAAGAGAAGTGTTTACCACCGTAACCACGTAATGAATTGCGTGGCTACCTCTAAAATCACTGGGTAATATTATACTAATATTATAATTATTTATAATAAATGAACGAATTTGTTTTTTTAGTTTAGTTAACTCAATGTACAAGAGATGGTGTAGCAAACTAAACTAAATAACAGGGAGTTTAACACCTTGTACTGCTATATCAGTCTGTCTCATAGATGGTCTGTCTGTGTCTATGGAATGACTAGTTCCTTTTGTAATAAAGTAGAAAATAAACAATAAAAATGGCGGTGGACACTGTAAGAGAGAAATCTTTACACGACTACAGAAAAAAGCTTCTTGAACATAAAGAAGTGGAAAGTCGACTAAAAGAAAGTATGTTTGTGTCATTTATTGGATTCTATTTAAGTAACTAAATGATACCAACTATTACTTTTTTTTTAACGATGGTGTTGACACTAGATTCTTGTTTATGGTGTAGCTAGTGTCTGAATAGTCCATCCAGGGCTCCTTGAATACTAAGTGCACTTATAGTTTGCATTGACGAGTTAAATAGTGTATGTAATTTTTGATTTTGTCTGAAAACTCTTTCAAGTTTATTTATGTACCAAGCGTATAACCCGAACGGCTAGTAAGACGCGGTGCTAAATATTATTTATGTACCCCTTATATCGCACTATGTTAAAAAGAGCGGTTTAAACTTCTAGCGGTCTTGCTCCCTGGCATAATAGTAATTGTGCATTGAACTTTGTAAACACTCATCTTGGGGACTAAACCAAACAAGCTACCTTATATACTTTTTTGGGATGGGGTGGGGGTATAGTACGTTTATCTATTAAATTCTTGGCCATTTTTTTCTTTAAATTTTCAAAATATTACTATGAGCTGTAGGTCTACATTGTTTCAAACTTTAAAAAAATATGTAGAATTGATATAGAATGATTTTGACACATTACTCTAAACCCCAAACAGAATTTACCATTTTTATGAAGGTGTAAAAACCGTCAACCATGACCACAATTAACTTCACTTTCACGATTATTAAAAAAACAAAAAACATGAGTGAACAAATTCAAAACCAAACTCACTTGGAAATGAAACCGGAACATATAGGTATATCATTAAAAAATCTGTAAACTTGCACAACTTAAGCTTTACTTAATTATAAAACTGATTAAGTAAATTTGTATTATTCTGCATTGACAACACTTTGCAACAGACACATTTTTTGTGAATGATTTTAAACTATTCTAAATTTTTCTTATCTATACAAAAACACAATTGCACATCCACTAATAATTTTACATTTGAAAAACTTGCAAAAAAAACTAGATTAACAAAAATTATCTTGCGGCATTATTAATTACATAAAAAAGGTCAGCCATCAAAGTTTTTTTTTCTTGGTTAGTTAAATACCTAGCTAATTAATTAGTATGTTTATCAGAATACAACATATATTAATCCATCCAAAATGTTATTTTAGTTGAATTTTAATGGACTTGGAAGGCTAGGTTAAGCTTGGTTGATTAGTATGTTTTCATTATAAACACAGTGTGTGCTACAGAAAAAAAAAACCAAGATGTTCAAGGTGTGGCTGTTGTGACTTTGGTGTCTCACAATACCTAGCAAAATGGGTCACGAGTAAAGCAAATTCATATGTTCTAAATTAGGATTTAAGAAGTACCGGCTTCAGGGGCCGCATGGTCCCCTTTCTCCCTTCCACTTTGTTTCCTACAACATTATTTAATAAGCTATTTATTCTTGTAATGTTGCAGCTTTATTTGTAAAATCCCCTGCATAGTGGTTATCTTTTCAATAACTCTTCTTAGAACCTCTTCATTAGTCAAGGAATATGAAGTTTCGGAATATAAAAAAAGAATCTGCGCATATGACATAAGAGGACTAACATAGAACAAGTCATCAAACCTGTCAAAGGAGAAAACACTCCATATTATAATACTTCAATGCTACTCAAAATCCCCACAACCACACAAAATAATTCCTCAGAAAAGTATTGATTAACTGAGTACGGGATAGGCTCTCAACAAGGTTTTCCAGCCCTGTCCTATATTGTCATCAGCTCATCACCTGTATTTTAAATCCTTGCTATTATCTTAGTTTTGTTGTGATGTTTTAGTGCGTGAGCAGCTCAAGGAACTCACCAAACAATATGACAAGTCTGAGAATGACCTCAAAGCTCTGCAGAGTGTTGGGCAGGTATGTTCAATTTACGTTCCACACTGATTAAATTTAAACAGGCTTAACACTTTATCTAAAATATTGTCTTATTTTAATAAGTTCATAATTGTGCTAGTTTTCAAAAGTTAAATAGGTACAATAAATAAATTTTTGGGCAGGGAAAAACATATAAGTAGCATAGGACACCAAGTATTGTTGTTGCACACATTTTTTCCCCTTCTATACTAGGTATTAATTAAAAGATTATGCTCTATATTGTAACAAACATGGCTTTCAGACTTAATCAAATCTGCTACTGAAGATGGATTGATTCATCAAAAGGCCGCCAGTAGCCACTTTAGTCGCTCGCCTGACATGGGAAGCTATTTAATCTTTAATTCTTAAATGGTTTGCTCTTTTGTCTTTATTTATTCTTTAAATGGGATTATTATATTGATGGTAACTATGTTTTAAATGTTTAAGTTTTGTTTTTTACTAACATAACTCTGGTCCGAGCATAGTATCGAGGAGCTTTGGAAAAGATCTTGATGGTCTTGTGAATAATTTCTAATGCATTCATAGAACTGTCATAATATTAATGAACCTCGGTTACATAAAATGCATTGAGTTTGGTCAGTTTTGTTGTTAGTAATTTCAATTTATTTAAGATCTCTCTTGTTCTTTAAACATATATATTTTTGTATTGTGTTTGGTTATATTTAAGATAGTTAAAGAACCTTTCAGGCTTTATAGATATAAAGTTATAGGGAGGTTAATTAGTATTGTTATAAAAGTTTTGTTATAGTTAAGATGTTTAAACAACCCTTTGCTATTCATGATATGAATAGCAAAGGGTTATTTTTAAAACATCTTAATTAATATAATGAATTAAAAGTTAGAATATATTATGTCTATGACCATCTGGGTTGGAGAAAGACAGTCCTAGAAAGCTGTTCGAGGACTCCAAAAAAATGCATTCAATACTGTATTAATTGTTTATTTAAAGTGAAAATCAAATTTTAATTTAATAATGAATGTAGTGCTGTGATATCAATATCTACTTCTGATTAAGAATATTATGTCTTGACGATTATTAAAGGTAATGCAATAGTGGGTAATAAACATCAAACCAACAATTCAGGTAAGCGGCTGCTGGCTAATCATAATTCCACCATTAGTTAGGAGCATATCGAAGTTTTATTCTTTTCAACCTGGTAGTTTTTGTGGAGGATGTATCACCCCACAAACCAGCAAGATGAAGGTACTCTACACCGTGTAAACTTATTTCTTAATAAAATGAGATTAATTCAAAAACGTTATTTATCCCATAGCTAACAAAATTTTAACAAGATAACAAAGGGAGTCCAAGTTGCCTTCGTACAAGTGTCACTTTTTCATCCATCTTTGAGTCTATACATGATCATGTTTAAAATAACACCCAATGTAGTTTCACAAGACTTTTAAATTACCATATTTTTCTGATCTTTTAACTAAGTATTATACTCCAACCAGAAACTAAACTGTATTCAATTCACATATTTATATATATTTATTAATACCTAACCATCACTATTTGTCGTCTGGGAGACAACTTGTAAATTGTATGTGTATTGTTTAGTCTTAAGAAGGTACCTATCACCATGTCATACTTTTTATCTCCTTATGCTATGTCATCTATCTCAATTAACACTGGTACAGTTCTCTAAAAGTCCGACCATTTATTTATTCAACAATCTCCGGTTGTGTTCCTGTACTACCTCCCTTTTTAATTTTTAGATCCTATGATACCTTGTGGTCCCAAGATCAGTGATCATGTCTACCTGTGGTCACTGAGTAGGTTGAACACTTTGAAGACGTCACACAAAAAAATATAATATAATTTCTGTACACCCTGGTATCAATACACTCTAGGATAGGAGGGTGTAGGAAAGGGTGTTTACAATATTATACAAGATTTGAAATGATTACTTTTTTTCTCCTTGTCATATCTAAAACTTATCCTTTAATGTAAATTATAAAATAATTTCTTATTTCAATATTATATTCATCTTATAAAGTAGGGTCATATTTCTTGTAATTGTACTTGTCCCGCCTATGAGTTAAGCTTTTGGAAATCCTGCCGTTGAGAAATAACTCCTTTCTATTTTTAATTATCTTTTGGGTGCATTTCTTATGCTTGTAATTGGTAGATGAAGAGAAAGGGGGTTGGTTTTGGGTTTGAGACTACTTAAATTAGGGGATTCACAAAAACAAGCCCACAAATAACTGTGTGACTTCGGTAGACTTGCTAGAGCATTGTTTAATTGATCAGACATGTACTCAATCACTCCAAAAATGTTAAAATGGCAATATATTATATCCAGACTGTTTTCAGAATTTTTAAATAAATATGTGTTTTACTAGATTACATTAATTGTTAAAATGAACATAAGCATGTTTATATGGAAATTATTACTTGTAAAGTTTAATATGTGAAGAATAAAATACTTTAAATTCTCACATGTGTAACAAAAGAAAAACAGTTATTTTTAAATTTTATATTATCATCCAAACAACCATCATACAGGGTTCTTACGGTCCTTGAAAGACTGGAATTTAATGTGTCTCCGTTCAAAGCTTGAAACAGTCATTAAATTGCTCTGGGCCTTGAAAAGTCCTGGAATTTCCGGGTTTCAGTATTTATTTTTGAAATTCTTGTGAAGAATGGCTGTAAAGACCGTGATTTAAGATGCACTGGGGCTTGAAATATCTAGCCCATCCTCTTTGAACAAGCGTTAGCTGTTGTCTGCTCTTTACTTCACTCTCCACTGCTCTTCCCGCTTCTTTAGTTTTATTTGTTATCGCGTCATCAGCTAAGAGATAGCCGTCCCCATGGGATGGGATCTCTATGGGGGCAAGGGGAAACACTGTTAATTTTTCTGGCAAATGCATTAGCACTACTGTCGATGAAATATGATGTTTTCTTTAATTTTCTATAATTAAAAATCTCAATTCATGTACATTCACAATTTTTTTAATAAGTTGCTTTAAAACTGTAATTTATAGTCATTCTTTTTTAAATCTTTGCCTACGTATTAACACTTGAAGTACTTATAACTACAGTTTTGCACATTAAAATGCCTGTCAATGGCTATTAGTTCATCTACCATTCACCTAGTGCTTAAATTCCTGTTCTAGCCATACTACAATATATACTGAATCTAGAATGACTGAACTAACCGATAAACCAAGGGAAGTGAAGTAAGTGACAACAAAGTTAGATTACTATTTTTATAGTCCTATCTGTTCATTAAACTTCGTGAAAAGTTATTGTTTTCCATCTATTTAAAATTTGGTATGGTTTATAATGTTTTTATTGGCGTGTTAGCTTTTGACACTATGAGAAATAACAGTTTTAGTCCTTAAAATATCCTTAAATTTATTTATCATATTACTGTAAGAACCCTGATTATATGACCAGCCGAGTGATAAGACATAATCGAACCATTATAAAGTACCGGAAGAAGAGTGAGACTTTATAGTTTATCTATGAATTTGTTAAGTTTAAAGGACACAGTTCAAATTATATTACCAATCGTCCACCAGAGTGAAAAGAATTAGGCCACTTTGAATGTTGGTTCAAAAGGTCTGCAGGTCACACAGAATCATGAATCGGACCACAAACAATAAACTCTCTTATTATAATTATTTAAAGTTGATAGATTACTACCATTTTTGCTATTTTCTTCTTCCAGATTGTGGGTGAAGTTTTGAAACAGCTAACTGAAGAAAAATGTAAGTAACTAAATAAATACCGCGATGTATTCAGATATTTAAGCATTAGCCTATCTGTGTGATAGTTTGCATTCATAGCTTTGAACCAGAAGGTTTGATTCATTGCTGTTATTTTTTCTCATTAACTATTTTCCATCCTTTTTTAAGTGTGTCATGGTATTTATTTAAAATACATCCTCATCATCCCCTTAATCTAGTTAGTGTGAGCTGTGGAAACGGGAAGTACGATGCATTAAAAAAACGTGCTTAAGCTGCATTTACTCAAGACTAGATATAATCACAATTTTGGCATTTTTTAAATTTCAGTCATTGTAAAGGCTACGAATGGTCCACGCTATGTGGTTGGGTGTCGCCGCCAACTTGACAAAGTTAAACTGAAGTCTGGTACCAGAGTGGCTCTTGACATGACAACATTGACAATCATGAGGTATTTACCCCGTGAGGTAGACCCCTTGGTGTACAATATGTCTCACGAGGATCCAGGAGATGTCACCTATTCAGCTATTGGAGGATTAAGTGAACAAATTCGAGAGCTTAGAGAGGTATTACATTGTTGTGACAAGAGTTTTAAATATTTGATAGAATTTGTTAGAATGTATGTTATATTTTTGTGTTGTATCTAAATATTGCTGTGTTTCATTTTTGCCTTTATTTACATTATATGAATTTACAGTGTTGGGATAACCAAGACTTACCTAAAAACACCGTTGGACCTATGGCTAGTAACAATTCTTAGTAAAATATCAGGGGGATACTATTCTAACATCTTTGTTGATATAATTGGAAGATACTCAGTGGCACAGGATAGGGGGTAAATTTTACCGTCCCCCCCTAAAAATTGAGGGGAGTAAAAAGTATAATTTTTACCCCTCCCCCAAATAATATGATAAAACTTTTAGGTAATGTAAAGGTCTTGTCGAATCAAGATACAAAGTTCACTGTAAGGTAACATAATAAAAATAAAAGGTGCTTGAAGCACATACTCTTTGAAAATTCTGATAGTGATACCAGCTACATCAGCTACTGCAGAAAGAAGTGTTTCAATGCTTGTACAAAAAAAAAACCTATCTTTTCTCCACGATGAGGCAACTTAGGCTAAATTAGCTTTGTCTGCTGAATGCATACCCTGAGAGGCTCAACAAACTTGAAAATTACAAAACTAGTTAGTGGTTTTATAGCTAGTAGAGAATATAGGGCAAAGGTGTATAGAAACCTACTTTATTTTCAGTGTTTCATAATTTTTAGTTAAACCACATCAGATATAATTTGTCTTAATTTGTTTTGTGTGTATTAATTCTTATGTTTGGCATGACTAAAATAAATGGGGGAAATGTACAATGGGACCGTTAAATACAGGTATCTCTTGTTATACGCGATATCACTTGACGCGTTTTCATCACAACACGATTAAAAATAATAAAAATAATCCATGGTCAGCATGGCTAGCAGTCAGCCTGTGCGTTGGTGGCGTGACCTTGTGCACACACATTCCAGTTAGGACATCGATCATTACTGTACAGTTTGGTGATAAGGGGGGTGGGGGGTATTGACAACATTGGATATGCATGGGCAGAATTTAAACATTCATATACGAAGGGAGTTTGGAAAAATATTTTGCCTGAATTTTCTGATCCTAATGATATTTATCCTGAACACGAGTTTTCCAATTCAAGACATGACATCGATGACATAGCAAGATGTTGCGTTTTAGGATGTAGACCAGGCAAATGTGGATGAATTGCTCTAATCCCACTCAATAGTACTCACCAATGAAGATCTTCTAGAAATGGAGAACGGCATAAAGGATGAAGAAGAAGTCTTATGTTGTTGAGATTATCAAACAACTTCAACAAAACAAAATGCTGAATTTTTTAAGCTCATTGACAGTGCAGTTAAAATCATTGAAGATAATGACCCTAACATGTGTAGAAGCACCAAAGTTGCCAAGGAGATTGAGTTATTTGGCTTGCTACAAAGCTTTCTATAGAGAGAGGAAGAATGCTGCCCGTCAGCTGAGTCTTGACCATTTCATCAAAAAAGTTGAAAATCTTCAGTCTAACGACCCAGGGCATTCACGACAACAAGAGCTTTCAGGCAAGAGTCTTTGATAAAGCAGGAGTTTACCATCCCAGGGCCTTCCAGAAAGCAAGAGCTTACATTCCGAGGGACTTCCAGAGAGCAAGAGCTTACAGTCCGAGGGACTTCAAGGGAGCAAGAGCCTACAGTCCAAGTGTTGTCAAGAGAGCAAGAGAGTGATAATCCAGATTTCCCAGGTCTACTTAATTTATCATGTGATTGAAGATTAACAGTAAGTGTACCTGTAGCATTGTATTAATTAGTTAAATTTATTAAAAATTGCATTTGTTTACTAATTTAAGGGATTAAAGATTGACAGTATAGTATTGTACTAGATAGATAAATTATTAAAAATTGCATTCATTTACAAGTTTTAGGTTTTTATTTACTTTTTCCATTTTCCATGTCTCACCCATGTTAAAAACAATTACCTTTACACGTTTTCGTGCTACGCGATAATTTATCAAAACCGATCACTCGCGTAGTGTGAGGGACAGGTGTATTACATTTCCCTGGTCTTTTTTTAATCTCAAAAATGTTATCCCCTATAAAAGCACATGATTATATCTACCCCCCTGCCCCTCTAATAAAAAGTTCCTGCCCCACTGAAGATACTATAATATAATGGTTAAAGAAAGTTATATTTGTTAATGTTTCTTAGTAATAAACATAAATAAAATAAAGTTGCATTTAGGTTAAAGTTGTGAGGTTCTCAACATGTTTGGTATCCAATGTAAGTTCGAATATCGCCGGCCAGCTAATAATTGTAGGGTCAAGTATCTAAAATGCGAGGTATTCCCTGCACAATCCGTACATAGGCCTGCTGACTTCAGTGGAAGAGCATTGAATCTGTGAGAAGCGATGTGCCAGCATCGTTTGGTTTTGAATGATGTGGATCTAGGCCCGTTGATTGGTGCTTAATGCCGTCATTGGAATATCCTAGTTGGCAGATTCTAAGTTGGTGTAGACAGTTGGGTTCTAGAAAATTGTCCCCTGTGTATCAAGATGAATCCATTTAGCCACGAGTGCAACCACGATTAGGACATTGGTTAAGACAACGGTTAAAGAGTTGTGATCCCACTGCTACCAAGTGAAGTATCACTATGTCACGTGTCGATGGTTGACCGGGGATGGGTGAAGGACTAGACAGAAGGTCATGAGTTTGACGGCAATGTATGAAAGCAGATTGCTTCGAGAAATATACCAACAGTAGTATATGTGATTGATTATGTCTCTCGCTTAGACCCCTAACCTACAAATGATAGCAGTAGCAAATATTTAAATGTGGGAGTGTAATAGTGAGCCCGTGACCTTTACATTTTAGTGTCAGAATGGGATATTAATCTATGATAGCTCGGCGTCACATATATGTGTCAGATAGTACGATAAGCTCGGCCAGGCCTTACACAGTACAGCTTTGGTTTTTAGTGTAAAGTGTGAACTGTGTTCTTCTTTTCATTGTAAAGGCCATATTGTGTTTGTCCCCCCTTTTATATGTTTCTATCCACCTTTCCTTTACCTTCTTCCAAATATGTTAGAGATGTAAAAAACTGGACATGCACAATATCTGGTGGAAAAACTTGTAGGACACAGTACGAGGAATAAGTTGTGATTTTTTCTAAACAGCAACTGTAACACTTGGTACTGTAATATATTTCACATTACATTGTAATTAAAGATATTTAGTTAACATTAATACACATTCTTTTGAGATGAAACAGTGTTCCAGAAAATTTAAACATAGATAAACCTTTTTATCTAGTATAATTAATTTACAAAATAATCTTTTAGCAAAGGTACAGCTTTAACATCCCATCACATTATGAATGAACATGACCATGTTTATATTTTGTGCAGGTAATAGAACTACCATTGATGAACCCAGAACTGTTCCAGCGAGTGGGTATCACCCCACCCAAAGGTTGTTTACTGTATGGACCACCAGGAACAGGAAAAACACTTCTAGCCCGGGCTGTGGCTAGCCAACTCGATGCTAATTTTTTAAAAGTAATTTTTTTTAAGTATCTTTTTTTTAACTAGCTTGTTTGACAGCTTATTCAATAGTGTGTCTGTCTACTGATCGAAGGGTGCCGGGTTTGATTTCTGACATGGCTAAAAAAGTTTATCATTGGTGAAATGTGGGTTTAACCTTTGTTAGTGATGTATTAATGGCTGGGGGCAGGATGTTGTGTATAATTAAAATTTAAGTTAGTTTATAACTTGTGTAAACTGGTATAATCATTCAGTTCAGAAAGTATACATTAAATACCTCAAATAATTGAAAACTAATTTAACCAGCTTAATTTTTAGATATGCTATACTTTAAGTAGAGAAATCAAAATTTTATTTGACTTTTTACCAGAAATTACCAGAAATAATAGTTCACACTTCACTATTACAAATTGTTTTTCTTATTATATTTGGAAGAAGATAACAAGAAAGGTGGATAGAAACAGTAGAAAAAGGAAATTCGTTAAGAATCATAGGACATTAAGTTAGCAACATTATGAACAACCCAAAAGGGCAATAAGATGTGACAAAAAATATGTTTTTATGCAAATAAAAAAAGTAGATAATCCTTAACAAAGATAATAGGCCTGAATTAATCAGTAAAGTAACTTAACAAAAATGTTATCCAAACAAATATAACCTATGAAAAATTTAAATTGGCATCATATTCCAAGTTTGTCATCGTACACATCGAGAGCCTATTTACCATGCAAAGTTAAATATTGGAAATGGGAATATTCTGCTCAATGCGGATGATTGTGAATATTTTTGGAAACATTACAGATTTTTGGCCCTTTTTCTAGTGAATTATAGTACATAAAAGGGGAAAAATAGTACTGAATGTCTGGATTCAATACACATTGAAAGGAGTAACTTAGAGAAGTGCAAGGTTTACACTCTTCAGAAAACAAATTCACATCAAATATACTTCACAATGATTTTTAGGCAACATAATATCCCTTTTCAACTGTAGGAGGTAGGAGTGTGCAAATACTTGAAAATGTGGGTTTTGGAGTCCAGTTTTAGTAGCTGCTTGAACTCTACTAAAAGATTTGTACAAAACTCAAAAAATTTGATTTTTTCACAAACTCAGAGTTGAGTTAATTTATTCAATTTTAAAATACTATTTCACAGCAAATAGAGACCCTTAATATTTCCTTTTGTCTAATTTAAAAAAAAAGTACAATTATTATATTAAATATCTTTTAAAATTCAAATTTGTGTAAGTATAAATTTTTTCACAAAAAAAATCATTATGAAGTTTCTCTGTTTTTACTAAATGGATCTATTGCAGAAATTCAACTTGAATTATTTATAGTGTAATATTATATAGTATAGTAGTATCACTCGAACTCGAAAAAAAAACTGTTTTCATTCAAACTCGACTCGAAGTAAAACATGCCCATTTGCACACCCCTAGTAAGAGGGCATTTTTTATTAAATCATTAAAAACCTTGTATTGAGAATACTATTAAAACAAACAAAACAAGTAGTGAGTCTAATTACTTAAACAACAATTATATTAAAACTAAAAGTGTAAATGTAAAAATAAAGTATATGTTTTTAATTAATATCTAGGTGGTGTCTAGCGCTATCGTGGACAAGTACATCGGCGAGAGTGCTCGCCTCATTCGAGAGATGTTCAACTATGCACGAGACCACCAACCCTGCATAATCTTCATGGATGAGATTGATGCTATTGGTGAGGATTCTTGCATACTGGATGGTTTAACTTCACAGTTAATAGAATTTTCTTACAGTTTATTAAGTAAGAACAGCCAACACAATTGTAGTTGTTAGCCTCTAAGACACACTTAAAAGGGAATTTGAATGGTTCACCTGCTTTCAAACTTTATTAATACTTTTCTGCAATTCAAGTATTGAAATCTCACAGGTGTGGTTTGAAAACACTTTTAAGTGATGGGCTTTTAAATCACGATATATTGATTACATTTTATTCAACAATAAATGTTTGATAAGCCCTGATTATTTATACTCTAGAAGTTTTAATATAGTTCTTTAGGGAAAACCTCTTCCCACTTTTCGAGATACATTTATCTATATATGAGAGAAGGTACAAGATAGGGGATAGTAACACACAGATGAGAATAAACATATTAAGATGAAGACCAAGGATAGTTGGGTGAAGGGAGCTCAGAGAATTGTGGAGGAAAGAGCAGAGGACTGGCTCATCCTGGGGGAGAAAGGATATGTTGGAGAGGCTTATGTTCCAAATGGAATCATCCAGTGGCTGGAAGCTGTTCTTGATGATGACAAGACCACACTGCTCTTGAAGTTGTTAGATAATTTACCTAATTTATTTTAACAAAGTAAATATGGCACCAAACGGCTATATTGGGTTTATTGTATTAAACATTGAAAGGAGGTTAGAAGGGCAAGGCCTACACACTCACCAAAAAATTGTAGGCCTCAAAGTTCACAATTCAAACACAACAAAACACATAACTATGTAATTTTCGGAGTACATCAGGCCCCCCCTTCAACATAAGAGAGTAAAACACATGCTGCCATAGTCCAGTCTGTATTTTACTATCTTCCGCTGAAGAAGGTGACTGATTTACCCTGAACATTTCATAATTATGTGTTTTGTTGTGTTTTTAATTGTGAAATTTAAGACCTGGTAAGTGTATAGGCCTTGCCCTGCTACCCTCCTTTAAAATTTATTTTAGTTATGTTGTTTACTCTTTGGCTTTGTGACATTCATGAATTCATTATGGTAGCGATTTTAAGATGATTACCCTACGGCTTTATGGGTGACGATACAGTAGACACAATATTATGTAATCAACACCACCTTTTTATGCACATTCATTTCTTTAATATACCAGTGTAAAAGAATATTTTGAAGCTCCAAATTAATAGCTTTATTATTTTGTATGTTAATTTAGGCGGGCGCAGGTTTTCTGAAGGTACTTCAGCCGATCGGGAGATCCAGCGAACACTCATGGAGCTCCTAAATCAGATGGATGGTTTTGACTCCCTTGGACAAGTAAGTGTTAGGGATGCAAAATTATTTAAAATAAAGATGATTAATTTGACAATTTAGAATATATTAGTTGATAAAATTGTTGAAATTGAAGTGCAAATATAATTAGATTTAGTTAAATAGCAGTTCTTTAAACTAAGTTAATATTGTAAGTATTTATTGCACAGGTGAAAATGATAATGGCCACCAACAGACCTGACACTCTCGACCCTGCCTTGTTACGACCAGGTCGTTTAGACAGAAAAATAGAGATACCTCTGCCCAATGAGCAAGCTCGCCTAGAGATTCTAAAGATACACGCTGGGCCCATAGCCAAGCATGGAGAAATAGGTAAACATTTTATAACTTTGAAACATGTATTATCAAATGGCAGTTATAAACTAAGTTATCATAACATGTTTTCGATTCAATTTCATCTGAAAAATCATTTAAAAATGACAATTGCCAATGCACTGATAATCACCCGATAACGATTCATCAGTGTCCACATCGGTACACCCCTACTAATAAATTTGTTTGACAAACTTTGAATTGATTATTTTTATTTTATTTCAAAAGTTTTTTTTATATTATTTAGAGATGGGCCACTCGAATCCAATGAATATTGACAAGTATTCGAGATTTGAGGATTCGGTGTTTTACTGGATTTGATGGTCGAATCTTTCACCTCATAAACAAAGCATAATATTTTGAATTCAAAAATTACTTAGTTAGGCCTACTTGAAAAGCACAACTTAATCTGTAATATTTATTTTGTCGGAGAAAAGAGATAAACATAAATAAAATATTCTTTTAAAAATAATCTTTAGGTGTGAAAAATCTTACATGTCTAGTACCCTAACCTCCCACCCCTATGGGAAACTTGGACTCGACCGTTCCGGCACATGCTCACTTCTAAAACTTTCACCTCACGAACAATCTTGTAAATATTTTAATGAACACATTAAAACTCTTCAAAAACTTAAAATCAAAACTAGAATTACAAATAAACTCGAAATAAATAAAACAAATTAGGTCTTTTTTTTAACAAAAATAAAAACACATTACGCATGATACAAAGTCTGCCGCCATGACGTATATTATATTTACTCACCAGAGTGATGCTTAAAATAAAGATACTGTTAATTCTTACTACCAAACTGTTTTAATTATCTACAACTATGCAAATTACCCCAATTTATTGCATACAATCCTTAAATTTAAACATTTTATTGGGTTTCATGAGAAAGAAATAATCAACAGTCAGACACATGATAACACTGTTTATTTATGCCTATCGGCCTATGTATTGTATATCGATTGTTTGTTTAAAATTGATTCAGGTAATCTGATCACTTAGTAAGCACTCTTGAGTTTTAAAAATCAAATAACGACTTGCTAATTCATAATTTGTTTTTAAATTGATTTTAACTTAAGAGTTCGCCAAACCGAGATTTGAACCTCAATCTTCCTGTCATCGGCACTCTAGCTCATTACAATACCAGTGTGTTAGCTAATTAACCCACTGAGGTGGGTTAACTTCAATATAGCTTTGGGAATATTTAATATATGAATAGATTCAATCTCGCTTGGAATTTAAAAAAGTGGACTTTGCACAATCCTACATTTAATATTTGCACAAATAGGAACTTGTATGCAAATGAATGGGTTTTACAAACAAACAAATATTCTGGTACTTTCTATTAAATGTTTCATGGGTATTTTGTTTTATTCTTAGATTATGAGGCAGTGGTGAAACTCTCTGATGGTTTTAATGGTGCTGATCTACGTAATGTGTGCACAGAAGCAGGTTTGTTCGCTATTAGAGCTGAACGGGAGTATGTTGTTCAAGAAGACTTTATGAAAGCGGTGCGAAAAGTAGCTGATAACAAGAAACTAGAATCCAAGCTCGACTACAAGCCAGTTTAAAATACTATGTTTTTTTTATTCATTGTAACATGCTTGATACAATTATTAAATTTAATTGAATAATTAACATCTTCATGAAATACTATTCATTTCATTAAATACCACTGTAATATTTTATACTAATGGCCTAAGCAGTAAATACATTTATTATTTATTCTTAGTGCAATTTTGCCCTTTATTTCTTAAGAGGTGAAGCTAAAACCACCACTTTAAAAGGTACTATCATCTAGACTATTCTCCTCAGTGTCTCCTCAAATCGCCACATCATCTGGGTACAGTACAGGCTACTAAATGTAGGCATTTTTTTAATCAAAAAATCATGTTTAACATTGAAAAGGACCAATGGCTAAATAAAATTGTTTAGTTTTCATTTGTTAGATAAAGGCATTAATACAGAAAAATTAAAATTCATGTTTAAAATTGTTTGTATTTTTCTAAAATAGAAGGCAGAATAAATAAAGATGTCACCTTTGTGAATTAAATTATATCCACATATTTTTTTCTTTATCTAGATGGGCTTTCTATAATAAATTTTCACAATTCAGTTAATATTTTTCTTATTTTTATCAAGTACCTAGAATAAAAGGTTTAGTCAGACACTTTTGCGCAGTCTCTAGCATGTCTGCTTACTGAGCTAAGGGTCTTGGGTCCGATTCTCGGCATGGCTGAAAAATTATCATTGAAGAGAATATCGCTTTACCCTTTAACATTGATAAATTAACAGCCGAGGACTGGATGTTGTCCCTTCCTAGTTTTAAGATAGATTATAAAATGAAGAAGCTATGACAGGCCTAGCAAGCCGGTAGTGGAGAATAAATGACTTGAATAAAAAACTGCCACAGGTTGGAAACAGTAATGCAAGTAAGAGTAAAAGTAACCTAGAATAAAATGTAGTAACAAAACTATTTGAGATGTGGGGCAAGCTGAGATATGTGTATCTCTTCACCCGATATTGTGATAATTAAAACTTTGTTCATCCGTAGTAGAATAAATCTTGTAATTTATAACTTGGTTTACCTTTACTCAAATCTTCAACAGAACTTGAGATTTTTAACTGACTCGGCTCCAAAGTTAAAATATCCTCTAACATAACACCTGTTAAAACAGCTCATATCTTAACTTGTAAAATGTGCTTGTTTGCTCTAAACTCCTCGCTGCCAATGATGAATCACGGAATAAATCGTATAAGAAATGGTTATGTAATAGGGCCTTGTTTACAATATTCAACATAAGCCTTTTCTAACTCTCGTAGTCTAATCTTGTCTTTTTGGGAGGTAAGTGGTGCAAACCAACTTATTTTGCTCTACCGAATTTTAACTTCCAGACTGCAATACTATGAAAACTTTATTCATAGTAAAAGCTTAATCTTACCTTGTCAGGTTCCACTATGGGCCTATCGTATTTAAGTTGCACCGTAATAGAACCAAGCAGGGTAATCTTAATTCTGACACCTTTCAGAATAAATAAAGTGTAACATAGCGTTAGTAGCAATGAAAGGTTGGGAGGTATAACAAAGTGGATAATAATTATCATTAGATATCAAGTTTTAGTATGATTTTATAATAATGCACATGATAAAAAATAACTTATTGGCGTGAGCCAGAAATCAAGCCATACTAACCGGGCAGCCATTGCTGCATTAGTGCTAACATTTGTAGTTAGAGGATGTCGTGATTAACACAATGAACCACCCTCCAGCCACTAATTCCAGTTTTACAGACCGGAGCCGCTACCTATTTATTCAAGTAGCTCCTCATTTGTCCTCACGAGGCTGAATTTGATCTCTTTACAGACCCAATTCTTCAGAGAAATATCCTGGAAATGCCACGGATCAAACCCTGTATCTGTAAGCAGGAACTCTGAATGCGGCAGAAAAAAATAAACTAATAAGTACAAATTTAATTAAGGAAGGCCACCTATGGATAAAGGTGAAATATGGGGAGAGTTAAGGTACAAAGGTAATCTTACTATCTTGTTAGCCCTGTTGTAGCTTCATATGGTTTATAATTTAACTTAATACTGAAGAAAGACACAACATCCAGTCCACAACCAATAATTCATCACTGTGGAAGGTTAACCCCACATTTCACCAATGATAGAGGTTTTGGTCATGCCAAGAATCGAATCCGATATCTTTAGCTCAGTAGAGAAACATGCTTCCGACTTGGCTAAGGTGTTGGGTTAACCACTTTAAAACTTTTCTCATTTTTAATTCAATTGGGATTCCTCATTAAAAAAAGTGAGCAAAGGACAAATGAAAGTTGTGGGTGGAAGAATCGGTGGATAATACAAATAATGACGAAATCTGATTAATGGATCAATAGACTAGAAACTATGTAACTATGCTTACCATAGTCAATTTGGATCATAAAGGGTATCAAATTACATGTTTGTGTAAACTATAACTTTCATAACAAATAAAATGTAGGTACAAGCTTAAGTTAAATTTAGGCTTAGCATTTTGCACAATTTAATGCAGAGCCACTTTTGATTTGGTATTTATTTTACACATGATTACACTGGGATTTTAAGGTCACTGCTGTTGATAATTTAACTTATATAATCTTTTAAAATAAAAATATTAATTTATATTTTCAGAACATTTTGCCTGTCTCAATTTTTTTCTTTCTTGATATTCCTTCACGTTATCAAATTTCCTTTTATATAAAACAGAACATATTAGTGGCGCGCTAGCGTTTTTAAACAAATTACAATTGTCATTAATTTCTGAAATGGCAAACTGTAACTCATCACTTTTTTTAAGTTCTTCAGAGTTTTCTTCAAAATGACCACTTGTTACATTAAAAGTAAGTATATCAGCAGGTTTACCTTCAATAGGAACTAGAGTCCAAAGTTTATGTTTATCTGAAAACAATATAGTCCAGGGTTCTGCTTGTAACTTGACTGTCTGCACTAAATTACTAGATATGTTTTTATCACTACCAAAGATGGTATAAATATAACAGCCTTGCAAAGTGGATACACATACGCACAGAGTTGTTGAGTTATCATTTAATTTATGGGACGTAAAGCTTCGCACTGGTAACATTTCAGATTGATCCTGCATTTCTGTACAGTAACATTCAGCCGATTTAGAGCTAGGATTATTATTTGAAACATTTAACTTTCTTGTCGAGTGAAGCAATTTGTAACTTTCTGAAACATTACCACAATTGAGTAGATGAAGTTGAGTCCCACAAACATAGTCCCAAAATCGAACAGTTCCATCTCCTGAACTGGATACTAAAACAGATGGAGCATGAGGCAATTGTGAAATACACGATACAAACTGTTCATGACCTAAACAGTATGCTTCCACATTATAACAATTGGGAAAATTAGAAACACGTATTTTCTCATCACGGTCACATGTAATAATGTGTTTCTCGTCGTTGGTAACTAATATATCTAATAGCATAGACAGGTGGCCCAAGAGTAATGTTCCTACTTCTTCAGGATGATCAACTGAGTATAAGTAAGCATCACCTGACTTATCTGCTACAACAACGCTACGACCACTGGGTGTAAACTTAGCATTACTAGCAGTTCGAAGTAAAACACGGGAACTAACCAGGGTCCAATCCTCAGTTTTCCAAAGTCTGATATGTTTGTCATCCATACACATAACCATCCATCTACCACATGTTGACAAACAAGCAGTGTCTACATTAAGTGAATTTTGAACGGATTTGCCACGTTTATCTTTATTTGATGCAACATCATCGTGAGTAAATGGTGGTTCTAAGAGCCTCGAAACGCGCCTATTGATGTTAATTCCTAATGCCTTTCCATTACATGTCACAAGAACAATATTTGAACTTATTGATAAGGTTGCCATCTTTAGCAGTTAGCACAGAATACAGATCATTAAACAAAATTATTGTCCAAAGTAACTACTATCGCTATTCATCAATGCAATGTAGCCAACTCATATTACGAAAATTACCACAATAAACTCAAACGGACCTCATTTGCCACTAGATTTTCTAATGTTTTAAATTTTTTTGTGTGTCTAGATTAAATATGGGAACGGAAGGTAAATGACGTATTATAGGAATGGAATGACCAGTGGATCTGAGAAAAGAAGGCAAAAATTTCCTTATCAACCGTAAAGCTGAGGGGGAGGAGTGAAGGACCAACTTATATCAAAATGCTATACCTCTTAGAAACGAAGTTGATAATTTAGACTACTTTCATCCAACCCCTTTCTTTAAACATTTCTACTTAACCAAGACACTACCTACTTAATTGCGTTAGCATTTATAAAAATATATTAACTAACACTCCTACTACTAAAAATACTACTACGAGATTGAAAAAGCCATAAAAATAGTACTTACCAAAGCTTAAATTAAAATTGGTGTTAACCCAATTCAGTTGATTCAACCCACCAACCTTACATTAGTTTGGTCCTTAGTAAATTGATTTTAATGATCTCAAATCTAGTAAATAATTTGTTAGGCTTACATTAATAATATTTGGCAAAACCCCACATTATAAACATGTTGAGAGGATGAATGTGGTCCGAGTGACGACTGTAGTATTATTGAAAAAAAAGGTCAAATATTAGGTTTTGATTTCTGTTATCGAGAAGCAGTTTGTAAGTGACTGTCCGACTGCGCCATCTATCTTAATACAATGATACATGGACCAGGCAGTTTTGAAGACTGGGGTTAGGTTAGCGCAAGCGGACCCGAGGGAACTAGAGGCGGATCGGACTACCAATCATCAGGTTCAGGAAAGCCGTAGAAGAAGGCGACGGAGGTTTGGTTGAGTAGGAGTAGATGGACGATACAGACCATACTGGTCTGACTCTGGTGAAGAAGGATCCCAGGAAACGTTGCCGATAAGTCCTTGTCGGTACAGGAGTGAAGAAGAGGAGGATGAGCTGAGAAACGATCGGCAAGAGTACAAGGAGAGAACTAGGGGGTGCCGCAAAAGTGAGGGTGAGGAGGAGTTGCTTATAGAGTGGAACCGGGTTGAACTAAACGATGCGACGTCAAACTCCAGACCCCTTTAGGTGAAACCTCCGAGTTGAAGGGGATGGGAGAGATTGTTAAGGAGGTTAAGGAAGTGAACCGAGTGTTAAACACATACCAGATGAGTACGGACACTCGGACAGACCTCCTGCAGGAGGAAGTGTCCGTAGATCGGAGGGTTACCACAAATGCCCCGAGGTTAGCGTTATGTTAGAGGGGTTGGAGTTACGTTGCCTATTGTATTCCGGAGCGGATATCAGTTGAATCTCTGAGGAATTGACTAATCCCATCTTGGGGAAGAATCCCCAGGTTCCTTGTATACCTTTGCCAAGGACGACCATTCTCTGAGTCACCAGCAGGAAGAGCCCAATAATCACTAGGCAGGTGCAACTGAGCATTGATTTGATTACTCTACAAATGCCTGATTGCTAGTCCAGAAAATATGACTTATCATTATGTAACCTTATTCACTCTTCATTATCTTCATTCCACATCTGGACCAAATGTATCCCTAAGTTCTTTGTTTTTGAACACCCTTGCATTTATTCTTCACATCTAAGGTAAGATTCCTAAAAACTTTAGCACTAATTTCATTATAAACTGTTGTATTTTTATTAGATACTACGCATTATTAGTTCTATATTAGGAATGAATATAAACTCATCCTTAAGATTCACTTTACATATTATTTTACATAAACATTACAAATTTGTACAAAAAAAGTTCCTTATTGATATTTTAACACTCAACATTAAGCATAACATTTACTCTCCCGTTCATTCATCACTGTGAAAGGGGAGGCTCCAATTTTATTGTTTTTTTTCTCTCTCTCTCTCATTATAATAGCCTTTGAATACTGTACTGCCGATATTTGAACACGCGTCATTAGAACATTAGGTATAACATTTCTTCTGCCATTCATTCATCAGTGTGAAAGGGTAGGCTTCAAATTCGTTTTTTTCTCTCATAATAATGGCTTTTAAAAATTGTATTGCACATACCAGAAAAAAAAATAGCTTGTCTATGATTCTATCACAATGTAGGCTGGCTCTCTTATTTATATTTAAAAAGACGCTTAGCGGCAAGAGTTTAACTAAGTCATAGACTACGTATGTTAGTGCCTAATATATAGTTTCGTAGGCGATGGCTATTGGTGAAAAGTTAAAATGGAGTTCAATGATTTCTAGGGTGTAACAAATGTCAACTATAGTGTTTTAACTTGTCGTGTGATTAAGTGTTTTGTAATTTTGTTCTTTATATACAATTGTGTGTGAAAGTGTTAAAATATTAACTACGAATGCTATAACCTTAAAATCGACGGGAGTAGGTTTTTAGGATTCCTCCATTATGAGGTAAGTTGACATACCATATCATGTTTAAAATCTGGAGATTAGACCCGATCTAATGTTCAAATCAAGCTCCTTTACATGTTTGTACAATATTATGTATGTGTGTTCATAAAGTTCCTTTGCATACTTTATACGATGCATTCATTCCTATAGCATTGTTTGTTGACAAAGTTTGTCATTTAATAGCAGGTCAAACACCTTTGGATGACACCTTCGCTAGATGTTGCCTATTTAAGTATGTAAGTTTCATTTGATGATACAACTAAATGTATGTAGGTTTGACATAATACTACATATACATAACATTTCAGAAAACCAACTTTCTCCACTTAATTAGCTAAATTGAAGAGAAAAAAAAGTGCTGGCATATTATTAAATAAACTTAATCAAGTGCAAATATACCGTAGCTACAAATTTTCTAGTAAATTAATTAACTCGTGTCTACCAACTAAACTCTTCTCAAACAGGGTGTATTATCATACTTTTAGAGTATGTTACCTGCCTCGGTGGTGTAGTTGGCTAACGCTCTAGTCGTGTTGAGCTCGACTGCTGAGGACGGGGAGATCGAGGTTCGAATCTTGGTCGGGTGAACTGGGGGTGGTTTTTCCTAAATGGTTTTCCACTCTCCCTCCGCGCAAATGCGGGTTCTCTTCCTCTAATTCAACCTTCCCAGTTCCTAATCCATTAGCGTAATTAGTACTTAAAACGTATAACCCGAACGGGTAGTAAGATGCGGTGCTAAATAATAATGATAATAATAGAGTATGTTGACTAATTGTGAAACTATGACCGACCCATGCACACTTTATTTACCCTTGAAGGGCTACACGTTGCCCCTACCCTCTAAACTAGGGGAAACATGAGTGAAACTTGTTACCTTTCAGAGTAAACGATGGGTACATATACCTATTTGAAAGCTTCATTGTAATTCTAGGGAAATAGGCCGATAATTTAACCAATTTAGTTTGTGGCTGTCTATGGTGCACTTCGTTAAACCCTAAAGGGTAGGGTTCTAATCTTGACGGCTTATACTTGTAAGCATAGTGGAATAATGCAAGGTAAGTTTGTTATCTACTTCACAGGGTAAATGAAGGGTATATTAGTTATTCAGTTTGTACTTACTCATGTAATTTAAATTATTGTGCTATAAAAGCCTCTCTTTTTGGCTCTTAGTGGCTCATACAGTACTTACCACATAATATATATATTAAATAAACCAACAATTGGATAGGGCCTGTTAGAGCATTGGATCACAAAGCCAAAAGTCCTGAATTTGAATCATGTGTCCTAGTTGTCATTTTTCATTTAATTGGATTATTTATAAAAATATTTTCCATACATTTAATCCACATTTATTACATGAACATTTCATGGGACTCAGCTGTAAAATAAAGTAGTAGGCCTAGTCAAATTGAGCTATTAGATGTAACCTATTAAATTATGTTATGGTAGGTCTAATCATTTCTGTAGATAAGTTATACATATTTATAATTTTAAGTGGCTTAGTGCAACAAATATAAAAATTACTGCTAATTTCTTTAACACCTAACAATTCTATTATCGGTATTTGGTATAGAAGATCTAAAAAAAATCAGATAGCACTCTTAGGCATTGTTCCTTTTAATTTTTTATTTGGTCACAATATGACTTTTGATTGCCGGTTATGCGTACAACTTGAACAGGTAGTAAGATACAATGATAAAAAAATAGCCAGTCCAAACACACATTTTACCAATGTTCATTGATTTAGGGAATTAAAATTACTAAAATGAGGTAATTTTGTTTTTGTCATTGGAGCTTTATTATTTAATCAAATATAAATTCAAAATTGACTATGATTAACAATTAAAAGTAGAAGTATGGTATTAAATTTTGAAGAAAAAAAACACGATTCAATTTTGCTATATTTTGCGTAGGCCTATGTATTATGAATTAAAAAGTACTACATTGTACTTTAAATATGTTTTGATAACCATTTTAATGTTCTGAATAAAAGTTCATAAAACCCATTTCACGAAATCTTGGTGGTCTGCTGATTATGCTACAAATACTTAAACTATAAGCTTACAGGAGCTACATAATAAAGTGTAAGAGTAAATTAAGGTTTTTTCCTTGTTTGCGAGACACAGACAAATATACTATTTCGAAGAAGTCGTCTGCACTACATATATGAACAATGAAGCACTAAATAGTTGTGTTGATGTTATTCCTAACATGATTGGCTGACAGAAACACATGGTACACTTCATATAACATAACATACAGTAATGTGAAAGTTCTTCACTGGATAGTTCTTACGTTGACCGAGTGGTGATCTTGGGGTAAAGTGCTTCTCTCAGGATCCGATATTCGTGGGTTCAAACCCAGCTGAGGTGAACAGATTTTTGTTGAGTTATAAAAATATGTAGCACAACTTTCTTCAGAGGGGAAGTAAAACCGTCGGTCCTATGTTAATTGTGGACTGTAAAAGAACCCTAGAAGGTATGTGAAAATACTTCTCAGCAAAATTGGTGGACTCCTTTGTTCTCGCTTATAGAAATCCTCTTGAGCTGATATAATTAGTTGGTTTAGTAAGTGTATGTTAATTACTTCAAATAAATTAAATTAAATATAATCAAATGATAACTCTTAAAGTGAATATCACATCTTCGTTAAGTTGAGTGCATTCTGAAAGCTTACATTTAAAAATTTAAAACACAACAAAACCTTTATATTACGTTAATATTAAGTCATAAGTTGATCTTAGTCTTGGTACAAAGTTGTGATTAATATATTCCATGCATTGCGTCATCGATAAACATTGACAGTGTTCCATACATCAAAAATAAGTATAGGCCTACGGTCAGTGTTGAATAATCAAAAGGGACCTAAAAGTAACTTAACATTTTTAATATTCTTAACTGCTTACATTTCTGTTTGAATTTTGCATCTCTCTCTAATCATTATAACTAGGTACTTAAAAAAGTAAATCTAAAGTTACTGTATAACTTTCAATAAGTATTGAAACCTCATTAGAACTTCACCATACCCCAAATCGGATCACAAACCTTAGTTTGGAAATCATTGTATCGTACACTGTTTGGTTTAATTCATGCTAAAAACCTGTCCTTGAGTTATGGTCAACAAGGCAAGAAATAACTATTGTCAATAAGAATACTGTCACACAGCATTGGATATTTCAAAATACTTTTATGTAAACACATTTTTTTAAAAATTAAATACAATGAAAGCTGTTGGTCTTTGCATAACATTGATTCTGTAGTGTAATACAGTTCATATTAAATTACCTGGATGTTGGTGTAAATATAAGTAAAGAGTATTTTAAAAAGGCTCTGTGATATTGCTTTGTTGAAATCGTTGGTGGCACAGTCATTTCAGGTTAACTGAAACTTAAAACTTTTACTTGGATAAAGGGAATGCTTATACACTATATTTTTAATACTTATACTCTATGATTTATATTGATGACATTTTGTATTATTACCCTAAATTAGTTACAAACTTTTTTTTTCAAAGTCTTATAGTTACATAGCAAGTCTCTTAAATTCCACACGGGGTTGATTAAGAGATACCAATTTTTCAATGTTTGCTTTTAATCCTTTACGTGTACCCACTTTGACATCACCCTACTTCTTAACGCCGCCTCAGATAATCATACTTGCACTAAAGGGCAGTACAGCCCACTTTGGGAATCTCAGCCCTAAATGAATAGTTAACTGCTGAAATTTCCAAAGACTGCAATCTTCCTTTTTATCAAATACTTAAGAGGTCATCCTTAAACCACATAACTATGATGAGAGAGACCTAAGGAGGGAAGGGGGAGCTCTAATGTCTTCATGGGGAGGGTGGGTACATCACAGTGTTATGATACTTATATTCTAATGTTGAAAAAATAATATTATTATTCACAAATAAATATATCCTCTGAAGAAATTTATATTTAGGATTTAAAATGGTTTCTGGGTAGTATTAAACCCAAGTCCCTCTTTTATTGTGGTCAGGCTAAATTTATAATGGTGTTTCATTTGGGGGTGGGATGTGGGGGGGGG
>CABFVX010000444.1:39235-117934 GCA_902151425.1 Timema shepardi
GGGGGGGGTAGGTAAGGAAAAGCTTCGAAACAATTTTATTCATAAAAAAATAACATTACAAAAACAAGCCTCAACTACCATCAGCCAAAACATAAATAGGAAACAAAATTCTTGACCTGGATTAGTTATTTTGAAGACCATTTCAGATCACTACCTATACTTGAAACAAAAATACTTCTAGCTCATCAACAAAAAAAACTTCCAACTGTGTAGAGTTTCCAAGAATTTCTCAAAACTCAAGTCAAAATTGTTTAAGATCATATTGACATTATTACTGTACCGTGGTAATGTTTTAAATTCACAATCATAAACTCAAGGTAAAACGTGTTTTGTGAATCTTTACTAGGCCGGTATTACAGTATCACATTTCTGTCATATTTCTTTGATCAAAGATCTGTGACCAAAGAAAATGTGATGTATCTTTGACGACTCCTCAAAGATCTTTGATCACAGAAATATTTTACAAATCTTTGATCACATATTTACGTTATAGAACATTCTCTAAGGTTTGATCATAGAAAATGATGCCTGAAAGATTATCCTGGACGTGCGAAGCAGTCTTAGCATTTCTTAGGTGTGTATTTTTTCTTTTAATTAATGGAGTGACTTTGCTACCAAATATTTAAAAGTTTCACAGTCCATGCGTAAATATTTTTGATAAAATTTCGGATCTTCAGTGTGAAGCTCTTTTAGCAGGCAGCTGTTAATCCCTCTTGAATTTCGTCTTCCAACCCAAGGCCGAACTCACAATTGTTTAACAGGTTTTCTTTTTATTCTAAGCAGCAACGAGATTATCACAATAGCACTCACAGTCACCGCACATGAAATTATACCATCGGAGTCATTTTTTTAAAATAACACATATTGTAGCAAAACTGAAAGAAATGCGATGTACTGTAATAATACATCTTTGATCAAAGACGGCGTTAAATCTTTTATCATATATTTGATCAAAGCAATATATGTAATATATTTCTTTGATCAAAGAAAAATTTGATAGTGTAGTATCGGCCTTAGCATGAAAATATTGTTATATTTTATATCTTTATTGAAATGCTCTGAAATATGGTGTTCTATAAAATGTTTTATTTGACTCAAATTGTATGGGGAAAGGAAACACAAAATGGTTAATAGTTAGTTCATAATTGGACACTCCCAAAAGGCTTCATCCCTGTGGTGTTGTTTGCAGTTCCACCTGCAGCCCTGGTGATCAGAGCGCAGCCGCACAGGCACAAGAAGTGCGCAAAAGGTAGGCACACGGATTACATTTCACTTTCCCCTTCTTGATGTCCGTGCTGCTCGTACTTATTGTTAAGTTTCATTTCATTCCTAGGCCTGCTCATTTCTTTATAGGTGTTGTATTTATGTAGAAATTGTGTATAGTTCCTATGAACTGAGAATGATACTTTGCAGTAGTGCTAGGTACATTGCCTATAAATTAACTCATTTGGTTTAAATATTCTACAAATAAATGTCACAAAGAATAGGCCTAAGTGTTGTATAGCGATATACTAATTAAAAGTATGTTCAGTAAAATCCCGGTAATCGGAACTAATTGGGACCAAGACCTATTCGAGTTAGCAAAATGTTTGGACTATAGAGGTGTTTTTAAAGTTTTACCTGTTTTAACTGTACAGTGACTTGATAGATAAAAGGAAAGAGGAGTGGGCAACTGTTTGTGGCCATAAACTGATGTTATCATCACTTTTATACCTGATAAGCGCAGCAAGCCAACACTAACTTACATCATGTTTATGAAACACAAAGTCAATATGGCTGCCTATTACTGTTGTTCCGCTCTTCATCAGAATACACTAATGAAATAGGAAATTGAAAAGAATTAGGTCTAGGTCTAATTTGGAAAACGTATTGACATCAAAATATAAAATGTAGACGTTTTACTGTACGTTGAATTCTATTCAAAAATAAAAACTTAATTTTTTCTTTTTTTGGCCTGGTTTTAACTATCCGGAATTTTAGACTAGGAGGATATTCGAGATTTTATTGTTAATGAAACTTGAACTCGCCTCTTTATGTCTGGACTTTTAAAAACACATATTAATTACATAGCCGCTTTCGACACTGGCCTTTCTGTACCATTTTTAAATTTTATGATATGTTTTATTAGGTAATTTTAGAAAACATATTGGTTACTGTCCTGAGGCACTGTTCAATAAATTATGTTTGATAATAATTAGAATTAAAAGCACAAATATATAGCAAAATGAATGGACCAGAGTAATAAACCTACTGTATTAAAACCACAATTGAAATAATAAACACAAAGTTATCATTAATATTACAAAAGTAAATAGTCAAAACCTTATTAAAATATTTTGAAAGCTTAACATCTTTTTAAAGGTTAGTGGAAAATTTTAAATAAATTGAGTGCTCACCTTAGAACCTGATGTTCCTGGGCTCAAACCTAGCCAGGGTCGACAGCTTTTTATTTAGTACGAATAAAATAGCCAAAGCTATTATTTATGTTTTAGTCCATCTAGATATCATGAGTGATAAAAATCCATAGCACAACTTTCTTCAGAGGGGAAATAAAGCGATCGGTTTTATGTCAATTGTAGCATGTAAAAGATGCTGGGAAGGTATGTGAAAATATCTTTCCTGGCAAAATAGGTAGGCCCTTTTGCTCTCACTCATAGAAATTTTTGTGTGCTAATATAACCATTTGGTCCAGAACGTTCACATAAAATACCTCAATTAAATAAAAATAAATCAAATAAAACAGGGGCATAGCAGATCACTGTTAGCAGTCTAATGTTTTGTTTGTAAATACAAACATGTTTGTAAACAGCTCTTGCTTAGGCAAGAGTGAACTGTACAAAATAGGAAACATGTACCTGGTCTATGCAGGTTGGTCAATAATATCGCCAAACAGTTAAGTATGCCATGTAACTAAGCAATCAACAGATGTTTGATAAAACTATGTTTCAACAAAACCAAAATTGCAACCAGGGCTGTGGAGTAGCCATACCTTTGACACTGACTGTTAATAAATGGCTAAAGTATAGGCTAATGGTTAGTAAAATGTGCCAATACAGATTACTTCATGAAAAGCTGCTTTGGCATTGTGAATTTATATTTGAACAAATTTGTCAAAATTATATTCATTGGTACAAAAAAATAAAATAATATACTTAAAATAAAAATAATGTATTTTCCATACACTATTATATTATTATAAGTTTTTATTTTGAAGCCAGAGTCAGTACATTTTCACCAACTCCGACTCTACAGCCCTGATTGCATCAATATTAAATATGACAGCTCACTCTTTGATGTTTTATTTAAACAGAGAAAACATATTAAATTGCTAGCTGTTATTGAAGATCTACAATCCAATTTTCCCATAAAGGACCTTATAAGAATTACTAATATATTTTATGTGGCCAAAATTTATAACTTCACATAACATGACGTGATGTATGACTATGGGAAAGTAGATCTAATAATTTTTCTTACTGTTGGATAAGGTTCTTCCTATGAATATGGTACTGTAGATGGAAACATGGCAGCAAATAATCTTCATTTAAAATACTTACCGGTAGCATAAAATTAATTGAAGAAAACCTTGTAGCTTCACTAAATGACAATATGATATTTGAATGTACTACAGTAGATATAATTATTGAAAAACAATCTTTATTAATGTTTAAAAATGCCATGAAATTAACCAAAATACAATATCCTTAGTTTGATACAATATACACACAAAAAGAGCGGTTTATTGGTGCTGACTCATATAAATACAGTTTTATTTATGGTTTTATGGACTTTATTTTAGAGCATGATAGAATCCCATTTTTCCTGTATTTAATTTATTTGTTAATTCCATTTTGATAGGTAGTTATGGTTATTAATATAAATGTATTGCAAACTACAAGAAATATTTGCTTGTTCATTCTCAGTGTAAAATATTATATTAATGTTGATTTGAATGAAGAGGGAGCCTTTTGACTCTATTCCTGTCTGTCAAAATAAGTCATTTACATTTTATTACAATTATATGTTTGCCATTTGCATGCCTTTCCTTAGTGTTTGTCATTGTATATATACATATTTCGCCTAATCACATAAATAGTTAACTAAGTAAAAAAAGTTTAAAATAAAGAATCAGAAATGAAGATATTTTAAGTTTCACTTGGGCATGGGGATCAAACTCAAGACCTTAAGATTAGTATGCCATTGCTCACCACTAAACTATCCAGGAGTTGTCTTGTACCCAGGATCATTCTTCATTCATATCTTAAGGTAGAATCTGTGATATACATGTGAAAATCCTGGATATCTCAGTGGTAAAAGCATTGGCATACTAAGCCAAAGGTCTCTAGTTCGATTCCCGTGTCAAAGTATAATTTTTCAATTTAAAGAATATGATATTTAACTGTAGTTGTAACTGTACCTAGCAATTTAACCATTTAATATATCTTGATATGCACATTTGTCGTACTATTGGCAGAATAAAGCCCTCCCAAGTCGAAGGCGGCTACGCGATCAGGTAGGTCACAATCTTAATTTAAATTGCTGATATGTAGCTGATGATTTCCACACGTCCATCACAGATTTCCTTAAAATATGATTGAAGAATGACCCTGGTTACAAGATGACTCCTGCATAGCTTAGTGATAAGAATATTGGCGTACTGAGGCAAATGTTTCAGGTTTGATTCCCGTTTCCAGGTATCAATTTTCAATTTAAAGAAAATCATATTTAGATACGGCAATAACCATAATTAACAACTATAATAACTTGGCAGTTTAATCCATCGAATTATAATTATGATGATAATATAATGATAAAAAGTTGCATTAGCTTTTGTTTGGAAGAATATTCTGTTTCACCCAGTTTTCCCATGTTTTCCAGTTCCTTATATAAATATTAAGAATTCTAGCGACTGGGATATAAAAATTAGCCAGGGACCAAGGTAGGGTGTATTACAAATTGACATTTGAATCACCTGTTAGAAAATACAAACATAATTTTTGCGGTCAACATCGCTTCTTTTTTTATTCCGACCTATTAAGTGTAATTAAACTTGGGTATCCATATAGGTAGTAAGACACTTTTTTTTATAAAGCAGATCAGGTTTACATGTTTGTATTATTTACAACCCGAGTTGTGGATTGGACAACATTGCTCTTTTTGATGGGTTTATAGGATTACCTAGTCACATATATAAAGGTAAGGATTTATGTGTAAATGCCATTGCGTGGACATGACTCGAGATTCTTTTCTGGGCTCAAGGGTCTGATTTTGCACTTGAGGTATTTGTGGGATGACATTAAGATGTGAGCAGACAAGAGTGATATTGTCGCCATAAAGTGAAATGTGGCGCTTGGGACAGGTACTTATGCCACTTTTCCCAAAATAAATTAAGGAACTTTTCAGTTGTGCTTTCTAATGTCTGTTCTGGAATCGTTTTAATCCTTTTAATGGTACCTGACTAAAGCTAGGAGTGGAGGTTTTAAAGGATGTAATTTCTCTAAATTGGTCAATACCATTTTAAAATCAGACCTAAATACAAACAATAAAATATATTTATATTACGTGTTAAAGACTAAAAAGCTATTACATTAACCTTCCAACACCAGAATCGCCAAAAAACAACTGAAGCTAAAAAGCTAAAGTGGAGCAGTTATGCTTTAAATATTAAGACATAAGAAAGTAAACTCTATATACATTTAGATTGATTGGGAAAGTGGTTTGTGAAAATACATTCCCCCCCCCCCTCTCCCCAACATCTCTTTGGGGGACAACCCTGTCAGCAGAGTGTCAAATGCCTATGGTATAGTGATGGGTCTAACCAGCTCTGTGAAGCGAGCTACAGTAGTAGCCCCATGGCTGCTTTGGTGCTGAGTGACAGCTTACAGTTGACACATTGAAAAGTGTTGGGACTTGAATAATTCCATCCACTCAGTAGAGCATTTTAGTAGGTGAGCCTTGACCTGCAAGAAGATGGGCAGTGCCTTCTAAATGTTCTTTAATGTCTTCTTTTACTTTGTTGTTTTTTTATTATTATCTATGATGTATATATGATCTGTACTATTGATTACAAGAATGAACAAATAATCATGAACAACTTTGCTTTGTGTTTTAAATATGTATAAGATATGGAAACCATTAATTGATGTCATAATACCATTTACAACAAAAAGTTAACACACAAAATTATATATCTCTACACTGAACCATATGATCTGCAAAAACATGTTTTTCATCTGTCACTTCTGACAGTTAAAATTTAGGTATAGACCTAAATGTTGACTGTCAGAAGTCACCTGTGAACTGTCAGCACCAAAGAAGCCATGGGGCTACTGTAGCTCCCATAAGCTCGCTCACTCAAAAGAGTCGTTCATATGAGTCATATCGTTTACTGCATGATTGGCTCGCTCCCATTCCCTTCACCCATCGCCTTCCTAACTTGATTACAACCTAGCGCTAACTAGTTCTCACAATTCCCGTTCCGAGCGTGCAAATATGTCCCTTCCCTTGCAACTTATGAACGAATTAGGATTTATGTGTTATTTATCCGAAGCCTATTGTGTTTGATTCTTTAATTTTATTACTTACGCATATTACTATAATAATTAATATTAGCATATAGCCGTCTAATTCACAGAATTATGTCTATTGATGTTTAAGAAAAATAGTTTTATTACTGTAGGTAGTAGTAGGCAATATTTAGTAACTATATTAAGTATTTATAGTTGATTTTTCTCGTAGTAACCCACGAAGGACGACAGAAGAGTCGTGAATGACAACTCTTGACTTTCCAGAGCGAATGAACGAGAGCGAAAAGAGTTGTGAATAATGGTGGCGTGAATGAGTCGTTCGTTCACAGCTCTCGTTCAATTTGAATGACTCGCTCACGCGCGACCCATCACTACTATGGTAGAATTTTGATGGGAAGGAACTTTTGGAAAATGTGGACATATTATTTGGCTGTCACAATGATAGCATTCTAATATGTCATTAGGATTATTAATAGTTTTTAGATGATATAAATTAAAAGTTACAGCTGCAACTGCCTTCATACGAAGGGCCTTTACTTACTAGAAAAGTTAGCAAAATACTATCAATTTTGTGCAAAATATTTGTTTTTCCTTAAAGGCCTCAGTGGTTTTCGAGTCAAGTGCTTGCCTCAGGACATGATGTTTGTGGGTTCAATCCCATTGTAGGTCGGCGGATTTTTCTTGAGCGATAAAAATCCTTAACACGACATTCTTCCGAGGGGAAGTAAAGCCGTCGGGCCCATGTCGATTGTGGTGTATAAAAGAACCCTGGACTTTCTCGGCAAAATTGGTAGCCCCTTTCTCTCTTGATAATAGAAATTATTATGTGCTGATATAATCAGTTGGTTCAGAAAGAGTACGTTAAATACCTCAAATAAAGAAATAAAATCTTAAAGACACTTTCTATGAAAATTGGACTGTACATTCAGTCTAATTGTCAAATAAGGCTCTTCCTATGACATTTTGACTTTAGCTCTATTAATGGTTAATCTTTCACGACACGACCTTGTCCAGTGCCGGAAGTGAAAAGGAATCCATCCTACGTTAATAACACGTCATCCCGTATCGATCTCCCTGTAAAAAGGGATCACCTGTCTTGAGATCGTACAAAGAAGACCATTAGTGTGTAGCCGTGACTCAACTGATAGCGAGGGGTGTTGGGGGGGAGAGCGGGCTTTCCTCATGACTGTTCTGTCAGCGCGGCATTAGTTCAGTTGTATTCAGACAGCGCCATGCGCAACAGCTGCGAGAGTCAGCCTCTGGAAGAATGGCAACACTACTGGGCATGGTAACTTGTATATACTTTAACTTGTGTTTATTTTGTTTGCAACACGTGACGAGGCTGAACCGTATGTACATCCGTGGACATAAGAAGTTCGTTGAGACGCAAATTATCTCATTCATACACTAGAATAATTCTTTTATAATCATTTCACTTCACGCATTTAATGCATGCACAATGCACAGTGCAATTTTTCATATTAAGAACCTTTTTTTGACAGCTATAAAAGTTACTTTATCTAATTTTACGTATTCACACGCCAAATCATGTTTTCTGCAGCTGTATTAAAAAATATATATATATATATATCAATACCTTTTAAATAGCAACATGTTACCAATTTTATCCGCAAAATCTTGTTTGTATTTTACAACAACGCCTTCCTTTGAAAATTTGACTCTTTATAATGGCTTACTCAATGACAAACAATATTTTATAGTGATAATTTTTTGTTTACGTCGGTTATCGAAACCGGCATTCCTAGATAACAAGGCGAAAGCTCTTCCTACTTTGATACTGTGTTGGACTATGAATTTGACCAGTTCATATCCGATTATTTTCTTCGTACCAGACTAGAAAGATGGTAAAAATCCAACTTTTGCACAATGATCGAGTCTTGTCAACAGATTTTGGTTTTGTTGTCACGTGGGAAAAACATGTTAATTATTATGTCGATTGATATAGACGATTTTTACACTTTAGCTCTGCCGGCAGTGTGTCTACATGTTGAGTTAACAGTTCCGGGTTTGATTGCCCGCAGCGCCGAACAGTCATTAATGAGATAGGACTAAACTTTCACAGCGATGATTAACGGATTGAGAACCGGGTGTTGTGTATGTTAGTTTGTAAGTCGTTTGTAAGTATCTGTAAGTGCACGTTGAATCGGGGGTAAGGTGGGGGGTGAGAGAATCGAATAATATGCTTTTTAAATAAAGCCTTTACTATTTTATAATTTTAATTGTTATATTGAATGTACATATTTTGGTATGCTTGATTAGAAAATGTCAACTTTTAACAGTGACGTTTGATTTTGATTAGGTGTCAAGTTTGGGAGGACATCGTCGAGAGTAGTTAAAATAAGGGGGTGTCTATCCAACCGTGGGCCGGTTTTTCCGAGCCTGAAGACGCGCTCCAACAACCTCCTCCGTGGCGGGTGCCGGTTATTCTTAGACCGTTGGTTCGGCAGCTGTCGTAGACGGCTATTCTGATACTTGCGGCGCGTCCTGCAAACTTTGCTATTGGCTCTGGCTATTCTGATACTTGCGGCGCGTCCTGCAAACTTTGCTATTGGCTCTGGCTATTCTGACACTTATGGCGCGTCCTGCGAACTTTGCTATTGGCTCTGGCTATTATGACACTTATGGCGCGTCCTGCAAACTTTGCTATTGGCTATGGCTATTCTGATACTTGCGGCGCTTCCTGCAAACTTTGCTATTGGCTCTGGCTATTCTGATACTTGCGGCGCTTCCTGCAAACTTTGCTATTGGCTCTGGCTATTCTGACACTTGCGGCGCGTCCTGCAAACTTTGCTATTGGCTCTGGTTATTCTGACACTTATGGCGCGTCCTGTAACTTTGCTATTGGCTCTGGTTATTCTGACACTTATGGCGCGTCCTGCAAACTTTGCTATTGGCTCTGGTTATTCTGCATATCAAGCATATTCCCGCAGCGCATCACGGACTAGAAGTCAGTTTAATCTGGTCTAAATTATCGATAATGGGGAGGCCAAGGTTTGAATCCTATTTTGGGGCAATGAAGGGTTTTTTCCTAAATAGTTTCCTACTCTCCTATACAAACTCTGACACATTTCCTCTAAATTATACCTTCTTCATCCTAAGCATATTAACATGACTGGGTACTAATACAAACTGGGAATAGCCAACATAAAATTATTCTCATGGCAATACATAGCCTGAACTCACTGAATATTTGTACTAACGGGTAAGTATTAGGAAGGTTTAATTAATAATAATGGTACCCACATTTGCATGTTGGGAGAGTGGCAAGTTATTTATTAAAAATAGTCGGTACACCCAACCATCACCTGCTAACCAGGCAAGACTTCACATCTTTGTTCACGTGTGCATCGGTGCAGATAGATAGGGCCTATAATTTCTTTATTGCGCATATGTGTTAAAATGCGAGTTTTAATGATTCAAAGCAAATGTTATGTACTCTTCATTTTACAAACAGGAAGTGGTTTGTAAGCGGAAACATAACATGGTCTTTCTTCCTGATAGTCTCTATAGAGTTGTCTGTCAAAACAAGGTCACATTGCTTATGCCAACAGTTTCATGTACATTTATTTTTTGAATGATTTACACATTTTATTATTAACTTTAAAACCAATATTATCCTTAAACCACCATAGTTTTTTAAATGATTTTCTTAAAACAGTTTTTACCTGTACTTTCTGCATATTTTTATGATTTTTGTATCCACTCTATTATTTTGATCTCACCGGCACTCAAACCAACAAATTCACTTAAAGGTAGGCATTCTTAACACCGTGTTGTACTATCCGTTGGGGCTATAACCGTTTATACTGACTGACTACACTAATGTATTAGGGATTGGAAAAGTTCAATTTAGAGGAATGGAAAAAAAAAGGGAAAAACTCTGTACACCTGATCAGGATTCGAACCCGGATATCTCAGTCATCGGCAGTCTAATCTATCGTGAGAGTGACGCCCTAGACCATTCAATGACTGAACTATTCTTTGAAAGTATCTGTTTGATAATATATTGCTTATATTACTTAGCAAGCTTGCATACAACTTTGTTGTCAACTATATTTAGTATGAAAATATAGTACAATACTGCAAATAATATTTTTATGCTCTATAAGTCATTCACGAGCTAAGTTTACCTGGGTGACTGCTCTAAATGTTACTAGAAGTAATCACTAATATATCACTACGCCAACAGCTGACATTATCACTTTGGATGACTGTAATGAAAACCGATGGTAATATATTAATATGATAGTTAACCACAGTAATTTAGGCAAATATTATTTATATATTTATTTGAGGTCGGACACAAAGTTTATTTATAGTTTTATTCCACTTAAAAAAATATTCACACCACTTTCACAAAAACTTCTAACGGACATAGCTTCAAAATGGCGACTGACGAATTTAAACCATATGGTTGAACATGACGGTAAACAAGTTTTTTACAATGATGCAGACACACAGTTGATGAAAATATTTTATTCAGTTAAATATTTAAAAAATATGATAAAATAATCATAAAATTATTTATTGTATGTAAAAAAAAGACAACAATTTTCTCTTTTCCAAGTAAATACGATGCCTTTATTAATTGATTTAATTGAATTATTAATGTGTGCACTATATTAAACATAATCAATAACATTCCAAAACAAAGAATAAGTACTTTTAATTATGTTTAAAATATTGTTTCGAGTTGGTTAAAAAGAAATTATTTAAAAAATTGAAATATTATGAGAAAACTCAAGTTTATGTTGTTTTAAATGTAATATATAACAAGTAATTAAAGATCTTTACATTTATAACAAAACTGTGATCTTTTACAAGTGTTGGCAAAAACCCAAAACCTAAATGTATGGTTTTCGAACTGTCATCCAGGTAAAAACCATCGTTAACGGAATATAGATATTAACAGTAATACATACTCGAGCTCAGTTGTATAGGCATAGATGATCAGATAATGTTCAACCACCTCTGTTGGGTTTTGGGTATCCTTGTGATGTAAAATATTTAGTCATCCAATAATTTAAACTGCTGAAGACGAGATCAAGGTTTGATCTCGGCTCGGTGTACTAAGGGTGGTTTTTCATTTATGGTTTTCCACTCTCCCTTCACACAAATGCGGATACACTTCCTCTAAAGTCAACCTTTCTAATTCCTAAAATATTAGTGTAATTAGTACTTAGGCATATAACCCGAAGTAAGCTAAAAAAATCATTTTATTTTATAAGTAAATTTAATTTAGTGTCAAGTTGATAGTGCAGGAAGTCCAAGTATTTCTTTGTTTAATTCTAACAGACAAATAACTGGCTTCCAACACTTTGCATGTGTGTGTTTCTTAGTCAGCAACGTTCAGAATTTTCCTTGGCTAGTTGTATTCACCATCTCTAATTGGTTGAATGAACATAAGCATATTGTGAATATTTGGAAAGAGGATGAAGAAAATTTGGAAGGGAGGAGCGACCAATGTTAGCCTCATATATAAATGGACCTTCTCACACCGTGGCGAAGTGAAAATAATCATCTTCAAAGAATATTTTCTTCGTTTCAACAGCGTCGTTAGACAAAGTTTTGTGTTATTTTGTTACAATATATTAACTTTGTTATAGAATTATAATTGAGAAAGAAATACAAAATTTGGCGGCTCTTTGCGGTTTGATTCACATAGATGGGAGCAGTTCTTTAATAACTTGGAAAATAAATGTAAAACCACAATCTTCTCATGTGGTTCAGCAATAAGAGCACATGTGACTGCCACAGATTGTTTGTGATCAGGGTTTAGGGCACCACATGTGTTGTATGTTATGCTCCTCTGTTTCATTTTGAAATATATAATAAAATGGTGGCATTTCACACCAATTAACTTGTTAAAAGTATTATTATTTTAATTCAATTAAAACAATTCACAGCCATAACATAATCTGTAACAAACTTAGAAGTGTATCACTTAAAAATCCTCAACGTTGATTATAACTGTGACCCCAGTCGCTAATAGCCCTTAGTTTGGGGTGAGCACCCAAGTATTTTAAGCCAGTGTCAACTTTTTTTTATCATAAGCATCTCTGGCTTTACAACCAAAATAGTAGTCTTTAAACAGGGTTGCAACATACCTGGGAAACTGAGAAAGTACTTATAATTTGTTGGGTACAAAAAAAAAAACCTGGGCAAACCAAGGAATTTCATTAAGAATGCTAAAAAAAATACTTTAATATATGTGAATTGGGGACATTAGACTCTAAGCTTTAAATAGCAGACCTCCACATAGAATAAATAGCTAACTTAAGAAATAAGCATGTTGATTGGAACACACATTTTATCCCCCTGTGTCTATTTTTATTTCCTTGAAACATTGGGTTACTATATTTCTTCATCAGGGTCAAATCATCCTATTCTAAACACCATTGACTTCACAAAAGTCACTTTTATGAAATATTATTATCTGGAATATTACTGTTTGGAAAAACGGGAATTCCTTTTACTAAACCTGGAAAACACGTAGAATTTTAGATTATGAAAATATTGTCAATTCTGTTAAAGATCTTCACTGTCCTTAATTTTGTGTAAGTTGAGTACACTATCTAAGTAACTTCAAGCAAATGGGTTGATTAAATTTTAAGAACGGTTCGATGAAAACTTTCCATGTACGGTGGTATGTTTATATTTATTGATAGGTTTATTTTTACATTTAGATTTTATAAATACACGTTCTATCTATTTCAAACTATAAATTAAGTTTTCTTTATAATGCTCACATGGAAAGGCAGCATTATAATACGGTAATGAAAGTGTTATGGGCCTTCTTTTTGATAGTTGTTTTCTTCACCAGCTTGTAAAAATATTCGTTTAGCAAGTTTTAGTTCCATTAAAATCAGATGCTCCATGCTTGATTCAATATTACAAATACCTCTTAGTTTGTGTGTTGTATGTTGCAGCGAGCAAAGCATTGCATCAGCGCGTGCTTCTGTTATGGTGTATGACGATGTTAACAAGAAGTGGATTCCCAGTGGGACATCTTCAGGGCTGTCCAAAGTGCACATTTATCAGCACCAGATTAATAACACATTCCGAGTGGTGGGCCGCAAACTGCAGGACCACGAGGTATATAGTACTATTTTTATTTTCCATCTGAGGAATTTTCACTTTATTTTTACTCCGCCTTTCTTTCCTTTAGACTAAATACTGGCGTTTTTATAATACTTGAGTATCCTAATTTATTTTTGGACCAAGTGAACTATTTTATCAAAACTAGGTGCACATTCAGAACTCAATGGGCATAGCTTAAGCCAGGACCACACTTTTATCAAATTCTTGTACTGCATCCCTATCATGGTCAGCCCTAGAGTTGGTGACGATACACACAGACATGGTCGAGACACCATTTTTACATCCTATCCTAACATCACAATCATTGATGTAACCCATTATTTCCATCGGTCTACTCAATCATGCTGCATGCACTAAGCGTACTCCAGGTGAAATACGAGCAGCAGTGTTTGATTCCATGTCCAGACATGTCACATCCTAACCCTTTAGCTTCCTTTGATGGGATGGGAAAATACAGACTAGAAGTGGGACGTAGCAATTTGATATGTGCATTGTTCTCATGATCGTGTTGAAGAAATAAGGTCCTGTCCAAACCTATGTGTTCAAGACATGCGTCGGGGGGGATACGATACGAGGATCTGATACAAATGTGGACCAGGCTTTATATTTGTACCTTTTTTTTAATATGAGGTGTGTATTTTGGGGATAGTTGTTCTATAGCTATAATATTGGTGTTGGTAATATTGAGAGTAGTCTTTAAAATGAAATGTTTTATATAGTTCAATACATTAAATTATAGGTTTCATTGTGTCAACCTATTTTTATCAATAAATAAAAAGAAAACCTGTGGTGTATAGTCTAAATATAAATAAACCACCAAGTCAAACAAATATGATAACAAGTGGAACAGCCGTAGAAGTTAACATGGACAAATTGTTACCAATTTAATTGAATGTAAAATATATGTATTTTTAACTTACAGGTGGTAATCAATTGTGCCATTCTAAAAGGACTAAAGTACAATCAGGCCACACCAACATTTCACCAGTGGCGTGACAACAAGCAGGTTTATGGGCTTAACTTCAGTAGTAAAGAGGATGCGGATTCCTTCGCTCGAGCCATGTTCCAGGCCCTAGAGGTATCGTTAATTTTTCCCAAAGCCCATGTATTAATTGGTTTGTGGGTGACTACGGCCATTTCTTAGGGCCAGTTGCACAAACATCATATTGATTCTTCAATCACCGGATTGCCAATCAGATTGATTATAGATCAAGAAAATGTTGGGTTGCGACAAAGTTAATTAGGGATCAAAATCTCCACTCAACTGACCACATATTTGACATTATCAGATACAGGTTATGTTACACATGAACACCAATAAGAAAATCAAACAGTTGATGATAGAGAATTGGCTGGTTAACTTGACCAAAGATTCGATTTACGATCATGTCCTAATATGAATAGTTTAACTGAAAATGAGATTTTAGACGCTTATTGGAGATCAACCAAGCCTCTGAATAATGTATGTGCAACCGGCTCAATACACTATTTTAAACCTTGTTTTCAGTTTGTATGTTAATATTTCAAATTTTAATTTCGGAAAAAACTATCCACCTCTTCTTCAATATATTATATTTATAGCTCTTGGTAAATACATTTGAAATTTTATTGTGTTTTGATTCATGGTTTATAAATTTTGTTTATGTTTTCTATGGTATATTTATCTTTGTTAGTGTTTAAGTGTTTATTTAAGAGAAATGTGATTATTCATGGTGGTTACAGACACGGAAAGTTGGGCATTTTTTTATGCTAAGAAATATCAATGAATTTAAATGCTTGATTTTTTTCTGCACCAAAACATTTAAACAAAAATGGGAGATTCTGTTTCTTGATGCTAACAAAATGCATTGCCTAGATATGGCATTCTTCTAACATAAGGTGGTTGCGCATAATTTGATTTATAACACATTTTTACAGAGGGGCAAATAATACCTAACACATTAACTAATGAAAAAATAACTTTCATAAATATTAATGGATAATAGCTGTTAGGTTTAATTTTAAAAATATCTTATCATTTTGATAAACAAATAATTGCCATTCACCAACGAAAACTATAAAAGGGTCAAGAAGATAATTTTTTTAAAGTTGTCTGGAAAACCTAGAAAAGTTGGGGAATTTTAAAACAAGAGTTTATAGGGTGACCTGGCGGCATAATGGTAAGGTGTGAGACTTCTGTGTTGGGATCTGGGGTTCAATCCTTGGTCCCAGTACAGATTTATCGGATTGTCAAACCCTTCCTTCACCTCTGACAAGATGTGTATTAATCACAACTTGTGAATGTGTGGAATTCCAGACCTCCACCGTGGTTCGGATTCCACGTTAAACTGTATGTCCTCCATTTCATCTCACAATCGCCCTACCATTACACATTAGCGTAAATGCGTACAACCCGAACAGGTAGTAAGACGTGGTGATGGTAATGGAAATATCAGCAATAACAACAACCACAACAATAACAACAATAAGAGTTTGTAGCCAGAAATAGCCATTTAGTTGTAACAATACATAGCTAATACACTGATTAGTAGCCTATTATCCAGATAATATTTATAGAATACTACTTAATAATATAAGTTTTCATAAACAATGTCAAACATTTTTTAAACAAAATAGTAAAATACCATAATTGTTTTAATGGCAAGTACTACTTATTATACCCTCACAAAAATGTGTACACACTTTCAAAGCTGTACCAAAATGTAATTTACAGTGTGTAGTGTGATATTCTCTCAAAATATGTTGTTAGTATTTGAATTTAAACACCACTTTATTGAATGGTAGGACTGCCAAACAAAATGACAGAACGATTGTCACTCCAGCAACATATTTGGAAATGTGTTTGCAGCACACAATCAATAGTGGCTTGAATTTGCGACAAACCCCAACATGATTAACAATTGCACACATTCGTGACAATCTGTGCCCAATGTTACAAGGCGTGGTACTCCTAAGTGAAGATCTAGGATCAGGTCTCACACAGCATCAAGTATAGTTTCTTCTGATATAGAACAGTTTACATGATCACAATAAGCACCTTGAACATGTGCTACAGCCTGTTTTTGTGTGTATCAAATTTGGATTGCCAGTTTATCTAATAGGATATTTTGTATGTTGAGGAGGGTGTACATTTTTGTGTCCTCTGTATATATAATATGTGTGATGTATATTAATGATTTTCAGATTCTCAGTAACTCCATATCCCGCTCATTAGGGCAACCCCCACTGACGACTGTACCCATCACACAACCTGTGTATCAACCTCTGCCAGTCAACAATGGCCAATATGACGAGGACATGGGATACAGGTAGGGTTACCCAACACAACGTTTAAAACTAAACTAGTATAATTAACCTTCAATTTTTTATTTTTTTTCATGTAGGCACCCATCCACGATTTTTATGGGGAAGGGAAGGACTAGACTAGACCACTTGCTAACAACTTGAGCAACACGTGGAGAAACATTTGGCTTTTATTTAGTAAATTAACTATTACATACAATATTATTCTTAATGCTGCACGCAAATAAAATAGCCGTCTCTAGCCGACACAATACCTAAACAACTTTGTGAATAAACACAGTCAGCTGTTTTGCATGCAACATAGATTATATTTAATAGATATCATGATATCTTAATACTCAATATTAGTATATCCTTAATTTTTTTAGGGGTATTCGGTGTTTAATTCGTTACATCACCGCGTTTTTCTACCTGTTCGGTTATACACTAATTACGCTAATGGTTTTAGGATCGAGGAAGGTAATATGTATAGGGAGTGTGCCCACATTTGTGGGAGAGTGGAAAACCATTTAGGGAAAACCACCCTTAGTACCCCCAACCGGTATTCCCGCCCGGATCTCCCTGTCATCAGCTGGTTTGTCTGAAAAATGCCTTAAATTCTGCGGCCACCGAAGCAGGTCTGTTGTTTAGTTGTCTTTTATGTTATTAAAATAATTATTTAAGGCTTTTGAGGATACAATGACTAATTTCTTTAAAATGCAAGGAACTTGTGACATTATAGATTAAACATGATTACAAATACATACAATGAAATATTATAAGTCTCACTCCTTACATTTACTGATAAAGTTAATGTATCTTGGGAATTTTGCACCGTTTGTTAGGCTATATTAGAGATTATTAATTAGTCAATTTACTCATTATTTCCTTCTACATAGCTTTCTTTGAGCATTTATGAATATCTACAATTCTCTCTGGGAAATGATGGCAGAATTATTTATCACAGAAATATTTTAGTACATTTTGAACAATTATTGTTTATCAGGGGTTAAGCAGGGCCGTCCAGAAAGGGGGGAGGTGGGGCACGTGGGACAGTTTGTCCCAGGCCCCAAAACATCCTTTTTTTTAAGTAGTAAAAGCATGTTTTGTTTTTTGTTATTATTTTCCTGACCCTATGCAGCTGCATCATTAGAATCTTTTATGGTTGGTATTATTTGGTAGGCTGAAGATAAGGTTGCATTTGAAGATAGAGTGAAAGAAAAATTGTGATCTGCATTTTGTGTGACTTTGTGTGCAGTGAAAGAGGAAGCAGATATTTGAATGGGTGTGTCTGTCTGTGAACATTTTTGCTCAAAGCTTAGTTGTTGTTGTAGTAGTGCTGTTGTGTGTAAGGAGGTGATGCTTGAATAGGCACAATTATTAGTAACCAAAATATTAAATAAAATGATAGAATCGTAGAGAAATAAAGTACAAATAAAATTAATTTTACTTACATCATCTTCAGGAGATACAATAAGAACATCAAAATATTGACTTGTTTGTTAATATGTGTTAGGGTTTTTACCTTTATTTGTGCTTTATTTCTCTACAATTCTATCATTTTATTTTTACTTACCTATTATATTATATTATATTATATTTGGCTTAGTACACTTTAATTTATACATAGAATCCAATTATTAGCATCTACAACATTATTGTTCTAATTCCTCTTGGGAGACAATTTCATAATATATAATATGTGATAGAAATAATTTTGCAAATTTTTATGTTATAAAACAGTTTTTTTTTCATAAGCACTGGGATAATTTTATATAAAAATGACTAAATTGATTATTTTGGGGACATGATTATTGTAAAAATGAACAATGTGAATGTGAGAGTGGTGTTATATGTAGATGATGATGTATAAATGGCTCAGAATGAAAGTGACTTGCATAATGGTTTGATCGTTTGAATGTGGTGACAGACAGAATGTCTCCAAAACTGAGGCGATAGTTTTTGATAAGTACAGATCAGGAAATTATTGTCAGCTTGATATAAATGTTTGAACAAGGGAATGAGTCTTGAGTATCTAAGCAGAATGTTCTTTAAAAATGGAAGGATTAATGAGGAAGTTGACAGAGAGCTGAATACGCACGTCTCTGAGAGTAGAATGAAGTAATACCAAAAGAGGCAAAGATGACAATATATAAAAATGTGTTGACACCAACATTGTTTCATGGATGTGAAACGTGGGTTTGTCAAGAGAAACACAAGAGCAAGGTGAATGTGATTGGTTTGAGAAATGTATTTGGAAAAACTCATATGAACATAATCCGTAATGAATGAGTGCTGAAGGAGTGCAGTTTGAAAAGAAATCCAATAGAATAATGTGAAAGAAGCGTTTTATGTTGGTTTGGAAATGTTGAGAGAATGAGTGTGGATCAAGTTTCAAAGCAAATATATGAAGATATGGCTAAATGATATGGACGAATGAAAGTGTGAAAAAGAGGAACATTAAGAGTTTTAAGAATTAAAGAACATGTATGACTCGGGGTTGGATGTTGTTGACGCAAAGGGAATATGCAAGTTTAGGGAAATGTGGAGAAATTTTGTGAGGATGGATTGAGTACAAAGTTGTTTTTTGAGTGATATGCACAGTTTCTTGCATATTCTGTAAGGGAACGGAGTGAATAGGGATGTATGCACTAAATTGACACATTTCTAAATCACACCCTATTCTTTATATTTGATCTATTTCCATAAAAATATGATTTTAAAAATGTATCAATAAAATACATATGCTCTTAATATAGTTTCTTAAAATAAACTAAAGCTACACAACATAAATTTTATTCTCTTCCATTTAATATAATAAACTTTTGCTAAATATATTTTGTGGCAAATTTATCTTCTTGTGAAATGAGGTAATAATATTAAAATTCTCAGATGTATTCTGACGTAAACAGCGTGTTTACTATCAAGTTACCCACCACTACAACACTTGGGACAAGATAAAGTCAACAAAGGCTCGGTTTATACAAAGCTAGTTCATGGCATTTCAGGCAGCGGCAGTCAAGAGGATAATTATTGTAAGCTTGTGTGTGTTGTTGTAAGTCATTCCCATATTGATAAGAGCCGATTCAAAACAATTTCATGGTAAATCAGTAAGAGTTACTAGTAATAGTGTACTATAAAATATAATTAAGGACTTTACACTCTAAGGAAAACCTCTTTTCCCCTCATGTTTAGTACTAGTTATTAAATATGGAAGAATATATAGGAAATAGAGATAGATTCTTCCATTTATAATAAAATCAAATATTAAATACTATTTTGTGAAACTAGTTAATGACTTGTAGATCATTTAGCATTGTTTGGTAGTAGTATGGATGCTGTTGCAAGAAATAAAAAGATTTTTACTAGAGACTAGTCTGCAAATAGGTCTAGAAGTGAACACTGAAAAGACTGTACTGTACATAAGTATGATCACACAAAGAACACAAATTAAGCATTCAAATTTAGAGATTAATTTGAGCAATATTATTTGACGGAGTCAATGAGTAAATATTTAGGAAAATGCTTAACTAGCAATAACAATATTAAAGTGTAAATTAGAAAAATAATAGTTCCTGGAAAAGCATGCTATTACTCGGTCAGAAATTTGTTGACAACTCACCTGTTGTAGAGGAATGTAAAACTCAGACGATAAAAAACATTAATTTTACCGGTCGTTCTCTATAGGTTTGAAATGTGGACTCTTACCTAAAAAAACTGTTCGAAAACAAGGTATTTAGGAAAAAGGGATGAGGATACTGGGGAGTAAAGGGGCTTATAAGATGATTTACGTACCCTGGATTATCCTAACAATGTATTTTGATAAATAAAGTCTCGCAAACCAAATGGGAAGAGACCATTGGGAAGACCTAGATGGAGATGTGAGAATAACATTAGGATGGACTTAAAAGAGCTAGGGGGCAATGAGGTGGACTGGATAGAACTGGCTCAAGGTAGGGATAGGTGCTATAGTTTTTTAAGTGCAGTAATAAACTTTGAGTTCCTAACTTAGTAGAGTATGTAACTCATTGACTTGCAAGAACATAAATACTGATACACACAAATGTCTGAAAATAAAATTAAATGTAACACAATATATTCCATTTGATACTAAAAAATTGTCAGAAGTTGGAACATTAGAAAACTATTCCTATTCAAATAAATAGGGCTCAATTCAATCTATTTTCTGTGATCGCAATTTGAATATATATATACACACACACATGTATTTGTTGCGCTGTGTTTGTAGGCCTAATGTTGTTGGTCATTTAAACAATTACAAAATGTACATTTTTCTTTTTTTACTTTTCGTTTTGTTTCTTTTATTTTTTATTTGTGAAGTTATGCACCCAAAAGAATGTTTATATCACCATTAAATTTTCAACACCTTGAAATTTGTGATTTGTGCAAGTGTGCTGTTGCTGTTTTAGAAATCGCCTATTTTTTTTACCATTTTTAAGGTTTTTCTCATGAGAATTACTGATAATTCATTTGGAAGCCAGCTTTTGCACTGACATCCCCAAAGTATTTTGCAATATTGGAGTAATTGTGTGCTAAGTGGTGTTGTTGTCGTGTTGGTGGAGTGATGTGGTATGGTTGCAGTCAGGTGGTAACACTGCCCAGAGTAGCGCTGTACCACCAAGTGACGTCAGGGGCACCACCGCGGATACCTAGTGCAGATAACGGACAGAGGTAGGGACCATGCTGTGCTGTATTGGGTCTCTTCACATTACTATCATTAGCATTAGCTTTCTAGAGTCAACATTCATGGTATCACCATTTTACATTGACCTTTTCAATTTTATGCAAGCAAAAAATTAACTTATATTAAATTTAATGTATCTATATAGCCATGAAAAGTTGGTCGATTTTTCTTTGTATTTCTAACTACCATACTGGTTATTGTTTTGAAACTATTAAATTGTACATATGTGCATGGAGTTAAGCACACTTTTATGTTTGTTGTGGAAGATAATGAAACAAATAAATCTGCTTTGAAAACTCGCCCTTAGGGGTCGTCCATAAACCACATAATGCTTTTGCCTTACCTTTTGAGCTCCCGCTCCCCCCATGTAACACCATGTAGACATTTAGCTTAGCCCTTCCCCCCCAACCCGTGTTACGTAACTTTTCTCACCAAGAATGAATGTCATTATTTCATAGGGAAGTTTTGTGATACTAAAGGACGGATTCAGATTTAATATTTCTTAAAATCCATTTAATCCTGATTATAAATTATTTCAGAGATTATTGTTATTTATACAGACATAAAGATGTCGAGCTCAAATTCCTCAGGTTCTTGAAGAAAAACCTCTGCTATATTTATGTTATGGATGTCAGGTTTGGGATCCGAGTAAGAGCAAGATGGCGTGGCACTACTACGTGCTGACTAGGATGGCCCTGTAGTGGCGCTACATAATGATTTTAGAGTGACCACATCCGATGCTAGGCATATAACTTTTCTAGATTATATTTTGGATTAATCTACAATTTTACTTTAGTTAACTTATCATACCTAGACTCATGTTTTGTCCCAACATCAATCCTGGATCCTGGATTCACTCTCGAAAAAGACTCGGATGGCCTATGAAGCGGAGATCGAGGTTCGAATACTTGTTGGGTTTACTCAAGAGTGGCTTTTCCTAAATGGTTTTATCCTCTCTCTCCGTGTTAATGAGGGTAGAATAATTACAATTTGACTTTACCACCCTACAAAATATATACTAAAAAGGTAGAATCTTAAAGAAAATCTACCAGCACTTGCATGGAGGGATAGTGGGAAACCATTTAGGAAAGGCAACCCTCAGTAGGCCTGACTGGTATTCGAACCCCATCTCCCCAACATCGGCCATTCAGTCTACAGAGAGAATGACAATTTAGACAATGCGGCCACCATAGCTTGTGTATAATAGTTACATTGATATACACACACACTAATGTATCGGAAGGTAAAAGGTATAGGCTTAAATACACCTAGCTTTCAAAAATATTTAATGATATTTGAAGCTTTTCTTTTCATAACATGTTGTTGGTATGTAGAACTAACACTATTGATGGACTCCTCAAACTTGCCTTGAGATACATTCTGTACTTTTCTTCTTTCCTAGTCATAAGATTGGAGAAATCTAATCAAGTGTCCTGAGTATAAACATTTCATTGTCATGCGTATGAAAATATGTGTTTTAGAATGTGCTTGGCGTTCGTAGTCTTGGGCAGACAATGTTAGGGATGGGCCAAACCAAGATTTTTCAAGATCGGTGATTACCGTGACCGTTATTGTAAAATATAGGTGATTTATACCAGTGATAATTCACGGTAACTTGTAATCACAGTGTTTTCTTGGCTGTTATTTTTCACGGTCACAGTTTGTTTCTCTATCGATCTTTTGCTCCAGTCATCCATCTTTACTATAACAAAGTAATGTTTAGGACCTTAGATAGAAACACAGGATTTCCAACTTTCCAGTCGCTAGAGATTAACAGATTTATTTTTGTTAAACTGAAAAAATTTCACGTTGGGAATCAATGGACTAAGAACAAGGACTAACTTTGAGTAATATTACTATACAATATTGCTTTATAGAATGTAAATTACTATGTTTATTAATTTCATCTATACCTGCTGTATAGTATATCATTATTATGTTTGGGTTAGAAAAGTAAATTTGAGAAACACCCAACATGTTATTGTATTGAAAAGTTTAAAGCGATAAGAGTCTGCCTCCATAAAGTAATTAAGTGGATGCTCTTTTTCAAAGAATGTTTATTGAAACATGAGAATGAATTAAGGACATAGACCGCTACTGCCCGCACCTGTGGGTCACCATATCAGACCCCAACCAATATTTTGTCAGTCATGGTCATAGCTTTCATACTGGAATGCTCAGCTGTCGCCCTCTGGTGACAGTGTTACTAAACACCGATCACAGATATCTCAATCACTGATACTTTTGAGATCCAGTCACTGGGAGTAGCGGTGATCAAGAAGTAACAGTGAAAAAATCACCGTATGTGAAATATCGCCCATCTATAGACAATGCCACCTAAGTGCATTCGAAATATGGATGGACAAAAAGCGCTAACTTACATTTTCAACACCTAAGATATTCGAAAGTTATCAATAAGTATGTTTATCAAAGGTGAAAACATGGAAAACTTAGTTTTGAACATTAGGACTTGAGTATAAGATAGATATGTGTTACATAACACTTTGATGTACCCCACTCTCCCCCCGTGTAACAGCATGTAGACAATAGAGCTCCTCCCAAAGCATTACATGGTTTATGGACGACCCCTTAACAGCACAGCTTCTCACTTCTTCTGGGCTTATCACTCCTAACCTCTTACCATGCTCATATTGTACATCACCATAAACATGTACATTCCCTGCTTTTAACTAAAACACATTTATAAATAACTTTCTTATTGATTTTTTTTGTCTAACTTGAAGGCTTTTCAGAGCATGGCATGATATTCACAACCAACTGTCCATCAAGAATAGAGCCCTTGATAATTTTATAAAATATAAATAAATTGACGATTGGAAAATGCTCAAAATCGTCATATTAGTAGGCCTATACATAGAAATTAGAGATTGGGGGTGAATCCTCTAAATTTAAAAATATACAGTTTTAGTTAAGATTTTAAAAAATTGACAGTTAAATTTTTTTATTTTAGTTTAAGAAACTGGCAATTGCATACAAAAATGAATGAATTATTTTCAAACAATTTTGTTTGATTTTTTAGCTAAAGGAATATTAAATATGTTTTCTCATACATACAAGTCTACATAATTGATTCAACCAATTTAATAAAATTGTGATTCTAAGTAAAGGCCCTAAAATTTGAATTCAAGATTATTATCTTTTTGTTCTTTCTAAAATCTTTCCTGTTGGATTCAAATATTTGTACATCCAAACGCAGCTACAGCCTTTATTATCTGTTTTGTAATTATTTCCAACTATCAAACTTATTCTTATAGTAAATAACTGATAAAAAAAAGTTTTAATTCTCATCAACATAAACAATCTCTATCGATTTAAATGTTAAAACGCTTATACATATTTTTTCTGCTATTAATTGTAGGAGTAGGAGCAACATTTTGAAACAACTTCTATAGAGGAGTCCTCTGGGCTACTTAACCATAGATGTGACACTTCCTCAAAATACTATTTTAATCTACATATCCGGAATGTACCAGCAAAAACTATCCAAAAACAATTAGACCTCATTATTCGCTGTAAACACATTCTCAAGACTCACTGTGGATACCAAATCCACATTAAACAGGATTATCTTAACAGGTTTAAATATTAGCGTTATGTTCCAATCTTTTTGGTAAGCTGTAGCTAACTCATAGTTGGTTGATAGTAATTTTTGTTTTGTTTATTAGGTAATAAATCAATCTTCTCTAACAAAATTAAGAAATTATTATATTGAATAAAAACACAGAAACAACCAAAGTAAACCTCATCAAAGGAAATAAAAAATTGTAATCTTATTATTATTTACTATCATTACAAGCATCCTGCTAATCACTGTTGGGTGATTATAGCAAAAGTATAGGCAGTCTTCCTCCCCTTGGGGCAGAAACAGGATGGGTGGAGCGCCCAGATTTTGTGTAACATGTAGCCGGATATAGGCCTACAGGTGTGCGACAATCAGGGGAAATACCAGGTGTGGTGCTTAGTAAGGAACACGGGGAGCCAAGTCATCTTATTTAATTTCTGACTGTTTTTGTCTTTGTAACATTTCAGAAATGTTTATTTCCCTCGTTGATTTATAAATTCACAAGTCAAGGTCATGTTTGTAAAAATATTCACAATTGAGCTGATTATTTTGAATTCCTGGGACATAAATTTGGTCGTGAGGGCTCTTCTAGACTATTTCTGGACTCAAATCTCATTCACTCGCTTTTGTGGCCGCATGGTCTAATGCGCTACTCTTGCAGTAGCCTAGACTGCCAGGGAGATCGAGGTTTGAATCTTGGTCAAGTATACTAAGGGTGTTTTATTTTATTTTTCAAAATGATTTTCCACTCTTTTACCACACAAATACTAATACATTTCCTATAAATATAAGCCTCCTCATCCCTAAAATGGTTATAGTAGTTATTATATAAGCTTATAGCCCAAACAGATCATAAGACATGGTGCTAAAAATATAAGAGTCCTCTCTGATATTTTCCAGCGATGCGGGGTTTGTGGGGGTGGACAGGTGTGCAAAGCATTTTTGAATATAAGGGAGCTTGCACATATTGTAATATATACATTGACCAGCAAATTGTTTAGTTAGCCTACTCACTAACACCATTTCTCTTTAAACTCAAACCTGCATATATGTGAAAAGGCAGACAACGATCGTATGTAAAACAGGGCTCACCTGTACTCATATTGTTTGTGCAGATTGAATGCAGAATCTTATCTGACCGGACTAGGTTTACTTTTGATTGTTTATTAATGGTTATTTAATTCATCAAGTTGATTCATAGGTGAAAGGGGTTGAATATAATGTTACTTAATGGTTAAAAAGGACCCTATATTTTTTCTGTCCGCACATACATCCCCAAAAATAAGGTTGCATGTACCTGCATACCTGTGGGAATGACTTATGTTGCACTAGAAAGTTTTAAGTGCTGGTATTATTCTTTATTGCTTGAATTTCCTCCTTAAGGGGATTATTTCAACAAGCTTTTAGAATGAGTAGGCTATAACATTTTGACTGGGAATTTTTAACATGGTTGAAGGGAGGTGTTGTGTTGTGAAGGGGTGGGGGGGGGGAAGTAAGCTGGGATTGCCAGCTCTTTGTTCACAACAGTGTTGTCATATCACTTCCTCCTTTTACCGCTAATTTAGAACATGGCTCACCCGAGAATTGTGGTCCTTGAATTTGAATCCTGGCTACTAAGATTCATAGAATATTAATCATTTAAAATAATGAACTTATTACACATGTCACAAAGTATTTATTGTACCGAATACTATTAGGCCTATATTTACAAAATGTGTTCCTAGGCAATTTAATTAAATAATTTGAATGGTTAAAGTTTGTGTACTTTTGTTATTCTTTTAGCACCGAGTCTTACTATCCGTTCGCGGTATATTCACATGTACTAATTACGCTAGTTAGTGATTAGGAAAGTTGAATTTAGAGGAAGTGCACTCGCATTTGTGTAAAGAGAGTGGGAAACAATTTATATTAAAACTACCCTCTGTACACCTGATGGAGATCGAACCCCGATTTCCCTGTCTATAACGATCTAGTCTACGATGAGAGTGACGCCTTAGAGATCATGCTAGCACCGGATCAAGTTTTAGAGTTTTTTATTTGTAGTAAAAAAAGTATTACTTTTTGTTGTTATTATTATAATAGTTAACAGAACTCATGATAGGCACCTTAAAAACTGGCCGAAAAGCTGTAAAAATGTTCGAATGCCACTTAGGTCAAATGACCTACAAGACTAGGACCAACTGGTTGGCAAGCTTTCATAAGAAGGCGAAGTGATCGACATCCAACTGGTTGACCAAATAAATAAATATATTTTAAAGCTTGAGTGTGTCAAGTGATCAACACGTTTAGGACCATTTGATAAGATATACAACTCTTTAACATGAGAGGACCTACTGGTATACAAAAGTCTAGATGGATTAAGATGGATTGACCAATTGACTGACAATTTAATACATTGCAAACGTGTTCGACATCAAAATCATAAATGGAAAATAACAAGTAATATGAAATATTATTTTTTAACCAAATTTATAGCTCTAATAAATACCCACATTTGTGGTCACATGGTCCAATGCGTCACTCGCATTCCTTATTTTGCGTATAGCTCAAACGGGGAATGAGAAGCAAAGGGGAAAAAATACAAATTTAGTGGGTTTTTTTAGCGCCGCATCTTAATACCCGTTTGGGCTATATGCTAATTTTGTGGATTAAAATCATCATTAGTAAGGCATCAATTTTCTAAGTTAGTTTTTTTGGGTTAATCAGTTGGCTGTCGATCATTTTGTCCACATATGCATATGTACCAGTCGGTACAAGTAATGTCCTACTCGTGTAACCAGGCCCCGAGACCTCAAACAATAGTAGATTATGAACCAATGGTAACAAGGCCCCAAGACATAAAACAATGGAGTATTATGATGCACTAAGTAACAAGGGCCGGGGACATAAAACAATAGAATATTACTAACCACTAATAACCAGGCCCCAGGACATAGATAATAGCAGATTGTGAACCAGTGGTAGCAAGGCCCCGGGACATAAAATATAATATCATGAACCACTGGTAGCCTGGCCCTGGGGCATGAAACAATAGCAGATTATGAACCACTGGTAACAAGGCCCCAAGACATAAAACAATAGCAGATTATGAACCAGTGGTAACAAGGCCCCAAGACATAAAACAATAGCAGATTATGAACCAGTGGTAACAAGGCCCCGGGACATAAAATATAATATTATGAGCCAGTGGTAACAAGGCCCTGGGACCACAAACAACAGTGGGTTCCGAGTTGAAACTGTAATTCAAACTAAGATTCTTGTGGATAAGTTGAATTTATGTTTTAGACTGATTTTAATAGGATGGTCATTATTTGACAACTAGTAATGGGTTCACTAATTCATATGTAAAATCATGTGATCTACAGCTGTACCTCTGATAAAGGCCTATACTATGATATTTACATATGTTATAATCTGAACTGACTAAACTGACTGCACTGTTATATCGTCAGTGCGGGTGAATATAGTATCATGGGCGAGGGACGCATCCTGGATAGCTCAGTGCTGGGTTCAATTTTATTCTAATGTCAAGGTGTCATTTTTCAACAAATTTAAATTAATTAAATTGTATTCTCCTCCATACGGACATTCCCGCAGTTAAAATTATTTGCAGCTTGTATGTTGATATTCATTAGTAAATATTTAAGGAAGCCGTAATTCAAACCAAAACTCCTTTTGGTAAATTTAAATGTATAAAATAGTTCTTACCAACTCCAACAAGTAGGGAGCTACAATGTCTTTAGCAAATGATATATATATACGCCACATATATATCTCCTACGTTGTTATGAGTTTATTACGTACTCAAGGTCGTAGCCAGCTAATAATTTCAGGGGGGGAGGGGGTTGGTGGACACATCCACCAATTGCTGAAAGCTAGGATTAAATAAAAAGATAAACAGTGCTAGAAGCTATCCGAAGTGTTGTTTTTTTTACCAACATAACCCCCTAACTGCCAGAGGCTAGGACAAATTCTAAGTATTAAACACCTCTAGAAGCCATCTGGAGGTTTTTTCTTGCGACATAACCCCATAGCTGCCGAAGACTAGGAAACAATCTGAATATTAAACACCTCTAGAAGCTATCAGAAGTGGTTTTTTTGGCAACATAACCCCTTAACTGCTGAAGGCAAGGAAAAATTCCAATTACTAAAAACCTCTAGTAGCTCTCTGAAGTGCTTTTTTATGGTAACACAGCTCCCTAATTTGTACTTGTTTCTTAATTTTGATATTGTTTGAACATAAATAAAGCCATATATATTTTGTTCATAAAATTTTATGGAAGGTTTGCATTCCCTCCCTCCCGGTTTATGGCCTTGTAAGTACTTGAAAACATCGTAGATCAACTCTTTCATTGTTTTAAATCTATATTGATTCTTGTTCGATTTTCACCTTTTTGTTTAGTTTTCTTGGTTTTGATGCATGTTGCTTTTTTAGGGTTTAACTTAGCCATGTTCAATACACACGCAAAATTATGTTGTTGTTTTTTAGAAAATGCTCAAAGAAATGCATTACTTATGTGACATTAGATATATTTTCAAAACTTTTAAGATCTTTATAATGTTCAATTTACAATCAGTAATAAAAGTGAAACTCATATTTTTATACATTCATGAAGTTAATTGTAATATTCAGACAAACTATAGGTTTAAAATCAATACATGTTTTGATGTACCAAGAGATGAGTTCCTTTGACACTTTGGGTTGAAGAATAAAACACAATAAAATAACATCCAAGTGCCAAATTACTAGAGGAAGGAAAATGAGACAAAATAAATGTCACAACTCGTCACTCAGGTAGTAAGACGTGGTGCTAAAAAAAGCACTTAAAGGTGAGTCATTAGTCAGAGACTGGGGTAGCCCAATCCTTCCTTGGTCAGCTAGTCTGTGTTATTGGTAGGTACAGTCAAACCAAGACGTTTCAGGAAATGGACATAACAAATATACATTTGCATTGATCAACGTGGTGTAAATAGTAAAATAAGAGAGTAGAGTTAGACTAATAAACCAAACAAATTTGAAATAACGACATTATGTACTACAAAATGATATAAAACCAAAGTATCAGTGTATAAAACGAAAAGTATCTGTATAAGATCAAAAATTATGTAATGTTATAAATATTAAAAGCTTATAAATTAAAAACTGATTTTATTTAAAATATTGTGAGTACTTTGTTGCATACACTTCATATACATGTCTAGCTAAAATAAATTTAATCCCCATACATTAACTAGTTTACCTTAAAATTAGTACATAAAATGGATACAATAGTAGGTTTGACTACTTATCACTCGAGAACTGTAATTATTTGAAATCATTGAATCAATATTTATAATTTATATTTATACACTTATTAAAATAATGCAATAAAATTTTGATGGTCAAATGACCTTAAAGATTATTATTACATCTTTTAAACAGGGACAAAAATAATGATACTATTTTATATGTTTATTGTGAGTAATATAAAGAATGGAACTAAAAGCTTAGTGTGCAGACAGTTGATTAAGTCAAGTACATGTTTTTAATAATAATAATAATAATAATAATAATAATAATGATTGTGATAATAACAATAACCTTCATTTGGCTGGCAAACTTAAAGCGTAAGCCTTTTCTTACACTTAAACTAGAGATTACATACAAAACATACTACAATTAATATAAATATAAACACAATAATAATATATAGATTTTAAAGAAAGGGGGAAAAAGGTCATATTATTATAAAAACATTTGCATGGTCATTCCTACTTTCATTAGAAGCTCAAATCACTTGAAGAATTAATTATCTTTTATTTAATCAGAGACATTGGGAGATTGGACTATAAAAGTAAATTATATATGCTAGACAACAAATTAAGTTATCTAATTTGTTCCAAACCTACAATACCAAGGCAGTAAAAGAACTATAATAGATACAAACCAACAACAAAAGAAGAACTGCATATTGAAATTAGTTTATGTTAAATGCAATAACCCCGTGCTTTCTTTCATTCCTACTTAGATGTGTGTATCTAGAAGTATTGAATCTTTCTTTCACTTAGCTTTTATATGGATGAACTTTTTATGTGATGTGTACCAAATACGAAGCAACAACTTTATCTGTCAAGTTGAGACGTTTTTTAAATAATCCTTGCAATTAGACTATTTTGATATTCTTTAGTTAGTAATAAATAATATGTTAGAACACAGTTACTTAATACTTGATCACAAACTATTGTATCAAGTGACTATTGTATTATTATAAGAACCAAACCAACTCCTAAATAGGCCACCAAATAAAATACATATAGTTCGAAGCTTTTAGCACTTGATACAATTAGAATCAAACATTCCTTCTCACCCATCACCTTTTTTCAAATCTTCATAAGCAACTATTAATAATACTAAGTTTTCTTTGCAGGTAATAGCTCTTTATTACTAATTTTTTTTTCTGTTTCTGTGCCAAAATTAGGGTCAGTCCTGTATTCTTCTGTTAACTAATTTATTCAAATATGTACACTTAGTGGGTGGACTGAATTAAGGTTTTCTCTATTTTACATTTTTGTGGGTTTTAAAAAAAAAAAAAATTGAATTTGTGTTAAGAGTTTTGTCTTTATAGATCTCAAGTGCTTTATAAATCATGCTTTTAATTGATAATTAACTGTCTTTGTGTTTTTTGAATGCCTTGTGGTGAACCAATTGCCTCTACACTAAATAATGCTCAATTAATTAATTATCTAATGCTTGACCTTGATCTGTGGTAAATACTGACCAGTGTTGATTGGTTGGAAGTTGTTGGCTGCCCTAGTTTATCACTGGTGTGATGTAAGGAGTGTTTAGCACATTCAATCTATTGTATATATGTAGTAGAGTTATGGGTTTCTTATGACCCTGTAAAGTACATTAGGTGGTTTACTGCAAATTTGAATCAACTTTTATTTTGTGGTTTTATTCTTGTTGTTAGTTGATGGTAAAATATACAAATTATCGGATGTTATTCATACAATAATGTATATTAGTTTATTACAGAATGTTATTTTGGGTCAAGAACAAAGATTAGTTGAAAATAAATTGCAAGAACCAAATCACCCTAACTTTTTTTTTTCAATTTTTTTTTATCTTAAATTTTTGTTGGCTTTTTCATAAGTATTATTATTATTACTACCCTCTTAGTGAATGTGGCAATACTTGGAAAATATCTACTCATGTTGTTAAACTTATAGTCCTTACTTCAAATGGGGTATGTATATTAAAAAATATGGGTGTGTTAATTCCCCCTTCTCTTCCACCAAAATTACTAATATTAATTTTTTATATCAAATGTAACAAAATAATAATTTGACTTCTCCCCCTAACCCCCTCTTAGTATTCATTTACATTCATTTGCTTTTCTGAGATAGAAAAATAAAGCAATACAATTCTAAATAAACTTATTACTTCTTAATTGATAAAACAGGGTGTCTACCATTAGGGAAAACGGGAATTAGCCGGGAATTTGAAGTGATCGGGGAAAAAACGGGAATAAGTCGGGAAGTTGGTAAATTATAACAAATATCCGGGAAAATGTGATTTTACTCAAAATATGAAATATAATAATCATTAAATCTGTAAATAATAATGTTATTCAAACTGATAGTTTTTGTTTGTAGCTGTGTAATATATTTTATAATTCCTAGTAAACAATGTAAATACAAATTTCAAAAAAAAATGTTTGTTTAAATTTTAAAATAATTATTAATAAAAAAGATTAGTAGAAAAATTAGGTGAGAGAGGGGGAGTTAGAAGGATGTGTCATACTTTTTAGTCAGGAATCTCAGGAAATTATCAGGGGAAATCAGGGAAAAAGTCGGGAAATTTCATTGGTCAAGTTGAGTTGGCGCCATGTAAAATAAACAAAACAGAGGAGAACAAACTTATTGAATGTGCATTTATTTAATAAACTTTCATATCCACTCGACAAAAGGCACTTATCTTTTATGAAATTTATTTTGAATATATTTATAATCTTTTTTGTATAGTAATGTTTTTAATACTATGTTGGCACAAAATCTTGAAAGTTAATTTACCTATATATTTAATAGCAATTAGTTAAATAATATTTTGTTGGTTAATACGTTTAGATCTACTATTTTTTTATCACCTACTCTAACTACTAAGCATTTTAGAGGTAATCTACTCGCTTGGAAGGAGAGTGGGAAACCATTTAGGAAAAAGTCCCTCAGTAAACCTAACCGTGATCCAAACCTCGATCTCCCAGTCTTCAGCAGGGCAGTCTCACATGAGAGTGACACCTTAGACCATTTGGCCATTGAAGCTGGTAGCTTTACTATTACAATTGTATAGCCTTAAATACACATTTCTTTTAATGCAAAGCAAATTTTCTATTTGGTAACAAACTCGTCAAAACTTTGAATTTAGATAATCTTGCTTTGGGGGAAAAAATTGTTTTTCCTTGAATAATATCAAATGCTTAATTCTTTTTAGACAAATCACAATACATTTTATTATATTTCCCCTTAATTTAATTAACCTACTTTGTGCCTAATTTGACACTTGAAAACTTCAGTATTTTTGTGACATCTTATTTTTTGCTTTTTTTAATAAGTGTGTTTGTGTTTGTATATATACAAACACAAACACACTTATTAAAAATAGCAAAAATGGAAAAGATGTCACAAAAATACTGAAGTTTTCAAGTGTCAAATTAGGCACAAAGTAGGTTAATTAAATTAAGGGGAAATATAATAAAATGTATTGTGATTTGTCTAAAAAAATTAAGCATTTGATATTATATATATCAGGACTCTTCATGCCATAAGAGGAGAGTTCAGGGGTAGCTTTGAGGAGAGATATAATTATGAAGAGGTTTACCTACACACAAGAAAAATGTGGGTTCTCCTCTCTATCTCGCCAATTCCATTTGTTCAGTCATTAAGTTTTATTCCTCAGCCTATCTCATTCATACCTAAATTTTAAAACCAAGGTTAATTTGTAAAACGTTTGCTTCAGAGAATATTCACGACTATTTTTTTATTCTTTTTTACTAATGGCCAGTTTTATTTCTATCTGTTTTTAAAGCCTATCAATACTAATATTAATAGCATCATTACTGCCGCTAGGAACAAGTGGGCGTTGGAGAGCAGTTATATTTTATCACTTCACATTAAGATGAAGCACTTGTACCGCAGATAAGCTATTTTCACAGCTTGTCCAAGCTTTTAAGTACACTTGTAGTCAAGTGGGATGGGTGAACATTGTGGGTGCTTGGACTGCTTTCTGTTTAGCTCTGGCTTACAGTTATATAATATATGTGTTGACAGGACCATGACTCGAGAAGATGTGGCCATCATACAAGAGAGAAGAATGTCTCAACAGCAGCAAAGTGAGTACATGCAAATAAAATAAATGATTAAATAAAACATCCGGGGGGAGGGGGAATGGGAAATTTAAAGGATAGGAACCAACCGCCCACCAGGAATCTTCTTTCACTTATTTTTAGATTACCCTTTTGGTTCACAACCATTTCTAAATATGACCTAAAATATATTTTACGAACAATTTATTAGAACTTTCAAAATTGTTTTGCTATGCAGAAATTGTATTTTCTTTCTTTCGTCTGTGATAGGTAAACTGCATAACATGTTCGATTTCAATACATTATTCATCTAACCTCTATTTTTAAATCTGAATTTGTTGAGTTTAAACTGTGATGTGGTGGCTTTTTTTAAAATTCTATGATGTTCCAGGATCTAGGTCCATGCTTGTTTGTCTGAGAGTTTATAATTAAACTAAAATATGTATGTGTTATTAAGATTTTTGTTGTTGTTGTAACTATTCAACAACCCACTTCCAAAATTGATTTAAAGTTTAGTTATCTTTAAAAATGTTTCATTGTGTATGTCTTTCAGTTCTAAGCAGTCCTGGCAGCTCATCCCCTGGCGTTCCGGCCCCTCCAGCGCCCCCTGGTCATCATCGCACTTCTTCAGCCCCTCCTGCACCTCAACCTCCACCCATGGCCCTCGCCCCTGGCCCACCTCCTGCCACTGCCCACCACAACCACCAGCCCCCCCTCTCATGATAAGTATGGGTGCCCCACCGCCCCCACCTCCTCCTCCTGTTCCAAGTAATATGACCCGCTCCTCTAGCTCTGACGGCCAGGATCAGGCGTCTTCACTTGCTTCACAGTTGCAGAGTGCCAGACTACGACGGTCCAAGGTATGCTTCACAGGCAGTGGTTCATAAACTTGAGTCTCAATAAACATTAGGGGTAGAATGAAAGGACAAAGCCTACATCGGAAAAATATGGTAAGGGCTTGTGGGAATATTCACAATTCAAGGATTTTTTTAAAGTAATTTACATGTATTAAAAATTTGGTTTGATTTTTTTAATAACCTTTCTGTTGCTTTCCATAAGTATTTGACAATACAACAACTAACCCCCTGACCATTAATTTACCACTTAACAATGAGTTAGGTGACCTGGCGGTCTAGGGGTAAGGTGTCAAACTTCTGTGTTGAGGATTCATGGTTCAATCCTCAGTCTCGGCACAGATTTATCTGATTGCTAAACCATCCTTTCACCTCTGACAAGACGTGTATTAATCACAACTTGTGAATGTGTGGAATGCCAAGCCTCCACCGTGGTTCGGATCCCACGTTAAACTGTAGGTCCTTCATTTCATCTCAGTCACCCTACCATTACACATTAGCGTGAGTGCGTACAACCCGAAGGGGTAGTAAGACGTAGGGCTAATAATAATAATAATAATAAGAGTTCAATTTATGATGAAAACTTTAATTATGATTTATATTTTCTATGGCGACTGAGGAATGAAGATCAGAAGTAAAGAGGAAAAAAATATAAATGTAAGAAAGTTAACCTTTTACTCAAGATTCAGGATATTTAGGTAAAATGAAGATTGTTTGAAAATTTGACTAAAGAAAAAGTTGATTGGACCCATCTCTACTTTTAAATAACGGTGTTTATACTAAAGCGGGTATTTCCAGTAGTGTCCTTCACATTTAATAGTAAATTGTCATTATAAAAAGATCAAATCTATAACTTTGCAAATCCAATTATCTATTATTATGAATATTTATCTTAAAAAACACGATAAACATAAGAGGTCTTCTTTACTGCTATCTTAGCAAATAAAGGTACCCAAATTAAGCAATTGAGAAACAAAAACATAACATATCATTTTTCCACACTGTGGATCAAACATAAATTTAAGACTAAACCATTGAGAGAGTTCAAAAACAATTGTACAGGCAAAAATAAAAAGGCTTGAAAATAAAATCCTGATTCTTAATTTCTCATGAAAAAAAGCTGTAGCTCTATTCTGATTAACCAGTTGACATGATTGGTTAGCTGCACATCTTCATAGATTAAACATTTTTACCTCACCCGATTGCACCCTGTGCAAACTACCAGATACTATCATGAATGGAGAACACTTGCTTCAGTGTCGAGCAATAACCAAAATATAAGGAGATATACTTACCCAGCCAACAAAATACTATTGGAACACTAGATGGAGAGTGGAAGAAATTCAAGATCCAGATCATTAGCAAATAACTTAACTACTTTAATTCTTAAGTTGCTATAGAAAATGGAAATATTAGGCAAATACTAACATTTTTTGCCATGCATTCATTGTAATATTAATACATTTTAGTTTATTATATTTGGAAGAAGGTACAGGAGAGGTGGATGGAAACATATAAAAGGGAACAAACACGATATGGCTTTTACAATTAAAAGGAGAACACAGTTCACACTTAAACTGCTGCTATTGGACAAAGAAGTAATGGTTGCCTCTTGAAGAAACTCGATTGCTACCTCCCAATCCCTCAAAGGTTTTATTCTCTTAGATTGTGCTATAACAATTGATTCGAGATTCATAAAAATCTCATAAGCATCTCAAAAACCTTTACTTCAAATAACCATTTTAAGCAAATGGCAGAATGGATGTAGTTGAGAGAGTAAGAAAATCACACAAAATAAAATAACATGAATATGATTAATTTACTAAAAAAAATTGTTCTCTTTGTTATTTATTATATAATTTTTCAGCAGCACCGAGCCTTATTTGAATGTTGAGTTTTCTCACTTTATTTAAAAGTATACATTTTAAAATATTTAAGTATTCAAATTAGGATTCGGGATTTGAAAGAAAATTTAAGAATCGTATTATACAAATATGGGATTCAACTCCTCTTTAATTCTTAAATAACCACAATTACTTTAAGAAAATTAAAAATAGCCTTCGTTAGCGCACACTGTGGAAACTGCTTAGCTAGGACTATGATATAATATATCAAGATAAAACTGCTGCTTTTCAGTGTAAATAAAGTGTACATCGCTTTTCATTAATTTATTGTGACATTTCGAATAGTTTGCCCACACTTGTTCATGATTAGATCCTTATGTAGAAGTGAACACCACTCCATATATTGGTTTTTTCATTAAAATTTGATAAGGTAATGGAAGGTTTTATATCCTATATTCAACATATACTATTTTACCATTTATGTATTAAATTATTAATGTAGTTGCACTAGTAGGCCTATGCAGATATATTAATAAATTGTTGGACTGTGCTTTGTTTTGTTTTAATTGTGAGACTTGAGGCATACCTTTTTCTGAAAAGTGTATAGGGCTTGTGTTTCTATCCTCCTCTAAATGTTAACTAATCATCATCATCATCATTAACTGTTTCCAGCCTGTGGCAGGGTCAGTTTAGTAACGTTAATCAATAAGTTAAGGTATTGTAGTTTAGGTTTTGTCTCTTGGTTTGGTCTTATGAGTTAAAAAAACACATTTGCTTTACATGAATGATCTTCTCTGTTCTATTTGAATGATATTCATAACATGCTGGTACAGTCACTGCTATTTATAGACACCCCATGCTGAGCTATGATCTCTCAAGTTGTCCCCCACTTTACTTCATCAGCTCTCACACTAAACAACACTACACATGCTTGTGTGGGGCCATTCAGCGTAAATGTTTCACATAGCAATGGGGGTTGGTTTATTCTGCTTTTAAATGTATCTTTGTGAAGTTTGTGAATTAGCTACTAAAAATTCTTTTGTTACGAAACATTCTGTAACTTTGTTCATTGCAACTGTCAAGAGTGTAAAAACTTTGTGTTATAATATTATGAAACTTTTTAAACATCTTGCTAGTTAAACTTTGTTGTTTATGTACAGCACTGTGTTTCACAATCTTGTTTATTTCAAATTTCCGAATGCATCTTGTAATTCCAGCAACCTGCAGAGAATAGTGGGTCCAGCACAAGCAGCAGTAACAGTAGTAACTATGGCACCATCGGGCGGGCGGGTCATTCACCCATGAGCAGTATGTTGGATGAGATGGCCAAGACACTGGCCAGGCGCAGGAAAGCTGTCGAGAAGAAAGACCCGAATGACACCCCTCAGGTATGTTTGGTTAATTGATTAAAAATTAAACAGTTCCACAACTTTACATGAAGTTAGCTACTAGTATTTCTGACACATACTCCCATTTATAAATTGTCATTAAGAGCCTGTTTAACTTCACAGATAACTAGTAACCTATGTAGTAGGGATTTGCGAAGCTTCAAAACAAATGTCATCTTCAACTTTGCTTTGAAAATATTTTGGCTTTGTCACTTAAAATATTGAGAACTTAAATTTCCAATTAGTGCTCATTTAATCCCAATCTGAGCTTCTGTATACATTACAAATTAATATTAAATGGAAAAAAATCTGATATTATTGACTTCTTAGTTGTGGTAATAACTTAATTTTTCATATTAAAAACGAAACATTACTAACAATTTCTGCAATAAAGCCATTTCATTTTAGTGCATACAGCTATGTACAAATAACCACAATATAATATTTTTTCACGTGTAAAACAAATAAAAAAATATTCAAACTTTAATTCAGCTTCAAAATTATTTTGAATATTCAATTCGAGCTCACTTAAAATTGAAAAATTGGACTTCACACACCTCTATTAGTTAGTTCATAAATCTAGAACCATCCGTCACATAATGTGGTAACTTGGAGTCATCATTAGATAATAGTGGAGTTGGAACCACTAAAACTCTCTCACCTTATTTTTTTAATTGGTAAATTAAAAAAACCTATGTTTTTTTGTCTATTGAAGACTGTAGTAAACTGCAAATGGATTTTATATATGATTTGAGCATGATAAAGTATCTAATATTCCAATTGAATGAAATTTGCCTTGATTTAATTTTGAAACTCTCACCTAGATAGATCTTGTTCTAAAACCTTATATATGGATCTACTAGATCACACAAGTCATGAAAAAATTAACTAATTGCAAAAAAAAGTCACAAATTTTCATTATTTTGGTCATAAAGTCACAAAAATATTTTTGTTTGAATTTCCCACACATCTTAATAACGCGTTGAATGTCAAGCCACACACTATCCATGATACCATGCCCTCGCCACAAGTTGCTTGATGGTTTTTGCTGTGATCTCAAGGACAAAGTTAATGTTCACATCTAGTTAAAGTTTAATGTTGCGTGTGAGTATATGCATTATACAATGTTTGATCGTTTACCGAAAGAATTTTTTGATCAAATAAGGTCACTAATTTTTGTTTCTCCAACTCAGTAGACAGCCTTAATGTAGTAAACTTGGTACATTTTCAGGTCGAGGACCAGGGTCAGGACAAGACTAACTCTAGCAACAGCAGTGGCACAAAGCTCAACGGCTCTGGGGCGGAATCTCCCAAGCCAGCACGTAAGAGGTTTGGCTCATCCTCCGAGGAACTCAATAAGGTAAACGGGATGTGTTTGTCTGAGGGACAGACAACTCCGTGTGCTGATTTGGAAGCTCTCAAGCAAGACATTGTCAAAGAAGTGAAGCGTGAGATTGACAAGATGAAGCAAGAAATCATTGATGGTAAGCTATTAGTATTAAAATACAACAATGGGTGCTTTTCTGTTTTAAATGATTGATTAATTTTATTTTGTTTCTAATCCTTACAAAACATATATTCAAATTATTGACAGTATAATAGAGAGAGAAATATCTTGTATTATACTCTTTTATCTTCTCTAAATGAAACTCACCAAACCTTCATTAAAATAAATAAATTAACTTTATTTATGGGGAAATCTAACACGACAATGGACCTGCCTCTGTGCCGTAGTTAACTAACCTGCTATGCCAGGCCTCCGCCGTGGTTCGGATTCCACGTTAAACTGTAGGTCCTCCATTTCATCTCACAATCACCCTACCATTACACATTAAGCGTAAGTGTGTATAACCCGAACGGGTAGTAAGACACGGTTCTGTTATAATAATAATAATAATAATAACTACCCTGCTGTTCATGATGAACTAGGCTGCTGAGGACGGGGAGATCGATGTTTCAATGATTAAATCTCGATGACTATAATGTATTCTATAAAATAACTTTGTTTTCCTTCTATTATGATCATCAAGAGAAAATGACAACTTTAAATCGAAGGAGAAATTATAGGAGAAATTTCATCATTAAATACAAAGAAAAATTTTAAGGCTGTAGTATTGTTAACATGGAGGGTGTAAAGTCTACTGCTAACAAAATTACTTGCTAAAATCAACACTAACTTAATTGCCATCTTGTATACTTTGGCAGTAACATTAATACATCCATACAGCTAAATATTGTTTAAACGATTTTTTATTTTTTTTGTGTAGCTATCAAGGTGGAATTGAATCGAAGATAATGGCCGCCAATGTAGTTCCTGAAAAGTGTGTCAGAGGGCAACACTTCACTCGCTCATTTCCACTCTGTATTATATCGACTCTTGTATTAATTAATTAGCCTTTGTGTCAAATTTGGATGGTTTGCTCGTTTGTGATGGAGCATAAACATTGTGTCCTTGCATAGTAAATGTACATTGTGCTAGAAGTCAACACACTTTACTCTGAAAGAAAAAAAGCTAGTCATCATAGTCTACAAGTGTATGGTAATGCTTCCTGTAAAAAAGAAACCTTTATTCTTTATCTAAAGTTCGACTAAAACCATTCCAATTACACGTCTAAAATAAGTAGAATAATTTTTGTATTGAGGCTAGATATTTATATTAATAAATAAAATGATATCAATTTTTTGATACCATGGATATGTTCACTCTCTTACACACACAAAATGTGATATTGTAAAAGTATTTTAATCATAGTATTTTCTCAAATTTATACTATCAAGTTATAAAACATTGATTTAACTAGGGTTGTGGAGTTAGTAAAAATGTACCAACTCATACTCAGACTTCAAAATAAGACATTTTATTAATATAACAATGTGTTATACTTTATTATTGTTTAGGACCAAAATTTGTCATTTTTATTGACATTTAATATAAATTCACAATGTCAAAGAAGCTTGTTTTGGTGCATTTTACTCCAGTACATTTGTTATTATTAATTAAAATACCTTGGCAATTTCTGGAGGAGCCTAACAGCATAAAAATAAAGGAGTATTAGTTGAAGGCTTGGCTTATCGACTCCCCAACCCTGGTTATAACACTTTTTTTTTATGGTTATGATATTGTTGTAGACCCTTAAAAGGTAATCAAAAAGAAAAAATAAAACTAATTTGTCAATGGTCTAAGTACAAATGCAATCATAAAACATCTAAATCTGCTCAAATATTGGTTATATGTGTCACAATCTCTGTTAATTTACATACCTGTTTATTGCTATGGTTATTTTAACCATCCCTATCTTAAATAACATTGCTCTTAAATATTTATTCTTACATTTATGTTTAAATGTATCAATGTCATGATAAAAAGTATCCAGTATATTGAATACAACCTGGCTGTTGCGTGTCTTATGTAATTTGTTACTTTTAATATGTGTAACCTGTGTATTTGTACAAGTTTATCTAACTGATACAGCAGTAACTTGAATGGTTTTAGTTGGACAAGTAATTTAATTCAAGCCTTTCTGTAGGTAAAAGTAATTACAAACAGTAAAACATAATATATCTTCTATATTGGAAAGCTTATGTATTGTGTCTGGCAAACACTTCATCCAACGCGAATAGTATCAGTATTTGTTTTTCTATAAACATTATTTTACTCTTTTTAGAAAGTGATTAAAAATACATATTTAAAAGAGAAATATATTTATTTTATTTATTAAATCAAGAATGCACAAAAGACATGTCAAGCTTTATTAACATTTTATAAATAATTTGCCTACAACTTTGTTATACTATAGGACCTACAAAAGATACACACAAAACTTAACACTAGTTCTTAATGTTTTGAGTTTGATTTTTTAAATGTATTAGAATCCCTTGTGCCATGTACTAGGAAGGGCTTTCAAAAAAAAAATTAAAAGGATTTGATACAAACTAATTTACCGCCAATGATGATTCTCACTATTTTGATTCTCCATTTGGTTTTTGAACACCTGTATTTTAATTCTTAAGTAATGGCTAAAAGGCTTGCTTATAAAATAAAGATGGTTTAAATTAGGAGGGATAGCCAGCACACTTACCTTGGTGATGGTGGAGTAGAAATTGTTTAGATAGAACACTAAAAAAACATGCAAACACATTTTTTTAAGGACAAGCTTTCACTGTCACAGACAGCTTCATCAGGTCAAAAGAATAGACTTTAGTGTAGTGCTCTATTCCAAATAATCTTTATAAAATAAAGATGAAGCATAGTAATTTCACAATATTAATGAGTCTCAATTTAAATATTAATTTGTGTAGTCTTGAAAAAAAATATTGCCATTCTATAGGTTCATATTGAATTTTGTACTGTTATCAAAATAATATTTTGTTTAAAAATCTAAATTAAATAATAGGGGTCTGTGAGCTCAGACTGTTCATTCAAGTTGTGCGAGCTTTTTCGAAAGCTCCTTATTGTTGAGTTTAACCCAATAAATAGTAATCAAACAATATTTTAAGTATTCAAATACCTGTCAGGAAAGTTTTGGTATTCAAGCGAAACAGCAATATTCATAATTAGGTTATTTCTTTATTATGACCATAACACTGGTCAACAAATTTAAACTTTTTTCCTTATCTGGTTAGTAAATGGGTAGATATAACTAATTTTCGGGTGCTGAATTTAGTGTAAAAATCAGATTCTCTCTATTACGTCACATTTCCAAGATACAAAGCACTAAAGACAATAATACGACATTAGCAACTATTTACCATTTTAAATACAAACAAAACATAGCACTCAGAACTCACCTATGTTTTCTTGATAGTGTAAAAAAACTAATTTAAACAAACCAAAAGTATTAAAATAATCCACATTAAGCTATGATATTAATATCTACAAAGTTTAATGTAAATTTTCTTTGACAAACTAATTTAAACGAACAAAAACCACTAAAATAATCCACACTAAGCCATGATATTAAACTGTACAAAGCTTAATGTAATTTTTCTTTGGCAAAATGGGATGACGATGGTTTTCTATTGTAAGGTGTTTCATCAGTCTCCCTTTAAAGAAACCAACAGTAATCGCCCATCATCGAAGGGTTCCAGTGTCCTTAGTAACGATGCTCCATGGACAGGATATCTTGGTGAAAGCGTACACCCTGTTCGTTACTAACACCATCACAACTTTCTTGGAAAAAGTCAAGTTGCGAGTGTAGAAAGTGAATTTTTAGTGACATTCTACACCTCAGGTTCTTGTAGTTGTCCAATAAACCACTCACTATGGAAACATATTTATCGTCTCTTCTATTTCCAAAAAAAACCCCGTAAACAATGGCTTTGAAAGAGGACCAAGCAGCTAACGTGATATTTGTAAGCTTAGCATCAAGGGTGGGATCTTTCAACAATGCTCTAATTTGTGGCCAAATAAATATACCTTCTTTTTTAACTTTGATACACTCAACTTGGGAAACATTTTTTTTCAAAATATAAAAGTAAAGGCCTGAGTTTCTTTATCAAGAGCCTTTACAAAGTTCATCAAGCTTAACTTTATATGAAGCGGAGGCAAAATGACTTTACTCGGCTCAACAATTGGAGTAGCTTTCACATTTTCCTTTCCGGCAATGTATAATTTCCTCGTAGGGGTTCTTGGTGTCTCGGCTGTCCCACAAGCACAAAAAACAACAGTATTTTGTGAATCCACCCTGTAGACCTGTAAGCAGTGTGACAACTTTTAAATCACAGGATATCTATCACTCATAATCTTTATATTTGGTTCACTCCATCAGCAAAGCCATACTTTCATAAGTTTCCTTCATGTCCACCGCATGAACCAAAGGCACTGACTGAAGTTTGTTGCCTTTATGCAATAGCACTGCTTTTAAGTTTGCTTTAGATGAATCAATAAATATTCTGCACTCGTGTGGATTATGTTGAACACCCAACTCCCAACATCAAACCATTCACCTCTGTGTGCACACATTAAATTCTTCATTTCAAAATATCCAGACAAACAGCTATTTCTTGTTCCAAAACTTGAATCTTTGTTGCCTCATAACGGAAATCAATCGTCACCGCCCAATTCCTCGACCTAGGTTTCATTCTATCGGAACTCATCAGGGAGGAGTTTGAAATGCACAACGCAGCTTCCTATAAGAGGAAACAAAAAAAATACAAAAGGGAGAAAATAGAAAACGGTAATTAATGATATAACACACAGATAAGAACATGTAAAAGGTTTAACATAAAGGACAAACACAGGAAAACCTTTCCTATACCTTCTTCCAAATATAAAACAATGTTTAGAAAGTTTCAAATCGCGGAGCAAATCGTTCAATTTCTTCTGTTCTATGAGGTGAGGCGAGCTGTCATGCACAGGCATATGAACTGAAGAAACATTAGGATATTTAATTGTATGTTTAGTTTTACTGGAACGTCCTGCAATATTTGTCAGGCAAAACTAACGGTCCATTGATCTTTAGGCCCACACCAAACCATTGTAACAGCAAATGGTATGGCTCGGCGGTTTCCTTTCATCCATTCTATAAGGGTAGTTGTGCAGGTTATGCAAGCAATATGAGGTGTAAAGGGTTTTTCCTGATCCCCAAGAGCACAATCAAAGTACAGTTTATAAACCTTCTTAACTAAGTCGGTGATTGGCTTTCTTTGGGTTTTTGGAGTGAACTTACCACATACACAGCAAAGGTTATCGGGGTGGTTTACACAACCACGAAGTTTAGCACTTGTCATTATGTTAAGAACACTGTACTAACTATAACCTAAAAATATCAGAATGTCACGTTAGTACACACAGAAAAAGCTAAAAAAAACACTACACAAACTAAGGTATCAATAAAGAGAAATATACAAAGTTTGTTAACACCATCCAAGTTTCAACACGCACTAAACAGCAGGGCTAACATGGCTAGCTGAGTCGTCTCTAATGGCCAATGGCAGTACCACTCCCCCTCAACTAAATTGCCCTGCCATATAGTGAATATTTTTAGAACTTCTTCCATTATATATTTCATCCAAATACAGAGTGCAACCAGCATAGTCGGTGATAATTCATGGAAAGAATAAAAGAGAAAAAACACAAAACATCTCAAAAATCTTATGTGACAGCATTTTCGAAGGCAGGTTCGGATTCTACAACCAAAAATACATAATAAATTATGTATCACATGCAAGATGCAAAATGGCTGTTAACCAGTGTAATTAGTGTTTTTTTTATTATCACTTTACCTGCATGGTTGTCTTAGGTATTTCTACCCTTTGACCTTTGTGTTCTAGTGATACCGTGCAACTAAAACTTTGCCTTTAAGGAAAAACAAATTCTAACTTGTTAAAGTATCTTTTGGAATACTTTAAAGTACAACATATGAATTAAAAAAATTGGTGTAAAGCTAGATACCTAAACATTATTTTAACTGTGAATGTCTAGACGTTGGAATCGAGAATCACTACATCAAGGTTAAAATGTAAGAACTAGAATCAAGAAAAACTGAAAGGGTGACATCTCTAATTATCATTATTAATATTCATTTTTATATTATTCTTAAGTACAACCCTTAAATTCCCTCCTTTCCTGTAGTGCAAGAGCTATTTACATTGTTTTGACCTTGACAATCCTACAGAGATACATTACCCTCCCATCAGGGAAAGAAACCAAGGAGTTGTTTTTAATTTTGATATAGTACATTTTTGAACTGATGGGTACTTAATACAGTGGTGTTATATCAACCCTACAAAGAAATCCCTTATATGCCTTCTTTATTTGTGTCCGACACCCTCCTCCATTCACCGAGATTGCTCAGTTTCTTACCTTAACATTTTCTTTGGTTGGTTTCTCCCTCCCAACCACACCACTTTTCCTCATCCCAGCTGAATATTTCACAAACAACATCCAGACAAGTAGAGAGAGGAGTAAACACTGAATCATAAACACAAAAACCAAAGATAAATATTTTTATACAATAAGATAAAAATCGCCGAACTCACAAATATTGTAAGCTTGACTAACTATTAGCAACTCGACTCAAGAATTAAATTACTTGAATATCCTTACTAAAAAGACATACTGTTTATTTTTAAAAAAAAGTTCAATTCCATGTTAATATATCTGTTTTCTCATAAATATGTATAAACCTTTTATTTAAAAAAAAACCACTTTGACTTAGCTATATTTTGACAGAAGAAGTAGCAAGAGCTTCACATAACTTATCTTCACTGTAGACATATGTGTTTGATTGCCACACATGATGATCTCATGTTTATATTATATTTTTTAATCTCTATTTTTATGCATTAACAAATTTTCAAACAAATGATAATCATCTCCTTAATTTTAGAAGTTCACTAAAGCCAACATGGCCTAAACCACTGCTTAGTTAGATTGCTAAATTGAAGAGTGGGGTTAGTTGAGAAAGTAATTAATGTAGGAATTTTATGGCGGGTATCTTTTAGCTAGGTAGAAATGGTTGAATCCTAAATTAAGTTTTGAGTATTTGATATAATATATTAATCGAAGCTTATAAATCTAGGACAATCATAAAATCATATTGCAGATTATTAATTTATCTTCTAACTAAACATGGAGCCCACACTTTTGAATGCCAAATGAAAGTGGAACAACATTATTAAGATAAAATATTAACATTTATTTATTTTTCTTATTTTTCATAGTAACTTAAGAATTGGGGCTGAAAATATGTAGCATAGGTACTATGGATTTAAACTTATAGAAAGGAATATAATATTCATTTAGTGGCACATTTATTTTATATTTTTTCTTTGTAGAAAATGTCAACGATTGCAATTATAAATTGGCCAATGTGTGTGATTTTATTGTATTTATTGGTCAAATTTGGTTATAACCTTATAAAAGTTTGAACTTAACAAGGATTGGCTTTAGCAAAAAGTATAGAAAAGTATGTAGTAAAGTTAAACTTCTAGCTGAAATAGTTTTTCTAAAATTTAGGCTTGAAAATAAAACAAAGGTTTGAATAGGGTTATATTAAAAATAACATTTATCTAACCCATTCTTAATCTTTGATTTCATTAAATGTTGGTCACTTATAATTTCAACTGAAATGTATTTATATGGGATTACATTTACATAAATATTAAATAATCTGTTATTTATTGCTACATATATACTATTCTTAAAAAAAAACATAACTGAAAGTTAATCAAAATTGTATTTGTTTTCTTATCAATCATATGCTAAATCTTGTTTACTTAATATTAATAAAATTAAGAGTTTGTTTGTCATGAGCATTGCGCGATATCTACCGCACACAAAGGGCTGAAATTTTAAAATTAGTAGGCATTGTCACAAACATTTGCACCTTGAAGCCGGAGTTTTTTAAACTTTTAATTAGATTTTTTTGATCAACTAAAAACTGTGTCATGGGATATAAAATGAAAGAGATATGTTTTATGTCTGTTTGAAGAAAAGAAAATCGTGGTTCAGGCTAGCAACACTATTCATTGTGTGGTTACACTGGGCAATGCTGGATAATTCTGCGAGTAATATAAATACCAGCAATTTACATCTTTATATTTCAAGAAGACAGAATATTCTCAATTTGATTATTTAACCAACTATCAAGTTGAATACAAACATTCTAATTACACCAACCTTTGTGACAAACAATCGCTACTAGTTATTACTAGATTAGTAGTTTGTTTCTCTAAAAACTAGTGTTTTTATTTAGAAAGGCTTATGTTTAATCTCAACAAGTTATCAGCCCCCTGGCTTAGCTAAGTCTTTTTAAAATTGATAAATTCCATAATTATATTATGATTAATCACATAAAATATTAAGAATACATAATAACTGTGATTATTGTATAATATATTTTTTTCACAATACTGGTTATATATTTCTAATCATTTATTAGAGTTAATTAGATATATGTAATTGTAAGATACTGTTTACTATCAGTTAAGATTGTTTGCCATATCTGGTTGAATTTTCGACAGTTGTTTGAAAGTGGTTTCTTACTTGTCATGTTACAATGTCGCTCATGGTGTGATTCAAAGTAATATTTTAACTGGTTGGGTACATACTTGAGTATTACTGGATAATACGTGTTGAATCGGATAATTTGCTGTATTTTTAATGTCAGGTGGTCAAAGTTTCTGGTCTCATATGTTGAATACTATATTAAATCTATCTGGCTTATGAGAGCCCTTGATTGAATTTTCCCTCAACGTATAGTTAATTATGTACAGGTGATGGTTAAAAAGTTTTGCTGTTATTGTTGCTGAAGATAATGTAAATCGTGTTGTTCCTTTTCTGTTCGCGAATTACTTAATATCAGACACAAAAATCACCCCAGTAAATCTCGCCTATCTAGATTGATATTTGGTTTCGAAAGCTCTTGCAGTTGGTGTTTGGATTTTTTTTTAAATATCAGTTGGGCTTGAGCTGGGCTGAAAAAATAATAACGTCCAATGCTAGCAGTTGAAACTCCAGCAAAAATGCTGGGAGTCATTGTGGATTGTTTCATTACTCATCCCGGATAATGGCTTCTGTAAATACAACCAAAACATTGAAAGCTAATATTTCTTTATTTCGGCTTGTGTCATCTCTAACCTCACAATTACAGCTGAAATGTTGGAAGCTACTGTTTCTTCAACACAGCTCAAGCCTAAAAACACTTTTAATTATATTGATAATGTATATTCCGAATTATCCTTTGGATGTGTTGCATGCATGCACACACACACACACACATACAAATAGTAATAATTATGATAATAAGGATGGCTGTGCCATATAAACATTGATTTAGATTATACTTTCTATTAAATTATATAATTCAAATTCAATGAAGCAATTAAATATGATAGTTTTGGGGTCATAACAAGATTATTGATTCATTATTGTTTTAAAATTGCCTTTCAAAATTATTGAGTCTATGTTCTCTACTTGTTACTAATAGATTTATTGAACCCCCCATACAGAAATAAAGTTCTGACATCACTGATAAAATGTCCCTTCAATGAAGAAAGTGTTGACAAAAATGATTTACTTATAGTATTTACACAAAGAAGTAACCATAATTATTCAGATCCAATATAAATTTAAATCTTCCCTAAAAATATCAATCTTTTCAGCATGCCCAATAAAAAGGTAAACACCAACAAAAAACAAATTGATAGCTCTAAAAAATAGTATACCACCAAAATTACAATGGGTTTTATATTGCCATATTGCTGAATGAGAATATTGCAGGAATTGTAAATGTACTACACCCTCCTACCTTTTATCTTCACCACAAAAAAAAACCACTAAACTTACGGTTTAGGGGATGATAGTGATTTTGTAATTGAAGTAATATTATTTTGAAGTGGCTTGAAGATTAAAAAAGAAATATGGTTTTGCTCAAATATTGCTTCTTTCAAATGTTAAGCTTTTCAGAAGATATTTTATAAAACAACTTCTAGTTTACATGGGGGAAACATGCATGTTCATAAACAAATCTTCCTCTTAGTGTGAAATTAAAATACAGCTTAGAATACTTCTCAGAATAAACCTACCAATTTTGTTTGTTAAAATAACTTACACATTCCTTCCTGATAATATGCTTGCAGGAAAGTTATACTTGTCAGCATTGTCCCATTTATTTATTTATTTTTGTATCACATAGTAATTAGTAATCCTGTTTGGGTTCAAATTAATAATTTGTTCATTTTGTCTGATTTTACTATATTAAAAAAGGGAAAGTGTAGGGCTATTACTTGCGTTAACATTTACAAATCCATGAGGGGTAGAAAAGAAAAGGCAAAAATAAATTTTAAACAATATGTCCATGTAGCCTATTGGAATTGTTAAGCTATGTTTTATCTTTGAGTCAATATTTTAGTTTGTTGAATCAAATCTTGGTCAGCATACACTAATTATGTATATTTTTAGCATCTAGAGTATAGTATTTTCAAGAAAATGCAAATAATATTTGATAAAAGAAACACTCTTCTTCATATGTAGGGCCTATGTAGTACAATTTCTTGCTTTTCACCTCAAGATCATTTACGCTACTAGCATAACTGGGATAATATCACTACGTGGAGACTAATTTTATTGTTTTGTCTGAACTTAATAAATTAACTTTATTACATTTTATGAGTTTTATTTGGAATAAACTATCAATATTGATATAAAATATAAAATTTAGTGTTTGGGACTTTTGAATTCTTGAATTGTTCAAGGGGTTAAGTATATTCAAGGAGCGAAACACAATATCTCTTATGATTCTTAAAACAATAAAGAAAAAGAAAATTAATAACAAGACCTCTGGAGTCACAAAATGTGTATATAGTCATTTGGTTTTCTTCTGCATAACATGCACACCATCACCCCCACCCCCTTTTTCTTTTAAACTCCAAAACACCAACAATTGTTATAAAACTAAAATAAGAAAATGTTTGTGTTTATGATTATAATTTTTGTATCACATATAATTCAACCTTCATCTTATTTGCACATTCATTCAAATAGCTTTGATTTACTTTAGTTACTAAACTATCAATTTTAAATATTGTAAAAAAAATAATGGTAATGTACATTTTAAAATTAATAAAGGAATAAAGGTTGTAAATATAATGTAGATATGGTATGTTCTTCCATACATGTGTGATTGAAACTTTAAAGCACACAGTTTAGTTTTTGTTTGCACAAAATGTATATTGTTTTATTTGAAAGCTTTATCAGCAATGGCTGTCTCCATCTACATCAGGTTTAATTGCACACATCATGTCAAGGTTGAAACATGTACACATAAGCAAATATTTGTGGTACAACGCAAAATAGGCATTAATTTATATAATAACTTTATATGCGCAATGATGCAGTTTTTCTTCATCTCCCATACTAATCTTAATCACCTAGCCGATCACAAACTGTAACTGATTTCTATAAAGTGATATCCTATTTTGATGATTTATTACATACTATTATTATAGTTTGATTTTTAAATAAATATAACACTTGTAGAAAGATCCTCTTATAAATGTTCAATGAAATGATCATCTCTTCAAAATAATCTCTTCCCTAAGGACATTTTGTGTGTTATATTCAAATGTTGAACCAGCAGCAAAAGAAATAACAATGGGAGCAAGCTCAAAGGGCACTTCTCACTAAATGGATACACCTTAAATGCATCATACCTTGTTTACATTTTATTAGAGGTTTATTTTTTTTAGATACGTATAGTGCTTATTTAATGCCACTTGTCATATAAAGGTGGACCTTTTGTGCCTTGCTTGAGCTCATTTAAAAACTTTAGCTGATATTTAAACTAATGTCTCTCATAAACTAAGGACTACTTCACAGTTTTGGCTTTAAGAGAGTAAAACTAAAACATATTGTGTGTACACACACATTCACAAATATAGCTTTAATTTTGTTGTATATCTGCATGTGAATGCAGTTTTTATGACCCTAATACACACAATATTACTTTTTGAGACAAATGAAATAGAAGATGATTGATTTCACAACTTAGCAAATTTGTAGCTAAAAATGTTTTTCTTTCTTTCTTTTATAATTTGACTAGAAAAATAAAAAATCTTTAGCATGGTATATGCTTTTGAAAGTACATGCAACAGTCAGTGTTGATGAAGCTAGGTATATGTAGAATTTGGACATGATTCATGTCTTTTAATTTCATGTATATATTATTATATACATGTATAAATTACTGCTTTCATTGGAATGTAATAATTAATGTGCATTTGGTAAATGAAGAGGCACGCTGTGTTGTGAATGAAAATTGTGAGATCGTACTACATTTGCTAGGTGAAATTAAGATTTATTGTGGCCAAAATTATATGTATATGAGATTTATAGACTAGGTTGCAAATGTGAAAACAATTATATTTGCATTATTTAATGTGTGCTGTGTCAATGATGCATAGTTAGATCACCAAAGATTCCTATAATATTGTATTTATGCTATATAATTTTTACAAAGAATTATTACACATTTAATTTCTAATACATTCAGTAATAATAATTTGTTAAATGTTTGCCCTTTTTTTTGTAACAATTAAGTCCTACCAAAAATGTATAATTTTTTAATTAGTTACATCCAAAACGATTATATTAAAACCAATACTATTTTGAGTCTATTTGTAGCTTTAAAATCAATCATGTGTTGTGACAATTCAAAATACAGCATAAGAATAGCTTAGTATCAGATAAAATTAGGTTTTTTTGTATGTTTTATCTAATTGCAATATATTATGTTTTAAAAATCAACTTCATGTCTTAATACCTGTTCAACTTGTATTGACGTCAATGCTTTATATCCAACCTAATAATTATCACGAGGTTGAGTCTTAAGGAACCCCACACGAATGGTCAGATTGGTAAAGACGTCAATCCCTTCAGGTACTGTTGAAGACAAAGTCTGGCTCTGGGTGTTAGAGGGTAATTTTCCCAAATGGTTTCCTATTCTCCTTCACACAAGTATCTACACTTTCTCTGAATTGTACTGTTCTCATTTTTACCTGTGGTTGGCAAATAGTCGTACTTAAAATTTGTTTGGTTTTATTATTTTCATAGGAATTTTTTTTTTACATGTCTAGGCTAATTGTATTCATCAGATTCCTCAGGTACAATGCAACAGCCTGTTTCCTCGGGTTATTGAGTCATAACTCACCACCCTACTTTCATCAGGCACAGCTGTTTCATTAGGTTCTCGAGGAACAACCCACCTTCCTCTATTCACCAGCCACACTGCTACTTCATTTATATTCTTCTAGTTTTGAGTTCTGACGAAGTTATTAATTGTGCCTGGTGAAAGTAGGTTACAGTTTGTTTTTGCTTTCTGTCTGATATAAGTTTTACACTATTAAACCTAGCCTAGACTTAAGTCTATTCTAATCTCCTTTAAAAAGATATTTAAGCCAATTATATATTTCAAATAACATAAGAAATAACAAAAGTTTTTAAAGATCATGTTGAAATTTTATGAAGTTGAAAATATGCTGAAAGATTGTGAAATAGTTTTAAAGCTTCAAAATGTGTTTTGAATCCCATAATGCAGATTTTATCATGAATCTTCAAAATGTATGGGTGCAGTATAGCTTTTAATGTTAAAAAGTACTACAGAAGTGAAACAATGAAGTTTGAACTGTTGTTCATAAATGGAAGATAAACTGCTACATCTGTAGTTAAATATTGATGTCATCGTACTATATAAACTATGTATTATAGTGGGAAACAATTAATTGCTAAACAAACATAGCACCTTTTTCTTGATTTAAGAGTTCAATAGATAAAGAAAAGAAAAAGTAAACACTTTAAATTGTTATATTATTTTATTCTTTGTAACTTAACATAATGTAAAGGAAAGTTTTTATTATAATGTGATCTCACAGGTTGATAATTATATAATGATTGTACTCTTGAACCAATGATGTGTCAGCAATGTACAGTCTAAAACATATTTAGGTTGTAAACATTTTACCCTCATGTAATATTTTAGACTAGTTTACAAATTTACATTAAACTTTATTCGTGTATATTAAATAGTTTTTAATTAAGTATTGTATATGAGATATCTTTCATCATTTTGCATTGTATTTTGAATAAACTTCTGAAATGCTTTTTATAGTTCATCAACTCACTCTACTATCTCAAAATTAACCCATGTACTAGTATTTAATAATATAATTCCTGAAGAAAAGGTGTCATTTATTTGTGTCTCTAGTTTAGTTTTAATGATGTGGGATGTTTCTTGATGCAACCTTGACAGTATTGTGTGTAAACTGAAACAACCTGCTTTCATATTCAGGCTAATGGTGCGATGTCCTTCCTGTGAATTCACCACAGTGGTTATTAATATATAATAATTCATAACAAGACTCATTCATTGCTTCATCCATTCAAGCATCAAAATAAAATTTACCATAGAAACTTAATCACATGTTCAAATGGAGCGATTATGAAAAACTTGTTTGATACATAACAAAAAAATATATTGGAAACTTTGATTATATATTCTAATCAACTTGATACTTGCTATAGTAAAACCCTGTTAGAGTGAACCCCACTAGTTTGAAGTTCCTTTTAATTCAAACACACTTTTCAGATAATAGGGGGGGGGGAAAAAGTCAAATGAAATATATTGTATGGGTTAACAAGCTCGAAAAGGTGACCTGGTGGTCTAGGGGACAATTTGATTCATATTATAAAAAATAGTTATTTATCTGACCCTAATATCTTCTATAGCTATTAAAGAATTAATTTGAACAAAATTATGCTATTGTGGAGAGTTAAAAATCTTTATCATGTTTCCAAAGTTTTGAATTTGAGAAATCTTTGATATTTAGAATCCTCAAATGTAACATTTATTCAGGAATTTTAAACTTTTATACCTGGGTCAAGGATTCAACACGTGAATAATTTCAGTCTCTAAATCCAAACATTTCAGATAACACTGGTTTACCCTTATGCATTACTTCATATCTAATTGTACCTACAAAATGCTTTTAAACAATCTTATAGGTTTCTTTGAAGCAGTGGGGGAAAGATGAAATACTTGAACAAAGTAGCAACTCCAGTTTAGAAAACTAAGATTAGTGACTGGAGGGCTTGTGCTGTCATAACACCCTTAAGCAGCAAATGTCGGCGGCGGCTGCTCAGTCAGTATAGCTCGCTTGTGGGCTTTCACCATGGATTATTTATAGGAAACAATTGTTTTCTGTCCAACTATGGTTAAGAATAGTTGAAGAATAATTAAACATTACATTTTTAAAGACTTTATTTAAACATAACAGTTTATATCACATAATTATCACAATTCATTATTATGTCATGTTTTCTGTTTATTATAACCCAACTCGTTTTGTGAACTTTGGAAGTGAATTAAAGTATATATAATATCAGATTAACTGGTTAGGAAATTCTGTATTAGACTATGTCATTAAGGTAAATGAGATCGATCACATAAACAGACATATTCAACATACAACTATTTTAAGAGTAAGATTCCTGCACTATATTAAATAATCTGACCAGTCAGGAAATAAATATACACAGGACAAAAATTTGAGCAAAACTTAGTAACATCCTAAAAAAAATATGCATTAAAACTTTTAAGTATAACACAGTGAAGTGGCAAATATAAGATATTCAAAAAGAATATGAAACATGATTAAAACTTGTAAGAAAATTTAACTTTCTCTAAACACAACCCACTATTATAATGTTGCAAAAGCTGTCATTAGTAACAGTAATTTAAAAAATATATATAACCAAAAAAATACAAACACTATTGCTTTCACCCATCACACTATATATAAATGACAAAAAAGTTTAGTTTTTATTTCCATGGTTAATAGAATAAACATACTGATGATCAATAAACAAATTATATAGCAAGTGACTACACCCTTTCTGATTTATTAATTTTTTTAAATCATCTTTAAAAATGTTATAATATTAGGAAAATGGTAGAGCGCAAATAAAAGTTAAGTTGGTCTAATTACTACTACTTCCTGAGAAAGATGCTAGAATAGCATTGAAATATCAAAGTGTGTTTAAATGTGTGTTAGTGTTTTTACTTTTATTTGTGCTCTACCATTTTCCTAATATTATAACATTTTATTTATTAAGAAATGTTTTCGCTCAATGCACTTTTTTCATACAAATTGAAAAGTTTACAATTCCTTTTCAGTTATAGCTCAAAAAGCTAAAAGAGGTTTTTCTTAGAGACATATGTTTCAGTTATACAAAAATGTATACATGAAGGAAAGGATAGGTGCAAATAAGAAGAATAAATATATGTTTTTTTAGGGTGAAACATGTTGCACAACTTCCTTAAAGATAGTCAACCTTACAGGTTCAACCAAAAGCATCAGTCTACTCTCCTGGCATGATGAAGCTGTTTGTGACACTGAAAGCTTGTCCTTAAAAATGTGTTTGTGTGTTTTTTAGTGCTATATCTAAACAATTTCTACTCCAGTATCACCTAGGTAAGTGTGCTGGCTATCCCTCTTAATTTAAACCTTAAAGATATAGCAAGGAAAAGGGTGTTGCCTACCTGTGATGTCATTGCATGTCAAGCTAGGATTTTCCATGTTAACGAATTTATATTCCATTCAACTACTTTTATAGATATAACGTAAAAGAAATACCATAAATTCTTAAATAGCTATTAAAATAGTCCTAGAAATTAGACTGGACAGAAAAATAGCATAGTACATGTTATGATTATTATTATTTTTTGCAAACACTATTTTCAAGAGACCGAGAGAGGGTATGAGGCAAGAGGGGTTGTATGATATTAAAGTTTTCTAGCAGCATTGGCAGTCAACATTGACTGGAATCCTGTGTATGTTTTTAGAATATCAATAATAAGAATAGGGACGGATCCGTTGAATCCTCTTTAAGAATATTTGAGATTCAAGGATTCGAAATACAAATTCATAAAGGAAAAAAAAGCTCTACTACCTATTGGCGGCTCAGAACCAACATAATTATAGTACAAGGTCAACAACCATACCCCATACAAGTAATTTAACACAAAACTGATGTATGAATGTTGTAATGAATAGATTATAAGAAAAAATGTTGGAACATTTAGTTACTATTGTGTGTGTGTTTCCTCTGAGATTCATAAATTTTTTCAAGATTTAAAAATAAAAGAAGATTGGGATTCATCCCAACTATAGATAAAGATATAAAAATCATGGGAGGAAGTTGCGCCAGAAGTGTACGTTTGGAAAACAGGATTTATACACACAAACGCAATACAAAATCTAAGTTAATTATATAATGTTATATTTAACCTGTATTATTTTTATTTGTCAATGTAGTGTCTTTTAGAAGGCTCTCTCAACATCTTGAGTTAATCAAGCATTCACTGTTGTTCTCTATAATGACTGCAATACACACTAATTCTAGCTTGTTGAGCACACCAATCTTTAACAAAGGAAAGTTTAACACTGAGAGCAAGGTGAACATGTGTGTATTTATTAGCCGTGTAGCACTTGATAAGTGTACAGAAAATATGTGTGGCTTTTTCTCCCACTCTGCATGCTTAATCCACTGTGTGTGTGGCACCAAACTAATAAAACCCTCTTTTTAAATTTTGAAGTAAGAACTTTGTTGAGATTCATGGAAAAGTCTATAAGAGGGAGAGGAAAAGAGACTCCTTGTTATAGTTAACACTCACATGCACCTTGCCAAACATTACAAAATGCCCCATCACAATATTCTAGGATAATGAAAACTTTAATATTGCTGCACACACACTTTTGATAAATTAATGGAAGTTTTTAAACTTGAATATGTTATTTTAATTTCAATAGATCACTTATTTTTATTGAACTCAGACTCAACTCACTACTTAGCTTTCTAGGAAGTTTGTTCGAGCTTGACAAGAATGAAATATCTATCTTGAGCTTGCAAACCCTTACTATAATAAAACAATTACCTTGAATTCAAATTTAATCTTGACATTTTTCTAAAAACATTAATATCTCAATAGTGTGTGGCATCGGCACCTTTCATAGGACTTAGCAGTGACAATAAATCCTAAGTTTTTGTAAATCTCTGTATCGGTGTTTTTATTTTGATTTGTGCTTCAATTTCTAGACTCTATCATGTTTATTTAAGGATAGTATTACTATAACACAAGTAAGGCACTGTTTAACAATGAGGGGATAACCTATATAGATAAGGTGAGATGGCGGGGGACATGAAAAAAAGCCAGTGTTTTTGTAGTTTTTATGGCAAAATAAAAAAAATATTGCTCCAGTACAAACATAGAATTTAATTTTTTTTACATAATATGTATGAAAAAAGTGCATTGAGCAAAAACATTTAGTAATGAATAAAATGATAAAGTATTAGGAAAAAAGTCTAATTACTACTACTTCCTGAGGAAGGTGCTTTAATAGCATCGAAATATTGAAGTGTGTGTAAATTTGTGTTAGTGTCTTTTCTTTTATTTGTGTTCTACTTTTTCCCTAATACTTTATCATTTTATTCACATAGTAACCTCAACATTTTTTTAAATATCTTTCAAGGGTGTCCTGGAATTTAATGACAACTTTTTCTCTTCGTTTAAAAAGTTTGTTAGACAATTCCACCATGCTCGTGACATATATTCAAGAACTGTTTATATCACCATAGAAAATTAAACTCTTTGTTTTTACTAAAGCAATAAAACATTAAAAACTGCAAAAACAATGGATTTTTTTTTTTGCATACCCTTCCATTCCACCTTAAGGCACTTTATTTCATAAATATAATAAAAAAAACAATATTATTCATGAAAGAGCAATGAAACAAAGAAAAAAACTTATATGGACTTTTTAGTTAAAAGAAGAAAGCAGTTCATACTTGACACTGCTACCATTGGACAAGAACATTAGTAAGTAGCACTGCCTCATCCAAAGAAAGTTTAGTAACATTTCAGGAGATAGTGGAAAAAAAAACACAACTTCCTTAAAGAAGCTAAAACACGGGAATGGGGAGGGGTAAATGGTGTAGGGTTGTAGGTCACAAATAGGATAATTTAAAAGTACAAACACAGGATATGAAAATTGAGTGAAGCTATCTTAAATAATTATATAACAAAACCTCTTTCTACTTTTAAAACAAATGTAAAATGGTTTAGTAGCAACAAAAACTATTAATAATTATAAGGGGTATATTTTATGATTAAGACCTTTTTACTCCTTTGGCTGGTAGCTTAATATAATTATTAGAGAGATTTAATCTATCACATGTACACAATACTTTTAAAAGATATAAAAAAAACTTGTAAATACACAATTTTATGAAAAATATTTTGATCTTATTTTATTTTCTATTCTAATTACAGATAATTACAAATCTTTGTTAATTATATGGCTGTGGTTGTTCCCTTAAAAGGTTTTGTTAACAAATCCATCCCTAGGTATGTTTGAAAGCTTGGTAGATTATAACATAGACTATTTTATAGAAATCCATAGTCATGATGTTGAAACAAATGTAAAATATAATTTAAACTCTAATTCAAACGTTGTTCAGAAAAGTGTTGGTTTTCATCTCCATTTATGGTATTCCTATTTGTTCTAAACCTTTCTACATCTAAAAAGTGAAGTAAGATTTGTTTGTTACCACACTTTAAAACACATGTGACAGGAAAATATTTTTAAAAGTTTATCATACTACATTAAAATAAACTATTTATTTTTTAAAGCAGATGTCCTTTCAATAAAAGAAAGCAGAATGTTATTTTTAGTAAAAAATAGAGATGTCACAATACCTGTTTTTCTCCCCTTCTCAATTCTGATTCATAAGTTCAACCTCGATTTTTTTTCTTGAACATTTCCTATTTCATTACTTTTCCAAGCATCTAATCCCATTTAAAAACATTACTATTCAACTTCAAAGCAAAGCGATAAAACTAAAGATTGTAAATAGTAATAAAAACAATTCATTTTTAATTGTGACAAAGAAAAATATCCATTTTATCGAGCATTAAAGCATATGATAGATAATTAATAAAATAATTAGGAATTGGAAGAGTAAGCATGTATATTTGCCTACAAATAAAGTCTCACTTAGTCAAACATTCATAAATGATTTAAAATAATAATATAATAAACAACTATTAAAAGCCCAAATCTTTTAAATTCACTCAATAGGGTTGCTAATTGAACCATAATGTGTAGCAAACAAGAGCAAATAAAATCATAAAAATAATGGATTACTACCGATTCTGAATTTTTGCTGGTTTACTTAGTTGCCAGTACTTTCATTAATAGCTGCGCTATGAATCAAAGGATCGAGAATCATAATATTAAGAATGATTATGAATTCTTGGATACCAATAAGAATAAAGGTTATCGACACTAAGTAGAAAAAGGACAGTTGAGAGAAATTAACAAGCACACTTCTAGCTCATAGAGTATAAAATAAGTCCCTTACTTATTATTATATTTAAAATAAATCTCTTTGCACAAAGATTTAGTCTATCGTATCCTTGGTTCAAGGAACATGATTAAAAACAATATAGTTTGAACTCGCCTAAAAAATCCCATTTAAGGTCAAATTATTATTTTAAACTAATAAAACCCTATTACTTAAAACTTAGGTTTTAAATATACAGTCTGTATCTCTAAAAACAAGAGGAGATATATAAATTAGAATGTATATTCCAATTTAAACTCTTGTGGAAGAATGAAAGATGGAAGTAACTTTGGAAAAAAATGGCGGCCATTGAAAAGGTTGTGGTTGATTGCCATGTTATTATTTTAAGGATATGAATCAAAATATGTTTATTAAAATGAGACTAGGCCAAGAATATTGTAACATTTGAGAAGATTAGTTTTTAAAGACAATTTAAATAGTTTTTGGTAAAAATATAAATAAATCTACATCAAGTTCGTTAAAAACTGGATGTGCTATATTTGCTTAAATGTTTTTGCGGTGGTTGATTTTTATGGTTTAATAATATGATGTTTATTAAAAGTGAAGATTTCTTGAATTACAGAGTTGCTTGATTTGTAGGTTTATGAAGCATTAAGTGTCAAAAGTTAAGGCCTATTGGTTTACCTTGTTGCACTCACTAATAGATAACACATTTTGAATAAAATATATGTGTTTGGAAAACAGCTCGGAATTAGAATGTCAAATAGCAAGATGATTTATAAAAATAAAGTGAATAAAGTAATTTGATGTTTGCTTTAAGTTGTAGTTTCGCACTTGGGTTCAAGTGACATATTTATAATCTTAATGATTCTAATGACAAATTGTTTCCATTGGAAAACCTATAGGACCATCCATAATTTATAAATAATTAACCAAGATGCGTTTTAATACATTTTTAAATTTAGGAATCTTTCAGTCAGTCCAATCATAACTTGAAGGCAGAAGCTAAGAGGTTGAAAAGTAGTGTTTTGTAGTCACCATAATAAAACAAAATGGTGAACGTTTAACGAGCCTATATGTTAATCGAATATCAAAGTATATCCATGTGAAATTTCTGCACGATCGGTGTAATGGTTTTTCCGAGAAAGAATAGAAAGACAGGCACCAACTTATTTGTATATAGTGGGATTATGTAGGTACAAGGCCACAGACTAAAAACCCTGATATTTGAATATGCCATGGATTTAGCTATATAAACTATTCTTTTGGGCCTACTCTAAGCATAAAATGGCAAGTGGTTTAATTTTATTGCTTGGCAAACTTGGTCTATGTGCAAAGTCAACCTGATAGTTTACTAACGAGCCCTGTTATGTAAGCAACCACACGATCATCCCTTAGAATACCCATGTGATCCAAAGTGGGATAGGTCTGATGGTAGATTTTCTGTCTCTGTTGCCCCTGCCAGAGTAAGCAACCTTCTAAGCTTCTCATGTTCACAGTACCATCCCCGTCTCCATAAATAAACCCTGGGTAACCATCGGGGAATTTTCCAGCTGCATAGGTGAGCCTGCATCAAACAAAGGAGTGAACGGTCACAATGGCTGAAATAATAAAAATAGTCACGAAAGTTTGTATCTACAATCTATAAAGTCAAGTTATTATCATGATTGATTACTTAAGTTTTTTCATATGAATATTAATATGTAAAGCATAAAACAGCTCGCAATGGCAATAAATGAACATAAATTGAGTATTTTTATTGGTGAAGCTTTGTGATTGTCAAAGCTGATTTTTTTTAATCAAAGTCGGAGATGATATTTGTATCTTAACCAAGTAGAAGTTTTGAAGTTTTGCTCACCCATAATATCAAATAATGAAACCACATATCACTTACGTATCAACTGTTTGCACTCCTTGACCGTGCAGACAATGAACCTCAACACCTGGAGGAGAAAAGTTCAAAGAGTATTTCTCCACATCCTTCCTCATTTCCCAGCCATTGGGATTCCCTAATGCACTGAAAGAACACAAATTTGACAATTCATTAAAGAAAAAAGTATGACAACATTACAGGATTTGTTTTTAGCTACTTGTAATTAACTAATATTGTTCACTATATATATTAAGATAAATAAAAAGGTTCATATTATAAGATTAATCCTTATTAACATTGTTCATTTAACAACTGAGCATGGGGATGAATTACCTCAACTCTTTTTGCAGTCATTGGACAATGGGTTATAAAAAAGTGTAACACACACATTTTTTTTATTATTTACTTCGATTATTACCTAAAACTTTAGTTTTTTAGAAGTGGGGCACTATAAAAATCAGGAACAAATTGAGAAAAATTCATAAGCTCACAAATAACCAATGTAAAAAATAAGAATTGAAATGAACATATTTCCACATTAATATTAGCAGCATATAATTAACATTTTAAAAAAATAATGAAACGTGTTAATTCTGATCCCTGAATAAATTGTAGATATCTTTAAACAAATGCCAGCACTTTGCGTTGTCAGTTGTCACCTCTTTCATTTAAAATATACTTTATTGCAGCATTCTAGTCAAGAACCAACTAACCTTAGTTTAATTTTCTGTTGGCCTTAGATAGAATATGAAGATATTTTTACAGGCAAAATTGATAACATTTTACTATTTTATTTGTGTTATTTTATAGGTATTAACTATTTATCTAGAATAAGTAACAACTGCAGATCACATGAGTTAACATATTAACACGTGAACATAGATTTAACCTATTATTATTTTCACCATGTCTTACTACCCGTTTGGATTGTACGCACTTACACTAATGTGTAATGGTAGGGTGGTTGTGAGATGAAATGGAGGACCTACAGTTTAACGTGGAATCCGAACCATGATGGAGGCCTGGCATTCCACACATTCACAAGTTGTGATTAATACACGTCTTGTCAGAGGTGAAGGAAGGGTTTGGTAATCAGATAAATCGGTGCCAGGACCGAGGATTTAACCCCGGACCCCAGCACAGAAGTCCAACACCTTACCCTTAGACCGCCAGGTCACCGACGGCTGTCAAATATGTTGTTTTTTCATATGAAAATTAGACTCAAGATCTAGGACTAACTTGAGATAGGTCTGGAAATCCTGCACAGTGTAATTTTTCTTGTCCGTTTGAACCAGAACTTCTGTGGGATGCCAGAACAAACTAGAAGGCATGAGCCAGGCTAGACTAGGACATGTGATCTGTTCATCCTTTAACGTGGACTCACTCAACACATATGTTCCCAGATTATCACCTAAAATATAAACAACGCAATTAATAGTCCCTGATAACATGTGAATTAGTCAAGTAGGTGGTTGTAGTGCAATTACATTATAATTTTGAATCAAAGCAGTTTTGTATGACTCAAAAGTAATGAATTTTCAAATTTGTAATATGTGTATTTATTTCATGACAACTTTAGTAAATAAAATCAATAAATCTTTGTATCATTTATCTGTAAATGATTCAGATAAACAGCGAGGAGCCTACATGTCACACAAATGTATTATTTGTTCAGAACTTCATCATCATACAACTAAGACAAATCAGCCAAGTACATTGTACAATGTGTTGATGTCACGTATATTATAAACATAATGAAATATTTACCATAAAACTTGAACGGGCGGTTAAGTGATGCTTAAAACATTATTAATTTTTTTTTAACTTTCGAAATGTTAAGACAATAAACTAAATGCTACCATTATTTTAAATTTTTCAATGTGTATTTATTTTCATAACGTGATTTTATTTTAAAAATATATTGTATGTTAAGTTGTGTAGATCACATATTTTAACATTAATTTAACATAAAAAAAGGTTGATTATGTAATAATTATAATGTTTGTTGTGTTCTCACCCACAGCAAACACCTTGAGAGACTTGACAGAACCCCCCCAGGGGCCCGAGAGTGTGACAAGGGCTCGCACATGCTGGTCCTTCCATCGTTGAGACTGAAGTTGAAGGAAGTGTAGGCTCATGAGTGCACCCATGCTGTGAGCAACCAAAACTACTGGCTGCTTATTGTTACTAGTGTATGTCTCTTCTATGAGTACTTTCAGTTGTAGGAAGTACTCACCGTTCTCGTCTAGATAGTACACGTAAGAACATTAATTACTACAACTAACAAACTATGTAAGTGTTAAAGAATGGCAAAGTTGCAGGTATAGATGAGATCACAAGTGAAATGCCTTTGTGTGGGGACATGGTACTACTTGCCAGATCACGTGACTTGTTGAATGCGTGTGTTGGGATTTCGAATGCCCCTAATCACTGGCAGAATTCTAACACTGTTCCTATGTAAAAAGGGAAAAGCAGTAAGAGTGAATGTAAGAGTAATAAGGCAATTAGTTTGTTGAATATTCCAAGCAGTTTTTGAGAAATCTTATTTGGTATAGTGCATGAAAATATTGCGGACAAAATTTGGGGTATTCAATGTGGTTTCATAACAGGTAGAGATCACGTGAATGTAAGAGTGCTGCTATATGCAGTTGATTCCGTATTAATGGCTGAGAATGAAAGTGACTTGCAGAATGTATTAAATCGTTTGAATGTGGTGACAGGCAGAATGGATCTTCGAATAAATGTCTCCTGATAAGGACAGAGCGGGAAATAATTGTCAGCTTTGTATAAATGTAAAACTGTTAGAACTAGTGAATGATTTTGTGTATCTGGGCAGAATGTACTGTAAAAATGGAAGGATAGAGGGTGAAATCAACAGACAGGTGAATTCATTTCAGAAAGAAGTCGGATGTATGTGGACAATCGAAAATAATGAAGTAGTATTGAAAGAGGCAAAGATTGCAGTATATAAAAGTGTGTTAATGCCAACACTGTTTTATGGATGTGGAGCGTGGGTTTGTCAATAGAAACACAAGAGCAAGATGAGTGTGATTGGATTGAGATATCTAAGAAATGTATGTGGAAAAACTCGTATGGACAGAGTCGATAATGAATGGGAGTTGATGGAGTGTGGTTTGAAAGGGAATCCACTACAGACCAATGTGAAAGAAATGTCTTACATTGGTTTGGGCATGTTGAGAGGATGAGTATGGATTGAGTGACAAAGAAAATATATTAAGGTAAAGTGTGTGGATCAAAAGAAAGGGGTAGGCCGTATAAGAAGTGGCTAAATGTTGTAGATGAATGTGTGAAAAAGAGAAACATTATGAATTTTAAGAATAAAAATCCTTTAATCTGGTTGGCAATAAGGTTTAGTTTTCTATATTATTTAAGTTTTAAAATACAATTGAAATTGAATTTAGACCCCAGCATTGCAGTCAACAGTGAGTGACCTGGTGCAATGTGAATCTTACATGACAGTTTAGCCCCAACGCCGGTAAAAATCATGTTCCAGACCCCTTATAATGTTTGCCCACTGATATTCCTCTTCAATTTTTCAGGTCTAACCAAAGTGAAATATTAGTTTTGCATTTTATTTGGGTCTAAAGCCATTTTTATTTTAAAATAATTTCAATTTGCCTCAAAGCTCATAAGAAAGATTTAAGATAAAGTGACACCTACCTATGAAGATTTTGAAAATGGTATTGCTAATTGGCATGTAAGCCCTATCGGTATACTTAGTTACATAATTAGTGTACATACTTGGGGCCTTGCGAAAGTCATAGGGTGCTCCACGAATAGAAACATTTCTCTCGTATCCTATATTGACAAGAGCAGTGGCTATATCCTTGAAGTAGGCACCTTCTGAAACCTGGGTTGGATCTAACCACTCCACAGACTTGGTATCACCAAACCCCGGGATTCTTGTTTCCACACCTTCAGGGTTTGAGGTAGTCCTTGTCTTATTATTGTATATTAGCTTCATATTGTCAATCTGGGGGGAAAACAACAACAACAAATGTATAGCTAGAAGAAAAGTAATAGATGTAAAAGGAAAAAGGAAATTGAACCACAAACCTATTTATTAAAACTCCCTTTCAGTTGCCAATTCAAGGCAAATTCAAGGCAATTCAAATAATACTTCTTTTTTAGCGTCCCATCTTACTACTCGTTCAGGTCATACGCTAAAATAATACTTAAAAGGACATTAGTTTCATGGAACATTAGTTTTAAGGAACAAATATATTAATGTCATGGAAAATTCTGTTTGCAGAAAAATATAAATAAATTTTAATTTTAACTTTATTTTTCAACTTTCATTATTGATTATAAATAAATTTAGGATGTTGGTTACTAATTACTTCAAACTATAGTACTCAAGTACAAAATTTCTAATAATAGGCTACATGGCATTAAAAGCAAAACTCTAGGAACTTATAATAGGTAATATCAAGAATCATCTTTAAAAGAAGTATGTAACAATAAAGTAAAATGAAGGTCACAAACGAAAATATTTTTAATATAAAGATAGACTTTGTGTTAAAATTGATCTAGGACTGGAAACTACTTTATTTGAACCAAAATTTGAAAAGCTTTTAAAAATTCTAATGAAGATGTGTGTAATGTCTGTCCTTTGGACAAAACTTTTCCTAACAGACAATAAAAGGCCGAGATCTTGTCTCAATGAACAATCACTCAGACTAAATTACTTTGGAAGATCCAGTCTGTAATGTTCATCAGATGTACCTGACGACATATTTCTTCACAGGGATGTAAAATAATTTACAACTATAGCACCGATAACAAGAGTGGATTGCAGGAAATAATCTTTGAGATCCAAAATATACATGCCTTAAATCCAGACAAAGTATTAAAACCATCCACTTAAATGTCTTTAGTTGCAAATTGCACTTAGTGAATTTTTGACACAATTGTAAATAACTAGCAGAAATACCCAGCGTTGCCTAAGGTAATCTCACAATGAATTGTGTGGCTAACCTGGGCAACGCTTTGCTTTGCTGCAAACAGACAGAAAAAAAATCTCCATTTTATTTTCTTCCAACTCAGTTTTTAATAAATTTAAAACAATCTAATAAAAAAATTAAAATTCCAACTTTGAGGTATGCATGTTTATGCACAGGGGCTATTCATTTCAAAATGTCAGCCATTTGTGTGCAGTAGATAATGCACAATACCAGAGTGGCTACAAAACATATTTTACCAAATTCCCTGACTTTTCCAGGCAACATTTTTCAATTTTCCCTGACTATTTTTTTCCACTTTTAATGGTGGATGATGGCTTGTTTTATTTATTATTGATTACATATTTAAAAAGTTTATATCTACTAAACATTAATAGTTTTATCAGTTATTTTATTTAGGTATTATTAACTTTTGTTTTAGTGTTTAGTTGTGAAATTAATGGGATATTTTAGACATATTTTTTAAATCTCTAACTTTTTCTTATCTTTAGTTAAATTCCCTGATATTTCCCTGTTTTCCCTGCCATCCAAAAATTCCCTGAATTTTCCAGATTTTCCTTGTTTGTAGCCACCATGAATGCTCATGAAAGTCAGACAAACAAACTCTTCATATTGTGAATGCAAGCTGTAGGGCTACTTTATATTTTACTAAAGTCCCTAAACATGAAAAGAGAGAAATGTCAAAATTTTGACCAGCTTTTATAAATTCCTTCAATTCAAATTGATAATGTATTTTTGACTGTACTAACATCAAGGTGGACGGTATAATAGCATAATATACCATACACTTACCCAGCAGTCTATGACAAGTGGTACAAGCAGTTCCAAGTTGAGCCATATGTTGAAGAAACCATCTGTGCTCTTTTCACATAAATAGTGTACAACCTGTTTCTTGTGCAACCGGGCCTCCACCTGACTACCACCATCTCCTGGAACTGTTAAATATCTCCTGCTGATAAACTATAATTTTTACAGCAAAAAGCTCCAAATGATAACTGCTGGGCCAGTAAAATTCAATTGGATATTTCCATTATGGATATCCATTGCCCAACAAAATAGTCCTGCTTTCAGGAAAATCCGGATTTTTACAGATTGATTGATTTTAATTATTTTTTTTACACCACACACCTAATATAAACCAACCACTATAGTAAAATAAAATTATAGTACTACCCACTTCAATCTTTGAATGGTCTAAGGTGTCATTATTGCAATATACTAGACTGCCGATTAAGGCAAGATCTGGGTTTGTATCTCGGTAGGGTGTACAGAGTGGTTTTTCGTAAATGGTTTTGCACTCTCGCTTTACTTAAATGCAGGTAGGCCTAAACCTCCTCTAAAATCCTACCTTTCTTGACCCTAATCTATTAACATAATTGATGTATGCATATACTTTGAACGAGTAGTGAGACATGGTGATTTAAGGCTGAGGCTACCTATAAATGCATGGTCCTAAACAAACATTTGTATTTTTTTAATATTTATTAATTTAAAATTGTTTATTCATATTTATTTGAGTAACATATCTGGGCATCTTTCATCATTTGTATGGTATTAGTTAAAGAAATAATGTCATTAAAATGTGCAAACAAAAATTATTTGTGGCTTTATTTATTTTCTCTGGGAAATTAGAATAAATCGTGAGTTTATGGTTTAATATTTTCAGAATAATTTATTCTTGATTTAAATGTATTTTTGGGTTCGTGCTAAATAATTTTGATGATATTTCCACACTGGGATAATAAGGGACAATGTTTAATATTGAACAATTCACCTGGTCAAATACAAACATCTTAAAATCCAACAACTAAAATAAAATAAATTCTTAGCTTCATTTTGAATAGATATGGTAGTTATTTACACACAAATATAAGATATATATCAAAGATTATTTAATCTATGAATTTGTTTGTATTCAAAGCTTTAGGATTTTGGCCCTTATTAATCCCAATCACAATCCCAAGTACTCACATAAAATATTATATTCGTCAGCTCTTACTCACCAAGAATCATTGTGATGGTTATTAATTTTATCAGTGTTTTACTATTTGTTCAAGTTATGTGCTTATTTGATAATTACTCTAATGGGGTAGGGATGAAGAAGGTAGCATTACAGAGAAAAGTCATCAACATTTGTTTGAAAGAAGATTGGGAAACCATAGAGGAAAAAAACACCCTCAGTAGACTCGACCAGAATTTGAACCTTAATCTCCCTGTGTTTTCCAGACTAATCTATAACAAGAGTGACACCTTAGACCATTTGGTGAATGAAGCGGTTAGATATGTTTTATCATGGTCCTTAGGGTCCACAAGGGCCAAGCCCCACCAACATTTTTCCAATTCTTTTATATAAAAAAAAAATTCTGACCTGGCGGTCTAGGGGTAAAGTGTCAGACTTCTGTGCTGGGGGTCCGGGGTTCAATCCTTTGTCCCAACACAGCTTTATCTGATTGCCAAACCCTTCCTACACCTCTGACAAGAAGTGTAGTAAACACAACTTGTGAATGTGTGGAATGCCAGGTCTCGACCGTGGTTCGAATCCCACGTTAAATTGTAGGTCCTCCATTTCATCTCACAATCACCCTACCATTATATGTGAGCGTAAGTGTGTATAACCTGAATGGGTAGTAAGACGCAGTTATAATAATATAAAAATTTCTTTATTTCTTTTTATTCTTCAAAATATTTTGGAAAAAACATGAATATAAAGTGGAGCACCATTCTCTAACTGCAGTGAATTATTGGATTTCTTACATGGTGTTTCAGTCAAGATTATTCAGTCCTCACTCCAAACGTCATGCGAGGACTGTATAACTGCTCTAGTGACTGAATATAGAAGTTGAGCTCTAACAAGACTTTTCAGAAAAGCCACACCAAGTGTGAAATGTTTCTTAAGGTCAATCCCCCCACCATTCTGGCGCCAGCTTTACACTAGCGAATAAGGCCAGTCAGAGCGGGCCCACTATATGAAAAAGGTGGTCTATATTTTGTTTTTGTGTTTGTGTGTCTGTGTTTTAGTATGTGTTAAGATCCAAAAAGTAAGATGATGGGTGAAAATGATTACCTAAATAAATGAATAAAGTAGACACTTTATTTTTTTTTTACTTTGTTTTCTTCATTAAAACTGAAAGAAAAACTTGAAATTAAATGGTTAGGAGCACATCAGCCTAATGACTTTTTACATCTATGCAGGTTGATGGCAAGAAAAAAATTACTTTCTGATGCTTGGTTTGGTAAACAACTGAGTGAAGAAAGACAGAGCTTATTTTGTTTTGTTATTGTTTAATATTTGGTAGTGTGGACAGCCGTAGCGCTTCTAAACATTTAATTAGAAGGATTAAAAAACAATAAAAATGTGCAATTAATTTAGAACATTTGGACAGAAAATAATCCATCGCAGATAAATTCCACAGTCAAAATTTCAGTCTAAAAACACAATGAAAAGGTGTCAAAAAATAGGTATATAGGCTACTGTATTGTGCAAATTTATAGAATGCTTAAAATACTGTGGTACCTACTCATGAAATGGAATTAAGAGACAGACACACCCAACTTTAGTACAAGTAATGTCATCACTTGGTAAGTTTATCCAAAACCTTTATTCTTATATTATTTATATTTGGAGATTTGTTTAGTGATTTTGTAATTGTTGTGCTTTTTAGAAATCAGGTTAAACTTATATTAATTTAAATTAATATGTTGACAGGTAGTGAGAAAAAAATCGTTCTGGTAAGCTTTGACCTGGCTCCACCAATTTAAATATGATTTAAATTTAGATTAATATGTTGACAGGTAGTGAGAAAAAAATCGTTCTGGTAAGCTTTGACCTGGCTCCACCAATTTACACTATGATTTATATTTTAATCACTAATAGGACTAATAATAGATTAGTGTTCAAAAAATATTCTTGCAAATATGAACATTACTCACTAAGTTATGTATTTCCACTGCATCTAACTACCCTGTTCAACTGTACCCTTAAATATCTGAGCGGCCACACCAACCTAAAGTTATCCACCGGAAGTTGAATATTAAAATAGAATAATATGTATTAATTTTAGGTTAAGGGTACTCGAAGTTTATTTGTACAATAATTCGCCTTCGATTTGGGCACGCCTACACGAAAGACCGACTTTATTTGATGTGCAAGGTACCGTCCTCACATTGTGTGGTTTGCCACGTTCCGGAAACATTAAAACATATATTTGTGACCTGCCCTGTACATAAGTTGGCTTGGGGAAATTATATTCTTAATTATATTACAGACTTTTCTTTAGTTAATATATTACGCTCAGACAACATTACTTTGTATAGGAGGATGTACAATTTCCTTCTAAATATAAATGTCAGTGCAGAGACGAACAAAATATGTCTTCCTGGTTATCTCGTAGACAAAATTCGTGGTGAGATAGGGATAGGTTAGTCGGGTCAGAATCGGAGTGAACTAATAAGAAAATCAAGAAAGTGGAATCGGGAGTAAATCAAATACAGGTGCTCCTGGCTTATTGAACACAATATTTTCAGTGCCATTGAAGAAAGAAAGAAAAATGTAAGGATATAATTTGAGTATCAATGAATAAGTTACGCCATTTCATTGGGAGTCTAATGATGGTATTACATTTTTTATGATTTGTTATCTAAGTAGGCTAAAAAATATATATTATATTGGCTAGGCTTACTTAAAGGCATCATTCCCCTAATTTTTTATATTCAATATTTCAATAATTCAATTAAACTACACAGATACTCACTTAAAATCAAAGGAGGTCCTGGATTTACAACATTTATCACTGATAGAGAATCTGTAACTACACACAAATATGTTAAACTTATAACTAAGTAATAACCGAGGCACATTATTATACAAATGGGAACACCGATTTGTAAACGTTAAAAAAAAAAGATCAGGAAATAATAACAGTATTAAAAATACTATTGTATTAATTAACACTACGTCATTTTCTTTTTAGACTCGTAACAATGGGTTTTATTTGTGTACGTATTTATCATATCAGCTGATTTCATCGTAGATGTTTACAATCTCAGTGTAGAACTTTCCAGAACATACATACGAATAATGTGAAGCTAGCACCATGGATCTAATAACAAGTACTACTTCAAAATATAGATACAGTGAAATAACGATACACATAAATTTTTACTTCTGCATTCATATTTTAAGGAAAGAGAATAGTCAGTTTGTACGCTAATTCTTAATTTACACATAATTTAAAAATTAAGGTGTAATCAGAAATTATTTCAGACATCTTATAAAATATATGTTTATGCATAAATATTCACACTTCAGATGGTTTATTAGTATAATTTGAATTGTACTTAAATACCTGATGCTATCAAATTAATTTGATTTTAGCTATGGAAATTGTAAAATTTTAAGATATTACTAAATAACGTAAATTGTTATGTTATTCTATTTTGTTGGACTTAAAAAACAAAATATAGATAGCATTTGGCTGCATGCTCTTCAATTATCTTTTATTGGTCTTTGGTTCAGTTAAATACGTGGCTAGCTGCAAATGGGGAATTCAATAGAATTGAAATTGGTTTATACAGATAACAGAAAAATGTGTTTATCAAGAAACTCCACGAGAATGGATGTCTTACTTAGTTGAAAATCTTGTTTAAAGGATTGATTATACTGGGCGAGTTTACTAGCTACTCGCCGCTCGCTCTACCCCTGCGAGTAAAGTTGAATACCGGGTGACTTTACAAGCTACTCGCTAGCTAGTTAACCCTCTGGCTAGTAAAATCGTCCTGTGTAATAAGTGAATCTAGTAAACAAGTAGGAGTCGAAATGCGGGAATTGTTGTCGTTGCTCTTTTAATAAGAAAAAGACTTGAGGAGGAGTTGGAAAATAAAAATAGGAAAACAATAAGAATGTGGGCCATGAGCTGGATCTCAAAGCGTGAAAAGTATGGTGCATCCAATACTCTACTGAAAGAATTGAAGAATGAAGACCCTTTAGCTTACATGATAAACAGTGACCAGTCCAATTATTTAATTCAAATTATTGATGGACTAATACGGAAACAAGACACAAAAATGAGGATGGTCATCCCTACTGCTACAAAACTATAAATAACACTACGATATTTAGCTACCGGTGATTCATTCAAGTCACTAGAGTAACTGTTTCGAGTTCCTGCAAGTACAATTTCATTGTTTGTACCCGAAGTTCTCACAGCAACAAAGCTATTCACGATAAAGGAAAACAACTCTTTTGGGTGAGTGGGCGAGTTGGGTGGCTCAGTGCAATCGACACTCACCGAGATTATTGGAATAAGCTTACTCGCGCATGATTTTACATACAAGACAGCAAGTAGCTAGTGATCTCGCCCAGTGTAATTGACCCTTAACATCAGACTGGCTGTCAAAAGAGCCATAGGTAGACTTTGAAAAGCTGGGTGGATGGGTTGCATAATAACCTCGACTGCATAGGAATATAGGGGAGGTGAGGGTGTTAACAGAGTTTATTTTGCTGAAGTTGACCTTGGTGATCTTAAGGTAAGGTGCTCACCTCAGGAGCCGATATTCGTGACTTCAAACCCAGTTCAAACTATTTTCCTTGAGTGATAATAATCCGTAGCACAACTTTCTTCTGAGGGGAAGTAAAGCAGCCGATCCCATTGTGGCATGTAAAAGAACCATGTAATATAGTATGTGAAAATACATATCCTAGCAAAATTGATGAGCTTTTTCACTCTTGCTTATATAAATCCTCGTGTGCTGATAAAATCAGTCAGTTCAGAAAGTGCAACTTAATTACCCCAAATAAATATTTTGTTGATCAGGTGATATGGGGGGTCCTCAGAGTGTATAAAGCAGGTAAAGTGTGGGATGGGTTTATGAATAATAGTAACTTATATATATTTTTTCTTTTATAAACATTTTTGGGATTGGTTTAATTATATCATATAATTTTGTAAAAAATCGTAATTATAACTAGGTACCTTTCTTTTCATTCGTCAGTTTTTTTTAATATCTATTCAACTAAATATGATAATAAGATCTTGTCAAATGAATTAGTGCATTAATTTTATGATACGTCCTAATTACAGTATGTTTTGGCTGTTTGAAAATAATTTTATTTTATTTCTAATTTTACAATTTGTTAAATCATTTACATAATTATATTAGTAATTAATTCAAGGGACAGTGTATCATAGTAGTAACTATTTAGTAAGTATAGTATTTTTAAATTATAACTTATTCTCTATTAGAGATTATATTACATATTATAGCATAGTGGTCTTATGGATCTGTTTATAACAGATAATCCTTCCACCTGGGTGTTGGGCTATTCTTTCATGTGTACCAGGCACGAGTGTCACTGACGTTGCGTGCTTGAAATCATGAATATGGTACCAATCTCTGATTTGCACTGGCGTTCTTGAGTATAATGTGATATGTTCCTTCACTGGTACAAACAACGTCAGTGTTGTTTTTATACCTTCGGCTACATCCTCCAAGCTTAAATACTGAAGCTTTTTGTTGTTTTGTAATTGAAATTAAAAAGTATTCTTCATTTGTGTGAATAGTCTATAGTTTTAAGACAATTCTGTAATGTATAGGATTATTTAGTATTGAATATAATAAAGGTTGAAATTGGAATGTTTTTAAACACTCAAAATTGTTTTACAATATACATTAGAGAAAATTAATATTCATTAAAAGTAATTGAGAATTAAAAAATATTTATATTTTCAAATTTATAGGCTGTATGTGTGATAGTCTCTGCCTATTAGTTAGATATAAATTATACCAATTTCCAAGGGGATACTTAATCCGCGGCAGGTTGGAGTAAATTTTAAGGTTAATACATTTTCTATGTGTGAAACAGGTCCATGGCTGACATTAAGCAAGAATTGAAGACTGCTGATGATCAACAAAATTATTCCGTAGGAAATAGCACTGACCCTAAGAATATGCAGGAATTGACACAATATGTAAGTACCTGTGCCTAAGGGTTTAATCAAATAAACTACACTCCTGGTACGTAGTATTAATTGTTCTTCAGCTTTAGGAAATGGAGAGTTTGTTGCCACCCATCCCTATCCAGAGCTAATTTTAGCCCTATATAGTCCACCTCATTACACTCATATCCTTTTCATGTATTTTTTAATATTTTCTACCATCTAAGCCTAGATGTCTTTGGTCTTCCCATTTGGTTTGCCAGTCGATATTTTTTTCTAAAACACTTTTAATGTTGATAACGTTTATGGTTTCTTTTGATTATCCCCCCATACCCACCCTTCAAATAGGCTAAAATATTATCTTGCATCAATAATTGCATTTACAACACCAAAAAGTGTTGAGCTTAAAAATATTTTGACTGGCTATTTATAGCCTATAACAAATTAAAATCAGAATACTCGCATGGAAATAACTGGTCTTTTAACTGTATTAGTTTGAGCCTATCAAAAATGTTATTGTAAGTTAATTTAATTTTAAAAGACTTGGAAGGTTAGGTTAACCTTGGATGATTAATTTTTTATTGCACTAAACTCATCAAATATTATTTGTATCTAATTATGTTTAGATAGGTCTATAATAGATGTAACAAGATTGTTTAAGTTGGCAATTCTCCTAACCTTTCATAATTGTGTTTCTAATAATAATTGAGTTTATATAAGAGGGTTTTGTTAGTGTTAGTTTCCTAAAAGATCTACAATCTGTGTTGGGTAAAAGGAATAAAGAAATAATATACTGTATTTAATATTTGAATTTGCTACAAATAAAAAAAGCAAGATGTTCAAGGCTTGGTTGCTGTAGACTTTTATGTCTCACAATAGCCTATGAAATAGGTGAGTCGAGCAAATATTTTCTAGTTTATTTAAAAAAAAATTTTTTTTTAACAAGGTGTAAATGTTCTTGACCCCACTTTTATTAAAATAAATTTAAACCAATATCATTCCCCAATTTTCCTCTATTATTAAAACTCATCAGATAGAAACTGGCCATCAATGCGACCTAAGTAAAGCTTGAAATACATTGTCTTTTTTTCCTTCTCAAAACAACCGGGGACATGCAATTTATGAGTTTTTAAAGATTTTATTTCCTTGACACAAAGGTCTAGCAAAAAAAAAAGTTTATTTTTATTTTTAAACACACAAGTTATGAATCGATTCATATGAACACTAATGATGGTGTGTTCTTGGAAATAAATGGCATGTATGTCACTACAATATTTTAGGAAAAGACCCGTAGTTGAGTCTCACATTCAATATTTTTACAGGACTGAAAAAAAAAACATTCTGCATTTTACTATGTGTCCTGTAAATGTCCCCTATTTGAGAAACTATGTTGTGAAACTTCGGTCTTTTACAAAATCTCATTCTGAGTTTGTTAAAACATATCAATGATATGATATTTTCTGTTATAATTTTACTTGGATAGCCCTGAGTGTGGAATTTATTTGTTGGGAATCTTCGATTTCTTATCTAATCACGGCTTACTGTGTTTCACGTAAAGCTCAGTCAGTCTGCATCGAGATCTTGATTAACAATCAGTAATAGCAATACTAATAAATTAATAATAAGTATAATAATTTAATACTAATTAATGAAGTAGGCCAAATATTCAATTTTTGACAAGATAGTGCCCCACATTTGTGTTACGAGAACATTATCACCTTAGTCATGTTTGGACATTTTACTTTCTTCAAATATTTACGTTCTTCTATGATTTAGGTGAGCTCATTTTAATTTTTATAGGTATTTTTAAGGTAAACTTGAAATATCTTAATTTTGTATTTGATTCAGTGTTTTCTTGTGTAAATAAAAGAAAATAAAAACTATTTTTAATATCACTGTAATAAAGAAATATACACAGTAGTTTTTAACCACTTATAAATGGTGTATTATCCCAAACAGCCGAATATTATGTTTGAATTTTAGGCGTATAACCCGAACAGGTAGTAAGACACCGTGCTAAATAAATAAAAAATAAATATGTTTGCATTTTGAAGAATTTTCCCACTAAATTTGCTATCAACATTGAAAAATTATAATTATATGTGTTTAAAAGCAACCCAAGCTCCTTAAAGGGGTAAATTTAATAAACTTAATTTACTAATATTGTTATAAATATAAATACTCACCAGGCCTATTGTATCATAATATAACCTACATTATTTTGGTTAGGCTAGGTAATTTTAAGGCTGTTATATGCCTAGTAATTAACAGAATGTTTTTATTTTTTGGAAACAGTTTAGCTTTTTATTTTTTAAACATCATCGGTATTTAGCTCTCTTTTGCTGTCCTTTTCAAATCCTTATCCTTGCATTACTTCCACACCAAGTAAGATGTTGTTCATCATTTCAAGTAGATCGTGTTAGATCACTTGGATAATAAACATCCTTGCAGCCACAATAGTATAACTTGTCAACACTTTTATAAACTATGTTTAACTCCATTTCAAAAGATCCTCAATCTCAAGTATGTAAAGAAGGATGCATTCACATGAGCCAATGGCTTTCCTTATTCATCTATCAAGGAGACGAGTCAAATTTCGTGAAATATCTAAACACCGACTGTTATATTCCAGTAAAAAGGGTAAGCTTTATATAGATAATTGATTTTGGAATTAATTTATAACTAATTATGATTTCAGGTACAGACACTCCTCCAGGGAATGCAGGACAAATTCCAGACTATGTCGGATCAGATCATCGGGAGAAATATCCTTTTATTACCGAACATATTGCAAAAACATGCAATGTTCATACAAAGCAATAAAAACAAAATGTCATGATTTATTCAACCCCATGCATTTGTTGCACCTTTTCTCTTCGGTCATTTTAAAATTGAGATTTGTAATTTAAATTCAACCAAAATATATTACAATTTGAACAAAATTCAGGCAAGTTTTTGACACCACGGTTTTTAGTCTTCTGGATGAAGTGAATCCAAAAACATTAAACATAACACAATGTTTCAAAAAATATGAGCTTTAACAACATTTTGCAATAAATTTTTCAACACAGTATTTCAAACAAATTTAAGTGTTAGCACTTTCACTCTCTGCGATTTAAAATATTATTTGTGGGATAGCTTTTTCTGTGGTCATTCTCACATTTGACTGAACTGAATCGAGGGTGCTTTCCCCTACCTGGTTTTACATTCCCTCCACACAAATGCAAATACACATTCTCTAACTTAAACCTACTTCATTCCTAACATATGAGTGTAATTACTACATATACATCCGGTACAACCCAAGTGGGTAGTGACACACGGCGGCAGAAAAAAAAATTGTTGGCTATTCCATACTATTTAATTATGTAATACAATACTAAACATTTCAATTTTTTTTTT
>CABFVX010000444.1:118025-159294 GCA_902151425.1 Timema shepardi
TTTTTTTTTTTTTTTTTTTCAAAAAATGTAACCAAATTACAGTAATAAAGTCTAATGGTTCATTGCTCACCAAACATACATCATTATAATCTTATGGCCAATCCAACATAATATAGATCCACCACAAATATTATGGTAATGAAACTAGCGTAATTTGTCAAGGCATTTCACTTCATGCCTAAAAGTGAAAGAGAGAGACCTGGGCATGTATCCCGGTTGGGTCAAAATGCAGTAATTGTTATGAAAGATAGGTATGAATTGTTCTGATTTTAATCTGTGTTCTTGGAAGTCAAGTATTTATAAAATATCAATTTGTTTTATCTTCACCTGATACAGTAATTATCGCTAAAATAAAGTTACTAGAGTTGATTGGTTTCTTAAAGATATGAAATCTAGGCTGTTTCTGTTATTCCTTAACTATTCTCACTAGATGAAATGGGCAATCGGATAGACGACCTTGAGAAGAATATAGCGGACCTTATGACTCAAGCCGGTGTTGAAGGACCAGACAAGTAACTCCTTGGCTCTGGTACAAGTCAACACTGTGATCAAGTTGATAACAAATAAACTAAGTCGAAGACAAATATTTATTATTAAAATTGGATGTTTAGCGCCATAGAGGAATCGGAAATACTTAAAAGTGCAGTGTGGCATTCCCCAATAGCACAACAGTTCTGGTAGTTGAGTGCAACATAGGCTGATTGTAGAAACATTTGTTGCATGATTTATAGAATAAAGTACAGTGGACTCCTGATGGTTGGGTCAAATTACTTTTGCCCAATTAAGCGGAATTTTAACCAACGAGCTGATAAATTATACATTCTAACAAAAAAAAGAAATATGAATAAAATAAAAGGAATGTAGCATTTAAAAATAACTAAAGCTAAAAGCAAACAAACATATATGTAAAATGAAGATAGTCAAAATAATGACTGTGTCAAGCAAACATTGCACATTAATAAGGATGGACAACTTTCCTTCTTAGATGAGTACCTCAAAGGCGGTGCTAAAGGCTACTAAATACAGGATGACACACACTTGAACGCTAATGCAATGGGCCAGTCTCACATATAAAACTGGCCCGTTCCATTCCGGTCTAGGTAGGTGTCGTCATGTATTTAGTATAGCGCCGGACTTGGGGCATACTAAGTCTGACTATGAAACTGGCCCTGTTTAATAGACCGTGAGTGCCATCTACACAAAGATTGTTGTTCTATCATGACCTTCACTGCCCCAATTAAGCAGCCAATTAGCCCAAACAAGTGGAAAAAATTCAGGCTAAATACTGGTTTTGTTTATGTTCTTGTCCCAAATTAACCGGAATCCACAGTATTTTAATGTTGCTTTTGATAAAATGTCAAGCGATTGTCACAACTGATTGAATGTGTTTAATTTACCAGCACTAGTTCTAAAAGTGTGTAAAGTGATGGAAGGATAATTGTGTTCCATACAAGCTGAAATATGATAAATTATAGAGAGAAAACACTCTTCTTAACGGGAAAAGGTGAATCAAACATGTTCATAACACAATACTTTTGATGTTAATTGATTAAAAGATGGCTAGTAATTTCATTTGGTTTCATGTATATAGTAGGATTTTGGTAGGAAGGGACTTTTAGAAAATACAAACACATTTTTATGTGGTCAACATTGATAAGATTAATAGTACTATTTCATGGGTATTGATATCATTGAAAACGGACACCTGAAGACCAAATAACTTTACGTGTAAATATATTAAAATTATAACCGTCAAAAAAGTTCCTTACTAACTAAATCAGACAATTTTAAATTCTGTTAATTTAATGAAGACTTTAGTTTGAACTCCTTGGAATGTAGCATAAAATTGGGAAATACTCCAAGAAACATAATATTTAATCATATACACTATGAGCACAAGCTTACGCCAAGTTTAGCTAAATTGGTGAAATAAAGTTAGTTGGGTACGTGCAAATAATAATACCTGGAGAAATAATGCATCTAAACTTCACAGGAGCCACAATGTATGTACATAGATACATTTACAGTAGGGTTCACTTTTAACAAACTGCACAGAACCTAACATTTTTGATTGCTAGATGTTATAATTTTGCAAAATTAGGTGAATTGGGGAAAACTTCATTAAAAATTAGCCTGCACTTTTACTTGGTTTACTCATGAAAGCTTAAAATAATATATCTGAATTTTTAAATATTGTAGACAAAAACTTTGTTGGTGGGAGGGGGAGTATAACTAAATTACAAATGTCACATTTTATTTTAATATACCACCTTAATTAATAACACACACCTATACATCAACAACTGTTCAATTTTCTTTTAAAAGATCCCATTGTTTAAAAACATAAACTAAATCATCTTAGTAGACTTTCACAGAGTTGTCTATATGCAGTTTATTTGTAATGTTTTCACTAAAATATTTGAGCAGTCATCTGAATGTTAAATGTTGATTTTTTTTTAATATTCCATAAATATATCTCGGATTTATAGTATTTTATCCTTCTCCCGCCCCCACTCCTTTTTTTCATACTATAGCTATGACACACTGTACTGGTTTTTATTCATCATTATTATCATTACAATTTTCTTAAACAAAATGATAAATGAAAATTTTCTCAAGGTAAATACATATTCTTGCTTAATATTGGTGTAATCATTGATGAAAGAATATGAAAAGAATGAAACTTGAGCATTTTAATATCCATAACAAAGTGCAAGGTTATTAATTTTTTTATGTAATTTTCAATTATTTTGTAAAATATGTTTGTAAGAATTATTAAAGAATTCATACAAATTATTGTCCCCAACAGTAATTATTTGTGAATATGTGTGTGAAAAAGTGGCCCAGTTGATGTCTTTTAGGGCTGTGTAAAGCTTTGCTTAGAGTATTCCCTCAGCTTTGACTTTGCTCCAAAGAAAAGTTAAAATCAAAAAACTACAAAGTTTCAATAATAAAAATAGAGGGCCAAAATACAAGTTTATGCTTAATTGTTTTTATTTGGTGCCGTTATATACTCTTTGTTTACTTTGTGAGGTAAGCTTACCTTCCATTGTTCTTCTATGGCTTAGCTCATAAGATAGGGCCATAGTGTAATCAATCAAGGTAAGAGTGCTTGCTACCTTTCAGATCAGATGGAGTGTACAGTAGGGTGGAGTGGAAATGCTTGTCAAAAAAAAGTTTAGCTCAATTTATTGCAGATAAGGTGCAACCAATAAGTGTAATCATGTGTGAAATTTGAACTTCCTACAACATAATCTTTGGCTGCCAATTTGACACAGAAATCTCTACATTTTAAGATTTATGAATTCTTCATGCAGTTCTTCGCTTGTTTTCTGTGTGAAACCCAGAACTCACCACGTGGAGGTGGCTGCATATTGAGTTCCACCACCCTCCCACCCTTTATCTTTAAACATTTAGGTTAATTGCCTCATAGAACTTTGAGATTGATTTTTGGTTTCAAGTTTGGGTAATGCTATTCTAGATGCTATTCTTGATCTTATGAATCCATCTCGTGCGTCGTTGCCACACACCGCAGCTGATCCTTCAGTAACTAATTTGACGCTGCACTCTACTGCTTGTGAATGACACTGAGATCTTAAAATATAAATTTCAGCAGGAACTACTTCACTATTACTGTATTGCAATTTAACGTTTTGACTTCTTTCTGTTGCTTTTTCTTTGCATTGCAATCTTTTTTCAAGCATTTTGCTTAGTTTGATGTCAATATTTCCCATTACCATTCTCTTCGAAATGTCCTTTGATCTGTTTAAAAAAAACTCTTTCAGCTACAGGTACTTTAATTTTGCAAGTACAGATTAAAAAGTTCCTTACATTTACACAATGAAATATCGAACAGATTTTTCTTCACCGATTCTCTAAATGAACAACTTTTTTTGAAGAATTTAGTTTATATTCTCCTTTCTAAAGCTTCTTAATATTACAATAATTTGTATGGTATCCTCTTATCTTACGTAATACTTGTTGGTCTGTTACAATAGGAATTGAACTTTTTTCCCATAAGCGTTTGATATATTTTATGAATCATGAACACACATCAGCCAAACCTGGTTCCTGTTTGTTTTCTCTTAAAAGTTCCTTCTGGTATATATAAATAATATCTTATAATGTCCGCATATTATCTTTAAAGGTTTCAGGCTCATCAAATACTGGGCACAAGTCGTCTGATAGCATCCAGGCATTTCTGTATGCCCTATGCAACATGAAACGATAACTAAATGAAATATAATGAGAACAAAAATAAAACAAAATAAAATATGTGAACCATGTAAATGTAATGCAAAATAAATTAAATGCACACTTACCAATAATAGAAAGACAACCAACTTGAACAGAGAACGGAGTCGTACTGAAGCTAGCAAGAGAGAAAGCAGCCAGTGTCAAAGAGAGAGAGGGTCTATGCAAGGGAATGCACAGTGTGCACTTGAAGGGTGAGTCCTCGATTCCCAGTGTCACGTAGGTGTCAAACTTTTGATTTATCTGATAGTTTTGTGACAAATTAGGCCAAATCGCTGAATATTAAAGTTATTTTGGCAGCCAAATATTTAATTTGATTTAGTTCAGATTTATTATAAATAGGCAACTTTTACACATAGAGGTGTTTTAAATTCATGATTTTAATTCTTTCACTCCACCATAGTGTAGTCTATTTATCCTGAAAGGTAGCTTTTTGGGGTGTGTGAAGTTCAATTTATAGATTTGAATCAAATATATCAAATATTCTCAAAGCCAAATAGAAGTTGGAATAGTTTTTGTTAGTTGTTTTATGCTTGAAAAGGTATTATTTTGTAGTTATTTAAAATTTTATGCACCGAAATTACTTGGGAAATGTGTTGCAGCACAATTTTTATGTTACATTTTTGTTTTATTCTGATAAAATGTTATCGCAACTTAAAATTTAATTTCTTTAGGTTTTTCCGTTAGATTGAGTTGCACTGTACACAAAAGCTCATAATGATAATAATTTACCACAAGTTTAGTACAGTATTTTTCCAGCTGTCAATATTTTCATTGGTAAAGTAGGATTTTTTTTTTCCAAAGACAAGTTTACCCCTAATGTGTCGCATAATAAATGTATTCTATGGTCCGATTACGAATCTCAAATACTGACAAGGCCCTGTCTAAATGACACCCAGCATAAAATCACAAAATATACTAGTTTAATGTTCTTAGTTTTGAATATTACACTATGGAAAGGGAAACATGTCAATTTTCTAGCGTTATTTTATCCAGGCCTTGCCATTCCACGAGTGCTCTTCTCGAATCCTAGCATTTGACTCGGTTGATCTGGCCCTAGTTTTATTGCTCTAAACTAAAATAGATATTTAGAAACCTAATATAACTTAGTTTTTTCACTCCAGATTGATTAAAAACATGACAATTGGCCTATTAGGATAGTTGACATTAAAATCAACCTCAGAAATAATGAAATTTCACGAGATGTTTATACAAACTTTTACCTAGCACACTAAAATTATAATTGAATAACATTTTAAGTTAATTGTAGCATTTGAGAATGCATAATATATATGTGAAATAAGAGGAGATTGCATATTTTCATGAAATTAAATAGTTTATTTTGTAAACGAGAATAATTACTTATTTGTTGATTTGAATACAAATTAATGATATCAAAACTATAAATACATTTTTTACATGTGACAAACGTCATCGGTTTTTTACAATGTTGCCTGAAATTGACAGAAAAAAAAACTATCAACTGCACATTTAAAATTTTCTTCTATTTCAATATCCAATATAAGTACCCACCAAATACCGTTGGTAAAATATGAAATAAAATAAGCTTTGAGATTACTAAAGACAGTCTTAGTGTATGCTAAGGCAAATACTTAAAGATAAAAATAAAATTCTAACTTTTATGTTTTTTATTCTTGGTACTAATCCACTTATTTAGGATTTATGGATATGTACTAATTTTCCTAGTGTGTTAGGGATGAAGAAAATTGAATTTAAAGGAAGTGTACCCACATTTGCACAGATGGAGAGTGTAAAAACCACCCACAGTACATCCGACTGGTATTCAAATCCCTGCCATTGGCAGTCTAGTCTATTGTGAGAGTGACAACCTTGGACCTTTCAGCCACCGAAGCAGGTTTATGTGAACCTTTATTATACAACTTGATACCCATTTCAATTAGAACACGCATTTTTATAGTTAAAAGTGAAAGCTGAATTTAATTCTTTTTATTTGGTGTTCTGCTGACATTTTAATATGATAGCAGAATATATTATGTCTTCATCATCTCTCTTTGAATTAAAAATATATAATAGGTACCGGTTGAAGGAGGAAGAATGGGGTAAGGAAAGAGGAAGATGGAGGCATTTTACAAAACTGACCCTGCCACAGGCTGGAAACAGTTGATGAACTGGTGTTTAGTTTCAAGATATGTTTTTCCCCTTTATGATATTGGTTCCTTTTACATGTTTCTATCATTTTAACCAATTTACTTTCTCTCCCTTTTGTGTTATTTGGTCTCATCTTTTATGATGTTGCATTGCGCGTTTGACACTCCCTCCTGACGAGTTCTGATAGAATAAAACCAAGGTCAGGAGGGGATTGGGCGGTAACAATCGCTTTTCTTTAAGAGAGAACCATTACCCCTTTGTCTGGTGGCAACAATGTAAAATGTGAACTGTGTTCTTCTTTACATTGTTAAAGCCATATTGTGTTTGTTCCTTTTATATGTTTCTATGTACCTTTCATGTACCTTCTTCTAAATACATAACGAGATCTGATAAGAGGTGTTTTGTCATTACATATTTCAAATATACATATAATATCAATACTTTTAGTTCTGTATTTTACTTTCACTTTCTAAACAGTACAAATTTAAAGCAATAGTGAACAATACACATAATACAAATAAAAAACATAAACATGACACAATATATTTATTAACTAAAATTTTAGTGTATGTATTAAAATTCTCGGCAGGCTAACTTTAACAAGATGAACAAAGAAGGCACTTTAAACATTTTCATTAATGTATACTCACTCCATTTGCCCTGAAAGGTTGCACACTTATTCTGACGGTTCACACTATTGTCCCGCTTATAAGATTGGGCCATACTGTAATTTATCAAGGCAAGGCTGACCTTTCAGGGTAAACAAAGTGTACTAAAATGTGCATCACAGTACAAAAATAATAACAATTTATTGAAATTATTTGAAATATATTTAACAAAAGAAAAGAGTAAAAATTATTTTTGTAGGTTCAACCCAAATCCATAAAAAGTATACACAATAGAAATGTATAACAAATAAGTGTGTTTACCAAACTGTAGAGTATGTACTTCTAGGTGTACATGATGAAACAATGTTTTATTTTTAAATAATGAAATAAAATTGGTTTTTATTATAAGTCTAATAAATAAATGACTTCTTTCTTTTCTACTATCACAGCTTTGTTTAGCTTTCTATCAAAGCCTTATAAAATGACCATATAGGCATATACTATAATTTACAAGATAGTCAAAATGTTGTCCCTTTTATTTATGAAACACTGGAAGGGTAAGTTGGTTAAACCATGGTACCGAAAGGAGTAAATTACTGGCGAAAATTATTGAAACACTGAATCAAGAATTTGATGTGTCAAATATGAAAATTACATAATATTTGTTATGTGCAAAAATATTTCTGTGTAATAGTTGTATCACACAATGTGAATAAAACCAAAGTATTCAAAACCATTCAATTCATGTGAAACTTAAAACCAATACAATTCATTAGTAGGCATGGATGTAAAAAAATATTTCAATTATTTTATATATCAACAAATTGTGCAAGTTTTTTTAATTTGTATACAACAGTTTCACCTCCTAGGTGGTCTAATGGCCAGAGGTCCTGGGTCCGATTCCCAGTGCCTCCAGATATTTGTGAAGCAGTGCGTCTGGAACAAGATCAACTCAAACTTGTGAGGACAAATGAGGAGCTACTTGTTGGCACTATCATCGCGAACAGCAGTGGTTCAGCTCACACACCACAGAGTTTATACAACAATTTAACATTTATTCTAACAATAAGTCAAGTTGAGTTTGGAAAAAATCAAAAACTTGAGTAAAAACAATTTAAATGTTGATTTACTGTTCTCTCCCTTATTGGAATGTTTCAGAAATATACTATAAACAACCCAAAATTATACTAACTGTACATCAACATATTTCAGATAAAATCATACCAAGGGAGATGTAAAGTCTTTATGTATTAAACATTTACATTACTTTTATTTGCACTAGGGAGAGTGGAATGGCTCAAGATTATTCCCTTTTACTCAAATCAAAATAAGTGAGGGTCAATTTAATAAGAAAATATTTGTGCAAACTTTGATTTAAATAGTTCAAAAATTAATGGTGAACTGTTACAAACACTAGAAAATCACATTGCAAAATGTACCACATATATTTTTTAAAAGACATAAAAACAAATTAACATAATTGTGTATGTGTGTGACTAGTACTCTTCATTTACCATGTAAAGCACAGTCTGGTTTTCATAAGAAGCCAGCTGGTTATTTAAAACAGGAAGCTCATATTACCACAATGGCACAATTAAAAATATATAATTGTATTTAGACTCTTAGTCTGTAAAATTAATAATGGAAAGATAAATTATACAATAATCCATAAGGCTTTGTTATTGGAAGTTTTTGATAATATTTTAACTAATAAATAAAATAAAACATATTTGTACAATGCCAAATTTTAGTGACTTTCAGTCAATGATGGTGGTCGAAAGTGGACTTCCTATAAAAATCAGGGTATAGCAAGCTTACCTTTCACTATTCCACTATGATATAGCTCAGCGGTTCCCAAAGTGTGCTCCGCGAAGAGAATGGAGAGAAAAATAAATGTAGCAAGATCTCAAAACTGTGTTTTTGTAGGCATGAACTGTGTTTAGATACCGTATGATTTGGGTATAAATTATTCAGCTCTAGCAGTGTGCTATGAATCACTGTAGATAGCAAGTATTATAAAGCCGAAGTGCATATTGGAATGCATCACCTTAGTCGGCTTTGGCCTCCCGCACCTTCTTGGAACTGTGCAAATCATCTAAAACGTCGACGAAGCACAGAGACTGCACATGGCAAAACCAGACGGACACCTCGACGGTGCCAGCTAACCCCGTCTCTGTGAAAACTTCGCCGCCACTCTTTCAGATATGACGGTTGGCTTAAACGCCTTTCTAGAATCTCTTTGGAATACTGTTGTAATTCGGTTTAGTACCTATATAGGTGCTAGGTCAAATATCGTCGCCCTTATGCCAAAGATACATGTGCAAAATTGGTGTTTTGCTAAAATGATATTTAAAACTCCAATTTTCAATGAATTTCAAAGGTGAAAATTAAGTTTATATCAAAATTTATGCTATTTAGAACTTGAAAAATGTGTTCTTTTGCTTTACAATAATATATCGACTAGTGTTTTTTTGCTTTACAATAATATATCGACTAACAACTTTAAAAATGCAGTTAAGGTAAAAACAGCAAAAAACACACTTAGGTACCTTTGGCATCAGGGGGCCGATAGTGCTCCGTGATGAATTTTTCTACTTTAAAAGTGCTCTGTGATTCAAAAAGTTTGGGAACTGCTGATTTAGCTTATAAGGGAGGGTCATAGTATAATCTGTCACACTGTTACTTTTCACGGTAAACGGAGTTTACCTATGTATAGTTCATCCACAACTTGTTGAACCTCAATTTGATAACTGTAAAAACTCTTTCATTTAGTCATACATCAGATCACGTAGGTTTTATAGTAATTTTGGCAGTTTTCATACAAAATAATTATTTTACTATTATTTCTTAGTTTCTAGGAGTAATTAAAAACATTGAAAGGAGGACTACAGAGTTACCAAAAATTGTAGGCCTTTAAGTTTACAATTTAAACACAAAAAACATCAGTGATTTATTTACAATTAACATTAGGCTACTTATTCTGCAGAAGAGTTAGAACAATGACTAGACTAGGGCTAGAGGTTGATCAATGTTGCTTGGATTCTTCAGGTCCCTTTTCAAACGTGCAGTGGAGTGCCCTGAAAATTACTGGGATGTGTTTTCTTGCATTCTAATTGTGAAATTTGAGGCCTACATTATCCCCCCCCCTCAACCTATTTCAACGTTTGTTAAATATAATCATTTGGTGCCATTTTTGTCTTTTAGTTATTGGGAGTGATGATACTAAAATTAATTGTTAAAAGACCCGATTGGTGAGAGACATGGCAAGGTCTGTTCATTGGCCTGTCAGGATCCTTTTAAGTGGTTCCAAGTTGAGTGGTTTTGAGTACACTAGGTTTGAAAGATTTCAGACTAAAACTCAAACACGATTGGGGGTGGATAAAATAAAAGTTTAGTGGCAGATGAAGTCAAGCCTAACATGTTTCCAACTCCAAAAACTTCTTAAAGTTATGATGTCACTAGATTATATTATCATGTGGGGCTGATGTCAGGCAAAGAACTCATCACTGCAATGTCAGGAATAATATCTGGTTTCACCAAAGATATTGCTGGTCTTGGCTTCTTGGAGTAGGCAGCTCTTCTCTCTTTACTGTTCAGGTACTTACAAGTGAACACATTTACTAGGATTTGAACTAGGCTGTTAATTATGCCTGAAACAATACAAAGTTCCTGTGAATGTGACTCAATTCATTAAATTATGTTACAGCTTGCACTGAAACTATGATAATAAACTAAAACAGTAAATTTCATTACAGCAAATGATATTTTTTATAATGAACAAAAACTATTCTAATCTTCCTCTTTCCTTCAACTTGCACTCTCTTTGTTATCTGTTCCTCCAGCTCTTTCTTGGTCTCCCTTGTGGTCCTTTTCCATCCTCATTACATGAGCATAACAGCTCAGGATTGCTTCCTCAATATCTCATTTACTCCCTGCATCCCACCTTTCCTGGATTACTTCATTATTAATCTTGTTTCTTCTTGTTACATCTTACATGCTCCTCACAAACTTCATTCCTTTGGTTTCCACTTTTCCAGTATCTCTTACATCCAATTTCCATGTTTCAGCTGCATATGTGACAATGAGCACTAGTACTTCCTTACACAACTATATAACAACTCCCTCTGCTGCCCTCTTCTCATTAGATCCTCTCTACTCCCACCCTTCATCTCAACCACACTATAGCCTTTACTATAACAAAGAAACATAAGTAAATATTGGCATTGTTAGCTGCACAGATAATGAATGACCTCGGGGACTAAGCTTCAATACCAGGTACAGTCAAATAGTTTTTATTTATATTTATCACGGCGTCTTACTACCCGTTCGGGTTATACGCCAGTCAAATAGTTTTTTTTTTACACAAAGTGCTTATATAACTTTTCCACACAAGTGTTGGTGCAATTAACGTTACAATCTTCATGCCCCTTTCATACTTAAAAGTTATAGTTTTGAGTTCGGAAGTAATATTAGGCATATATATAAAGTTAGTGCATACCTGAGGTTATGTATATCCCCGACACGGTGGCAGAAAGGTGCACGAGAAACTGTCCTAAGGAATCCCTCTGTTGTGTTACCCTGACCTTGAGGGCACTCATGTCATACTTAAAGAATATTCCTGGGACTCCATGAGAACCTTTGTGGTGGTTAATTGGGCGTTGATGATCCTTAACAGAATACTGGTAAGTTGTCAGAGTTTGTAAGAATGTATTTACTTCTGTTGGGACTACCTCCACAAAATATTGGTACAACATCATGTCTGAAACATTTGTTTGACAAATTGTAAATATTAATTGGATCAAACAAAAATCAATATTCTATATGTGATTATTCATTTAAAAAAAATCTACACTTATGAGTCATGGGGAAGTTATCTAAACAAGGCAAGATAAAATAAATAAACTAGTAATGAATGTTTAAAAATGAGGGGCACAAAATTTCAGACAAAAATAATTCTTTGATTTCCATTAATCATTTATGAATATTAAATAAGCCTCCTGTTTAAATGAAGAAACATTTCTAGAACTCATTCAAAATTAAATAAACATAAACTTACTAAACATAGTACATAATAAGTAGACAATAAAAACCTTTTCTTTCTCTAGACAGCTCAATATACTATGTTCACAGACCAATTACAAAATTATCACGCCATTTTTAAATTCCCTAATATAAAACTAAATAGATAGGGCTTATAGTAACAATGTGTCTAAACAAACTTAATTAATAATAATAATACTTAGCACCATGTCCTACTACCCTCACCTGAGCAAGATTCAAATCAGCAGTATAGCTCAACACGAAACGAACACATTAGGTAAATGCGTCACCGAGGCGGTTGGATTTAATTAAATTTAAAACCAATTATTCAATTAAACTAACTTTGGTTAAACTAACTTTGGTTAAACTTCCCGATTTTTTTCTTTCTTATGTTGAACATTTTCGAAATAGAAAAATTCATAACCTGCTTTGGTGGCCTAAAGCACTACTCTCGCAGCCGACTAGACTGCCAATGAGGAGATTGAGGTTCAAATCTAGGTCGGGTGTATTGTATTTTTTCCCCCAAAATATTTGACCACTCTCCCTCCATACAACTGTGGGTACACTTCCTCTAAATATAACCTACTTAGTCTCAAAAATCATCAGCGTAATTAGTGCATAAGCGTATAAAACAAACGGGTAGAAAGATGCAGTGCTTAAAAACATTCATAGTATGATATTAATTCTTCCATGCAGTTCTCGCAACCATTGCAACCAGAGAGTACCAACAAAATGTTCAATAAAGTTTTATTCATTTCCTTGATTAAGCACATTTTATAACTGTATATTTTAAGCTTATTGGAGGCTTTCAAATTGAACTAATAACTGCGGTTACAAACTTACAAAACATGACCAACTTACTCTCAGCGGTGATCTTCTCATCACCCTCCAAGGGATGGACAATACCCGGACTCGGGTCTCCAAATGAGAACCTGTCAATGCGGTGGCTGAAGTTGTATTCTCGTTCTGACACGAAGGCAGAGATATGAATGTGTCCTCTCGGAAGTGCGAGGGACCGACCTGCAGTGATATGGAAGTTGCCTGCCACTTTATTGAGAGTTAAGCTTCCAAACACACGGCAAGCATCAGGGTCTCTGTTTGGGATCACACTCCTAAAACACAATCAAACAAATCTTATGTAATTAGTTTGCATACAACCATCCATTAACTATACTACTACAATACTTTTAAATACAAATTTATTTAGATAGGTTAACATTTGTAACTAAGCTAGGATTTTTAGTGCCACATCTTTCATCATACATACATCCTGTCGTTCCCTTATGGACTAGGCAATAAACTGTGCATATAGCTCATAAAACAACTTCGTACTCTATCCATCCTCAATAATTTCCTATACATGCATACTTATTTCGCTTCAACAACATCCATACACTGAGTCATATATGTGCTTTTATTCATAAAACTTTAACTGTTTCACTTTCTCACATATTCGTCTATAGTATTTAGCCACTTCTTCCTCCTAGTCCTTCCCTTTTGATCCACACACTCTACCTTCATATATTTGCTTTGTCAATCATCCACACTCATCTGCTCAACATAACCAAACCAACATGAGACATTTCTTTCACAATGACCTATTGGATTCTTTTTCAAACCGCACTCCTCCATTACTGACTCTGTCCACATTCACCTTGCTCTTGTGTTTCTATTAACAAAATCAACACTTCACGTCTATAAAACAATGTTAGCATCAACACACTTTTATATAATGCCATATTTTTCTTTCATGATACCACTTCATTCTTTGCAATAGTCTACATACATCCAACTACTTTCCAAGACTCATTTAGTAAACCAATCGATTTCCCCACCTATCCTTCCTTCTTTACAAAACATTCTGCCCAGATACACAAAATCATTCCCTTGTTCTAACAGTTTTACATTTATACTAAGCTGACAATCATTTCCCTTCATCACTTTCTTGTACAGTTTTAATCACAGATCATCTCACCATTTTCATTCTGGATGCCACAGGTCTTTCCTTGCGCTCTTTTATTTTGTTCTCTTTCCTACTCCCAGATCAGATTCTTATTTCCTTCAAAAAAATAGGTGTGTCGAATGTACTGGACACATTTTCAAAAAGCTACTGTAATGTGGTGTAAGGTGGCTGCGATATCTGATAGCTCGTGATCTTAATAAAATCACACATTTGTAGCCGACGATTGCCTCATAACCATCATAGACTCTGTCTTAAATATGAGTGAATAATGATCCTGGGCACAAGATAATTCCTGGATAGCTCAGTGGTTAGAGCACTGGCGTACTAAACCAAAGGTCCCAGATTCGATTCCCGTGTCCAGGTGTCATTTTTCAATTTTTCAGAATATGAAAACTACTGTAATGTTTATATGCTGCTGTAAATTTAAGGTTGTGTGCATGTGGTTCAGACTTTCAGTCAAATGGTTCTCGTTCACTACACATAACAGGGTGTCAATACCACAATCCTGTTGGTTTTCACCGCAGTTACAGAGGCCTGTTGCCAATCTGCCCCTGTGACTTCACTCATATTTTTTGGGGGAAAGGAAAGGTTTCTGCCACCAGGTTGCTTACTTCAATCCACTCTTTTTGTATCCTACTAATACTTATCTGAGTTTCACATATCAATTACGAAACATTGTGTATATATTAAAGAGATGACTTATCTATGGAAATCCTGATCCTAAAGTAAGGTGCTGTTTGTCAAATGACTTTTGTTTATGTGTATAATAGCCCTAGGTTTCAAAGGATAATCTAATTCACAAGTAAATTGATGTACAGACCTAACCTACTAGCAGATGGTGATTTATTTCAGTGACTTGATAAAACTGGTTATTTCTGGCAAGATCCAACATTTGACAAAGCTGTATTGTTGTATTATTATTTTAACTATTGTAAAACTCTCTAGTATCAACATTCTCAGGATCTCCTGATAAACAAAAACAGATGTACCTTTTAGGCAACTCCCCAAAAAGTGTGTTTTGTCCAGTCTTCCAAAGAAGTTCTTGTATTGCATGAAACTCTTCTCTCAAATATGAGTTGACGTGGCGAACACCATCGAAATGTAATTTCTGCTCTGGACACAACTCAAACCATGTGTCCTCTTGTTCTAGACGACCAAACTGCAGAACATTCTGATCAGTAGAGTCCAAGATGTCCGCTCCAATGCCTTCAATCATGAAAATTAACAATAAGCCTATCAGATGAGATTGTAACCCACATCAGTTGGCTAGGAGACTAATATAAAGCTTGTCTAGTATGGTTTTCTTACAAAGAGGTCGGAGTTTGAATCCCAATGCAGGTATAGTGAGAATGTTTTTCCTTAAATAGTTTCCCACTATCTTTCCATGTAAATGAAGGTACATTTATTATAAAGTCCCGGTGCTATTTCATAAGTATGGTTACAGGTTTAAAGCCCAGACAGATAACAAGACATGGAGGAAAACCAAATTAAAGATTAGTAAAAAAAAAAAAAAATACAATGAGTTTTGTATGTTTTTATAAATAAGATAAGTTTGATCTGGGCCCTTTGAACATGTTTAATAACCATATTAAATCTCAGAAAATATATATAAGCCGTGTTTTTTTAAATTTGAACAATAGTCATTGAACAAAGAACTATATTTTATAAACGAATATTACTTACTGCCACATGGCATGGCCACAGTTAGATCTACATTAATCTTGAGCTTGGCATCAAAGTCTGTGTCAGGTAGAAACTTGAATATAAAGCGACTGTCTAAATAGTACGAGATCTCGGCATACATAAGCCATAAGATGAGGAAACAAGTCACCACCGAGACTGAAACACAACATCCTAAACAATGGAGGTTATGTAGGTCTAACTTACAGTAAATACCAGTACCTACATGTCTTAAGAAATGGGTTTACTTTGCCCATTTAGAAATGAAACAAAGATTTTTTTATTAAATTTTATCTATTCAAACAAATATATTTAATTATAATTGCATGAGCTATGAGAAAAATTGTGACTTAATCTGATGTTTTGTTGGTTTAAATTTAATCATAATTTCATAATAATCTTTAGTCATTGTTTCTTCATTCTCTTAAATTAATATATAGATTGTTTTGCTAAATGACAAATTTTGACAAATTATGTAAAGAGTTTATTTTTATTTGCTTCAAATATTTGAATATAAAGATAACACATTCACTAATGTATAACACTGAAAAAAAACTGGTCTCACAAAATTATTCAAACACAGTTAAGACCAGGGTTTCCCAAACCTTTTTAGAGGGAAGGAGCTCTCACAGAAAAACAAAACATGCATGAGATCCCATGAAAATGTTTACACTAATATTTTGAAAATTCACTAATGATATTTAAATTTTACAAGTATAAGCACATGAATAAAACAGAAAACTTCATGACCATTTTCGACTTTGCCTTTAGCAAACTTCCTTTATTCATATTTGAAAAAAATTGGAAATCTTAATCAACTATGTTATTTTACTATTTGAAAACCAAATAAGGAATATTCTAAAATTGCCTCACGGAGCCTGAGATAACTATGGGGGAGCTGAAGGGTTCTATAGAACACAGTTTGAAAAACAATAGGTTACAAAATAATATATGTCTAGACCTAATCCACAAAAATCAACCAAGCAATAGAAAACCAAAGCGCCACACAATATAAGAAATCTAAATATGCTTTATTGATTGTTTATTTGTAAAACCAAAGTTTTCTTTGAATCAGTTGAATATTGGAATATGTCTGAGTGCAGTGTATTACATACACGTGCCACCCACAGGTGAAGTCTCCACATAAGAGTCTGGAACTTTTGGGAAAGCATCCAACTGTTTGACAGTTTTAAGGGTTACTTTCTTGGCTCTACTACGCAGCATGGTTGCTATATCATGTCACACCACACATCCTGCAACAAATAATAATCATTCTAATTTTTGCATAACATTGTTACATGTATCTATAAGGTGTACTTACCATTTAGGTAAATATTTGCTGAGAAACATGAATGCTCCATCAAATTTCAGTTTTATTTAATTCATAATATAATGATATTAGATTTTTATTTTAAATCATTTGATTTTATACAATACTGCAAAGCCATGGCCATGGTCGTGTGTTTAAATAATTCCAATGGATCATAAGACATTACAATTGAATAGTTAAAACTTAATGTGTGGGTACAGATTTAAAAAAAAACAAAAAAACATTACAACATGATATTAATTGCATGGGTACAAAAACAAAATTAACAAAAACTCAAGAGAAAATAAGCCCTATTTTACACAATATAGTTATATGTCAACAAAACATTAGTAGAAACATTCAAATTAAAGAATTTCAATTTGCTAAACTTAGTTAATATTTAACCCGATTTGGTGACCAAATGTTCTATGATGGCACTCTCACAATAGACCAGCTGCCAATGATGGGGTGATCAGGGTTCGAGTCATGGTCAGGTGTACTGGGAATGGTTTTCCCTCTAAAAAAATATCCACTTTCCTCAAGCAAATGTGGATACACATCCTCTAAAATGCATTTCCCTCATCCCTAACACCAAATGAGTATTTAAAAGCTGTAGGTAGGCCCCTACTGAAAAAATTGTATGTTTAAATTAATTTATATCAATACCACTACTTACTTATATTATTATTCTATGATACAGTAATTTATTTAGTATTGTTTAAATATATATGGTGGAAGAGCCTTAATGTATTTTGAGTCATTTTGTTTCAAATTTAATTTGAATTTACTCACAAGAGAGCCTTGGCTGAGTGGAAAGATCCCTCTCCTCACAGCCTCATCTTTAACTAAGCAACACTTTCGGTAGTCACCGGCTTAACATAAAAATCATTACATATTCTTACTGCACTGTCTATAAAGAAAAACATAGCCAATTCTGTCCTAAACTTTTATATTTCCATTCTCCAACAATGATTTCCCTTTTCTTCCTCTCAGTTATATTTCTACATCAGGTTTCCTACATTCTTCTTGTAACATAGAGTCAGTACATTTGTTCCCTTTTTTCTCCTCTTAACATAACCTCAAAATAAATAAGTTAAAGTAGGCCTATTGGTGCTGTTGAAATTTGGTATTTCCATTCTGCAAAAACAAGAGCAAGAATGAAGGGTTTAAAGAGCGGGGAGGGAACAGGAGGGGGTTAATAAAAAGGGTAGGCTTCTTTAATTTTTATTTAATTATGTCATATTATCAGTTGTTTTTTTACCAGCTATACACAAAACAACCAACAAAAGCAACTTCCCAACTATAGCAAAATTAATAATGTAAGTCAATTTTAGATAATTAAAAAAAATTTAAGTCTGTAGTTTAGTGCAAGATATTTCAGGATTCTGGCTAGGTTTAGTTCGGTCGGGGATAGTTCAGAATATTTCAAAATAGTTTACCAAACAAGTAGTTCAGTTTTATATAATTCATAGACTCTTCTAGAAAAGACAAATTAACAACATATAAATAATAATTAAAGCATATACAAAATGTATTCTAAAGTAATATAGATTTACCTAGTTAATTTGGTTAGAATTTGGAGATTAAAATAAAGCTTCACTTGACTTAAAACATACCATAATTTTAAATGTAATGCAGTAACCACCAAAATAATACTTTTATATAAAAATAGCAGGGTTATAGGAATAAATACATTATAAAAGAGGCGTGTTATTAGAATTTTAAGAACTGGACCCCTGTTGCTTTTATTCCTAACCTAACCCTTATTTAGAAATTAAAAGTGACAGCTCCATAAGATGATTCCAATAAATAAAAAAATAGCTTAATTTAATTACTTATTTCTTTCCATTATAAAATATCTAATGCAGATTAAATAAATGTATACATACAATATAATGTTATCTGTTTAGTTAAAGCGTTTCCCATTCAGAGTATAAACGCATCTTTAGGGTTTAAATAAAATTTGACACGTCTGCATCAGAGATAATTCATATTTGCCGACCAAAATCATAAGGTTAGATGGCACGGAGCATAAAACTAAGCTTTCCTTCTCCAATTTCTTGGTGGCGATGTTTGCTATGTCAAACTCTGTCACTTGCTCATTGCTTACAACCTCACCAAAACATTTTATCTGAAAATATGAAAAGTTTCCTACTTAAAAAAAAAGTATTAATGCTATGTAATAATATAGTAAAACAAAATAATTATATATTTTTAAGACATTTCCATAATTTTTATTGTACCAGCGAGACTGTGTTTTTTTACATCTATGAAAAGAATTAGCTTATTGTTACTAAAACAAATATAGAATGTCTAACTTAAGATTATAGGAACAAATTGTACTTCAGCCCAAATACTTACCTTTTATTAGCACAAGGTTTAACGAAATTATTTAATGGACTATATGTATTTATTCCTACAAAGATAGTATGTTAAGCTTTGCTTCATAACACATAATGGCTAGACTAATGTAAAGATTTGTATTCACTTGAGCATTTTACTTTGAACGAACAGAACGCCCCGAACGAGCTCGATACGTCCGAATACTACGAGCATTCTGCCTGTTTGCTGGTGCTCGCCTTGTTCCAGCCAATTTTACCTCGAACAAGACAAGCACTCGAACTCACTCTCAAAATTGATTTGATAGTGGCAGAATGTTGTTTTTTGTGCTGTATACGCTGACGAAAAAGAATAAAAAGAGGGACAGGAAAATGTGGACAATGTTGCTGTTTTGTAGGCGGGAAAATAAATAACTTTTAAAGGGATTGGACGCAGGACATATCCGAAACGTCACCAAAATATCATCTCAAGACTTTGAGAGTTTTGTTAAACTTGTCGGCCATAAAATTGCAAAGGACACAAAGTTCCGTAAAGCAATACCAGTGAAAGATCGTTTGGCATTAACGTTGCGTTTTTTAACAACTGGTGACTCATTTGCAAGCTTGCAGTACCTGTTCAGTATTTCAAAACAAAGTATTGGTATTATAGTTGGGAAATCTGTCTCACATTGAACAAAGATCTCTAATACCGGGTTTTCTTCATATATATATATATATATATATATATATATATATACATATATTAACCTCAAACATTCTTTTGTAGCCCGCTCCATCGCAGCAAACACTCCGAACGATCCAAACAGGTACGAAACCACGTATCCACAGAACACTGACGAACAACCGACTTTCTTTGAGCATTCCAAAAAACCCACAGTTGTTAGATAGCGTTTGGCGCGTGTTATCAGACAAGTATTCATTTGAGCATTTTACTCTAAACGAATGCTCTAGTTAATCCGCACCTTAATGTTTCATGTTTGGTCCATTAACACAGATTGGTTTAAATGGTGTTAAACAATAGTTAGTCTAGGAGTAATAAGTAAAATCTTTTTAACTAGTGTTATCCAAAAGTATTTATTGGTACTAGTCTAAGCCTAATTTTTTTTAGTAATATATGATTTTTGTTATTGAAATTGAATAAATCGATTAGGCGCTATTTTAAATGTTATTGTATCGATTTTCTTATTTGAATAAAAGAAGTATTTTTAAACTTTACTATAAAAATCACTTTTCTCAATATAGTACAGCTCCATCAGATTATTGTTTGAACATTGTCAGGTACTTGTTTTTATTTATATATATATAATCAAATATGTAATCAAAAGCTTTATTTGAAAGGATGGATGTCCTACTCGGGTTAACGTGCCTCATTTTAAAATTGTAAAATAAATGCACAATTCCCTAACAAAATTTTTACAGTTCCAAACAGTAGGCCTATCTTCAAGTTTATTTAGTGGGAATACATTTTACACTCAAAATCAATGCTTGTGGTGGTGCAGGGGGTTCCTCCCTCTTTTCCTCAAAATAATAACAGAAAGGTCCGCCTCGGTGGTTTGGTTAGCTAACATGCTAGTTTCGTGTTGAGCTAGACTGCTGAGGACAGGTAGATTTGAGGTTTGAACCTCACTCAGGTTAATTGGGGGTGATTTTCCCTAAATGGTTTTCAAGTTTACATTTACGCAAATGCGAATTCACTTCCTCCAAATTCAACCTTTCCAATTCCTAACCCATCAGCGTAATTGGTACTTAAGCGTATAACCCAAAATTGGAAGTAAGACGTGGTGCTAAGTATTACAAGTATTATTACAATAACAGAAAGAAGCCTACACCGCACCATGGTCAAGTTGTAGAGGTCAGACTGGATTAGGATGAAAATTATTTATTCCTTACGAACTTAGCATATTAATGTTAAATGGACATTGGTGTGGATTTTAAAGGTTTAATTATTATTTAAAGTTTCAAATCACTAACTTAACATCATTCTAACCTAACAACTTAATGTCTTCCATATAGCTTTGTGTACTGAGTGACATCACAAGCTTAGCCAATCAGATATCTTTCTTTATTTAGTGCTACCTTTTCTCCTTTATATTAGATTATAAACTAATTATTCAAATAGTTTTCACAATCACATTCCCTTTTCACACTTACAACATGTTTGTTTTTAACACACACTTATTTACAACTAAAATTAATTTTAAATGTTTATCATAATAATATTATCCATCCTAACTTAACCTAAACTTAAATTATACTTATGGAAGGTTAGGTTTTATTAGCTTGTAATAACACATCAACTACCTAATTATAGTGATTAATTAAACACATGTTTTATAGTAGATTAGCTTTTAAACTGCCCATAGGCCTACTCTAATATTTTTTAGTTATTTTTATAGAAAAAAGCTTGGCGCATAGATTGTGAGGAAATTAACATTGCATAAAAGCGAAGAAGATATGCGACTGCAAGCTAGTTAAGTAATCAGTCTAATCCAAGAAACCATTCATTGATTGCCATATTGAACCATATGGTCTATAATTAATAGTGCTGTTTTGTAATGCTATTGTTATAACATCATTTTCCATCGTAATCATCAGATGATACTCATATAAACTTATTTAAACCTAAAATTCAGTGTTTGTATAACCCTCTCAACTTACTTGTATTCTCTTAATTTCTGTGCAAAAAAACCCAACTAAATTATAAAATGTTCAACCTAAGACTATTACACCCAAATGAGTTAGGTGATGCAACAAAATTGTAGCAGTGCTTTGAGGCAATCAATATAATATATAGTTTGATTATTACTTACTGTACTGTAAGTTTATGAGAAGCTTTCCAAACAAACTGCAATGTGTTTGTCCAAACAGTCAGTTGTTTATAAAATAGTCTTTTAGTATGATTTTGGTAGGAAAAACCATATACATCAAGTAATGTTATATACACCTGTCACTTTTGTTATATAATTTTTATCAATAGATATAATTGATATAAAATAACATATTATAGTACAATTTTATCATTGTTGGCCAAAAATAAATGTTTGAATTTTCTAAACCATTCTTCCAACCAAAATCAGGGTATACCAATGTGAACGCAGATTTAAGATTAAAGCAACATAGTAGCTTTGGTTTTTACCAATGGCCCTGGAATCTTAAACCGTGTCCCAGATCTAGACAAATAAATCCCTGGGGAGCTCAGTTGGTAAAGAAGTGGCAAGTTAATCCAAATCTTTGATTGGGCACACTTTTAAAATAAACTTTATGGTAAATAAAAAATAACTAAACTTAAATTATAATTATATACACTGCCTTACACTTGACAATTTAATATCAATTTTAGAAGCAAGAACATTTTTAAAGAATAAAACTAGATTAAATTAAGATACACTCATTAATAAGATATTAATATTTTATGTAATAACTTGTCATAATTTTGATGTATTGTTGGTAGGCAGTTCGACTATGAAAATTTCCTGTGTACCTTACTACTGCCACACAATTGCCGCACATCAGCATTCGCTATCAGAGCATTCAACATCGAAGTGGCACGAGTACAGGACCAAATTAGTGATCCCCGGATTGGTCAAATGAGGTTTAAGTTCTGGGAAGACGTTATCGAGAGTATATTCCAGAATAAGGCTCATAAACATCCAGTTGCACTTGAATTGCATCGGGTAAAGTTCTGATTTTCATTTCATGTGGATTGAATTCCAAAGTTTATTGTTTTAATGGTCTATTAAAGCCATATTAAGTTATAAAAATAATAAAACTATATTTATTTACAACTAATTTGGTGACCGCATGGTCTAAGGTGTCACTCTCACAATAGACTGGACTGTTGATAATGGAGGAATCGGGGTTCGAATCCTGGTTGGCGTACTGAGGGTGACTTTTCCTAAATGGTTTACAACTTTGCCTCCACACAAATGTGGTTATACTTTCTCTAAATTCAACCTTCCTTATCCCTTACTCATTAGTGTAATAAGTACATATTTAGTATAACATGAAAAGGTAAAAAAAAAGCTATTATTTCATATCAAAAGGTTCCTAAACAAGTTTACTCTCTACAGGCTTCAAAAAAACATAAACTTTCTAAACACTACTTGAAGAGACTAATAACTGCACGGTCTAATCAGCTGAACATATCTGGTTTTCCTGATTTGGAAGCCATGGAGGTGTATTCAGAAGGATCAGTGTCTTCAGTCTATTATCTGTTGCTAGAAGCTGCAGGTAATTTGTTCATAAATAGCCTACTTAATTAAAAGAAAAACACTTATATTTAAAGCTAGCATCTAGTTGTAATTTACATGAATAATTGCAATCCTTTGACCTTTTATAATAGTGGCAGGCCAAAACACTGCTATTATAACTAGACTATTATGCAAGAAATAAAATTGAAGCTATATGATGATTTCATTCATAACTAAAACATTAGTGAGATTAGTTCTCATTGTTACAATTGTAAGTAATAATGATGAAATGGTAATTTTAATAGATGATCATAGTGATTAATGCAACAATTTTTATTCAGCATTATTAAGTTCTAAATACCCACTCCGGGGGCCCCATGGATTTGGGTGTTTGACATGAATTTTACTCGGTCATTGTTTATTCTTTGCACTAATGCAGGAACACTTCCTCAAACACTACCTTTCTCTTACTCATCGGATTAAGCCGTAAATATTCTTAATGTTCAATTTATAGATTAACAAAACATCTGACTGAGTTCACCCTAAACTTTTTTTTTTATTGTAGGAGTAGAAAATGTTCATGCTGATCATGCAGCCAGTCACCTAGGAAAGGCCCAAGGAATTTCAAACATACTTCGCTCTGTTTTTCATAACACACAACACAGAGTGGTGGCCTTACCTCAAGATGTGCTGCTCAAACACTCCGTGTCCCACGAGACCGTACTACGGGCCGAGTGTAATAAGGCTTTGATTGAGGTTTTCTTTGATATTGCCAACAGAGCTAAACAACATCTGGCAAAGGTGCTCTTTATTAATTATTTCTAAACTAATTTAAATATGATGAATGATGTTTTTGGCTTACTATAAAATAGTCTATTTAAAGTAGTTTCATTTAAAATATTAGATTTGAGTTAGTAAGCAAATATTTGAAATAGAATATTTTGGATTCGCACGTGCTTCAATATTTAAACATGTTTGTTCCATTTCCAGGCTAGATCTTTGAGTAAACAGGTTCCTAAACCAGCCCACATACTGTTTCTTCCTGCCACAGCTGTAGACTCGTACCTAGAGAGGCTCAGAAGAACACACTTCAACGCCTTCGACCCTAGTTTACAACAAAGGAATACTCTTTTGCCTCTATTCTTGTATTGGAACAAATTTATTTTAAAGTACTAGAAAAGCTGTAATAACTAGTTTAAATTAAACTAAAATAGTTGCAAACGTATGATAAACTGAAGATTTATATACATCCTAACCTACAATGAATGTTTTCCTTTAAGAAAATTCAAACGTGTGTTTAATGACATGTTTCTGTGGTGGAAAACATGCTGTGGCTAAGTGTAAAAGGATCTGCATTTGTAGGTGTAAAATAAAATTTAACAACATGAAACATCTAGTGTGCATTGGAAATTAATCCCTTACATGTGATAGTTGAAAGTGACGGCATAAAGAGTATAAAGCATATTTTCAGTGTCTGGGTCGATGAAATAAAAATGATCTAAAAAGTTAATATTGTGATGTCATTTCACATACACATTTAGTTTATTTTCTACACTTTTTTATTTTTGCTAGCGTAATTTAACAGCTTTCACTAATGTACTTTAAACTAAGGCTCTTGGGTTAGATTCCTGCCACGGCCAAAAAATTTGTAATTGGTGAAATGTGGGTTTCTCCTCTAACAATGATGAATTAACAGCTGGGTGCTTGATGATGTGTGTGTTCTAGGTTTAAGTTAGTTTATAAGTCATGTGCTGATATAATCGGTCCAGAAAGTGCATGTTAAATACCCCCCTACTCCCCACCAAAATTATTGTACTGGGCTTTGAATATCTCCAATTGACCAAACATACTAAATGTTGTGTGTTAACATTATAAACTCTATTTTTCAACTATAATAAGTAGAAACTGCTCACCAACATTATATAAATCTCACAATTAAATGTATTAGAAGAAAATATTTAAGATGTTTATCTGATTTGTGCACAAAACTTACTCATCAGCAATTATGATTGACTTATACACTTAACTTATTGGAGCGCTCCAGTGTGCTTGCATGTTCATTCGACTCGTGCGGCAAAATGCACCTTTATATATTATAAAGAAGGTACGGGATAAAAACAAATAAAAGGAATTGTTTATTGAAATAAAAGATATATTAGGTATAAAAGCTTTGGAATTGAAGTTTTTTACTTGTATTTTTTTTAACACACTTCACAGTACATTTATATATTAAGGCGAAGCCTTCCAAATTTTCTTATTTCAATTACAAATTAACATAAAAAACTTTCCTCTGTTTGTAAAGTGATGCACTTGGCCCACTGTTCTTAAATATAAATAATTTAAAACCTTTCTCATTAACCTTGATCAGATAATTTATTAACTTTTATGCATCACATGTAGATTTGATTTCATTGACTAATAATCATATATTTGTACAAAAGGATTTATTAATTTTGTTATTTACACCATTATTTTTAGGAGGATTATTTGTATTGAAGTGTATTTATTTTATTTAGTTGTGCAAAATTGAATGATGCGTTTATTTTAAGCTGATTAATTAACAAGAATCTAATTAGGAACTGCTGACTCCAAGCAAGGCAATAAGGAAGAAATTTAACACAATTTATCTTTTATTCTACCTGGTACAGTTCCAGGATTGGCGAGCAAGGCAACGGGGAAGCAATGCAACACAATTGATTTTTTATTCTACCTGGCACAATTTCAGGATTGGCTTTTAACATCAACAATCTAACACCATTTATACTATCTTCTATAATTATATTTTAATAGCTATTATTACCAGATAATTATATTTTAATTTTGTAATCAATCACTCTAAACAACATATTTACTCTGCATGGGTGTAAGGAAACTTGATTCCATAGAAAGGAATACTTACAAACATGAATGTAATGCAAGTGAATATTATCACATTTACAGTCAGAAATGAAGGTTTGTAAAATATAACTTAAATTTGAATAATGGTATGAGCTACTCAACAGTTTTGTACTATTTGTAGTTTTTCCAAAGATAATTAATTCCCCCTTTTTTTTTTACATACAAGCAATAGCACTGTGCTGGAGTATATTTAATTTAAGAGAACTTGTTCAAACAATTTAAATTAATGAAAAGGGATAGACTTTTGGATTATTTGGTGATGGTACCTTAGCACCTAGATTCTCCTGTTTATGGAAGAAGCTCTATCTACCAACTATCTAGTCCAGTGTGGTCCAACGCACGGCTTGCAACTTTTTTTTTCTGATCCCCCAATCTCAAGAGGGTTTCAAATAAATAATAGAACAAGCCGTAATCCTGATCTGCATTTAAAGACTTAACAGTACAAAAATAAGCTAAGTCCTTTATAATATTTTTGTTTTTTGTTTTTCAGTCTTCTTGCAGCCAGCTATGTTCGCTGTACTATGCATATTGGTTCCTAAGTCATAAACACTTAAACCTCACTGATCTAGCCAATGAAATAACCTTATCTGTCCAAATTTTAGTCACATTCCATGCCCCTTACAAATCCACCCAAGCTCGTGTAGATTGTGGAGTTCCTCCAGGTTTTCTGTGGCGTGATACGAACACTGACAAGCATATGCATTCCAACCTTCAGACTGCACCAAACAAGATTTTACTTTATCAAAATCTGGCATATTACTTCTTAAAAATATGTAGTTTGTGCTGGTAGTCCACTTAAAATGAACAAATGTAGAAACACCATAATCACACGAAGTGCAATGCAGGTTGTTGCAAACCCTACACATACAAATATATAATAATTTGATCAATAAATGTGTGACGGCATTAGAAAACATTAATTAGTCTGTACAAATTTTTATTTGGTCCCTTTAATTGTGTTAAAAGAAAGTGTAAAAAGGGAAATGTACAATCAACCTCACATTTAACACATTTCTGTTTTTAAATAATTGTAACAATAACATTTTAATTCTCCATTAACTGTCTTAATTAATAAATCTTTCAAAAATCAAGCCCAGGTTAAAAAAGAAATACTCATTTAAAATTTAGTTTTAGAAACAATCACAAAATAAAGAATTTTCTTGAATGAAAATTTGCTATAGGTTACTTAATTATGTTGATAGTGTCAATTACACGCTTTCTTTATTATTATTATTATTATTTGTTAAGTTAAGCACTTTATCTACAATAAAAATATATAGGCCTATATACATCACTAACTCCATTGTCAAAGGTAGAGAAATAAATGTGTTTTGTTGGTTTCAAAATATTTTTCATAGTTATTTTGGAATAAACAAACAGAGAGCTTCCAAATTTATCTAAGGGGTAGAGACCTTACTTTAAGTGTAGTCCAATTTTTATAGGCAGAACCTTATCTAGTAACTATAAAAGTTACTAGATGTACTTACTTTAATGTATTCCTATGTAAAAGGCATGTGATCTTCAACCGTTCCTTTTGATATAAAGAATCAAAACCTATGAAATAATACTAATAATACAGTGAAATCTCTTAAGAGTGGACACCTTCCGAGATCAAAATAATGTGTTGTTATGAGAAAAGGATATTTTTTTTCAACCATACTTCTTGAAAACAGTTTAATCTAATCATTGTTCATGTGCGTATGAGCACAAACAACAGCTGGAACAATCCTCTCCCTGATTGCACGTAAGAGGTGGGAGGTACGACATGAAAGTACAGTAGTTAATACTGCATAGGCTATTTTAGAAACTTTCCCTAGAAGGGTAGGTGGGACCACTCACATTTCACAATGGCATTCCTGACGTCAAATTCTATAAATGAACTCTTGTTTTCAATTTAATGTCAGATGTTCAAAGCTTTGTATGTATAAATATGTCTCTAGATAGAAGAGACTTTCTGTTATTGAGAAAGTCCGTTATTGGGAAGTTGTTTCATTGTAAGAGCCCATGTTATTTCAATGGGTAAATTTAAACTTTTCGTTATAAAGAAGAATCCGTCATTCAGGTGTGTCCATTTAGGGAGATTTCACTGTAAAATGTGGTAAAATGATATTTAATGTGTAGCGCCAAAAAGGTTTGTATTTTATAAAAGTTTCTTCCTACCAGAATACTTCTATAGGTGTATCATACCTTGGACTAGACACAGTGGAGTGACCAGCACCATAACCTGCACCTCCCAGGTACACCGGAAAACATTTAAAGCCACCAGAGGTTCCTGGGTGTCCTAGGGTTACAGCCCTAGAGTTCAAAAGACTACTTTTTTCTTCATCCACATCTTTCAAAATATCATCAAGGTCACATGTTTCCAACCTGCATCAAATTGGCCTGTCATCTACAAAACTTAAGTGAAATACAGCAACATACGTATGTTTTTAAACCGAGATCAACACTCAAAGTACTGTACATAACTCTGAAGGAATTTTAATCAAATGGAACCAAAATAACATATTTTTTGTCAAGGTAATTATAATTCTTAAAATTAGGCTTTAAAACTATTTAAATAATGCATCAGGAGACAATTAATATATTGCAGAGTTTTGTAAAATTAGCAAAAATCTATTTCAGATTTTGAGTCCAAACTAAGAACCTTAAGCAGCATGAATAAGTAACTTGTTTTAATGTATTAAAGAACCGTAACTTGTTTTTAAAGTTTCAAATTAATGTGTATAAGTAATTTGTTGACCAATTTTAACTAATGTAAGTTATACTAGGAAAAAGACATAAGGAGACAATAACAGAAAGTATGCAAGTAAAAGGAGAAGAATGGAAGTGATTAAAGAAGGGAAAATGATGATCAATAAAAGACAATAGAGGCATTTAACTAAACGACCCAGTCACAAGCTGGAAAGAATAGGTGGTGATAGTAGTTATACCTACTTAATTTGTAACACTGGTATGTAAATATAATAGGTACAGTAGCCCCGTGGCTTCTTTGGTGGTGACCGACAGCTGATAAACACATGTTTTTGCAGATCATCTGGTTCGGCGTAAGGATACGTAATTTGGTCTGGTAACTTTTTAAAGCTGTCAGTCAGCACCAAAGAAGCCATGTGGCTACTTTAGTAATCATGTTAATGCTAAGAAAAATTATTTCAAATTTTTTTTAAAGGTTGCATGATGTAACATTTAAATAATTATGAAGTGCACCAAACATTGTAAACTTTTTCTTACCTGAAAGAAGCCTGTGTTAATAGGGAAGAGTATGAATGATTCTCAACAATAGTATTCTGCTTACAAACACTATTGGGTCTACTGAATGGACCTTTAATGAATTTTGTTTCCACTTCCTCCAAGAGGTCGTCTATATCTTCTTCCATAATACGTCTTAACCAAATATAAATAAGGTCAAAGAAATAATAACTGCATCTAAGTGAATACTCAACAATGTTTTAGTGTTAGGTCTTGTAGATTCAAAATTTAACTTTTAAAAACAAACCCTAATTTTTAATAATTCATTGACATTACTAAGCTAATAGCATAAATAATATTTAATTAATGTTGAATAAAATATAATTTTATATAATTAATTTTTCAACAATGACTTATCAACCTGCTTCGGTGGCCTCATGGTCTAAGGCATCACTTTCATATTAGACTAGACTGTCGATGACAGGGAGATCGGGGTTCGAATCCAGGTTGGGTGTATTGAGGGTTATTTTCCTAAATGTTTGTCCACTCGTCCTCCACACATATGCGGGTTCTACCTTTCTCGTCCCTAACTCATTGGTGTAATTAGTACAAAGGTGTATAACCTGGATAGGTAGTAAGACGAGGTGCTAAAAATAACTTATCATGTTAGGCCTCATTGCGGTACACGCAAGTGAACTTTCCACTATGACCAACACGGGACATAGTACCATGCGATGTAATTTGTTTATGACCTTTCCTACAATCCAGAGAATTGCAATCATGTGGGTGCGGCTATTAAGCAGGACCACGAAGGCGTCAGAGAACATACTTTCACCCTTGGTTCGAGGAACTATTTTTTATTTACTGTAGGGGCTACCAATGGGCTGTGAAGAGCATGAGAATTTCCAGCTGGATAGCAGCGAACCTATGGACCGCGGTAAAAAAAACCTTTATAACCAAAACACATTAAAAAAAGTTAACTATTTTTCCATGAATGTGGGCTTTGTTACATGTTGAATCTGGCCATTTTAAGTTAATTTGGTCTTAAGAGCCTGATAACACCAATAATATTTAGGGGGTATGAAAGTGATGTAGGTGGTTATTAAGCCAGATGAAGAGATATTTGATGATCGCGACTTCATACTGAGTTTGAACAAATTGGTGGTGATAATGAATGTCCATTATCAGATGACGGAAAGAAACCTATCAAGTAGTATATGAGATGCCAATTAGAAAACCAAGGACTTCTGATAAAGCTGATATCTTGGCAATTTTGGGACAAGAACCCCACCCACAGTTTCCGTCAGTAACAAGTGCCCTTGGAAGTTCAAGAAAAAGCAAATGCTAAGAGAACTGTCAATCAAATTCAGAAAACAAGACCTACCACACCTGCCCGCTGTGCCAAAAGTATATTTGCAGGCATTATGGGAAGCTCACATATTAAGAGTGTCTTGAAAATGCTTAGAGGAGCTCCTTAATCAGAAAGGAAGACAGTCAACTACCAAAGAGTATTATTTTCATGTTTTGAAACTCAAAAAAGAACTTAGCCTACTATTTTGTATTATTGTAGGTTATGTTACAAATAGCATTTTATTGTTAATCTGATTCTTAAATAATACACAATAGGCTACTCTTTTATATTCATTAGAATAAAAATGTTTTATATTGATCACTTTCTATGAGTATTTTGTAAGTCAAATAACTTTTCTCTAAAGGGTTAAAATATTAACAAATTCTGTATTTTAATCTCTAACATGTTTTAAAACTGGGTTTTGTTTTTTCATAATTCCACCAAGATATTTTGTAATATGTATTTGTTTAAAAAATCAATTGTAGTATTTTTAAAATTAATAAAATAATGTTTAGTGAGAAAAACATTTGAAAGTAAAGATAAATACTTGATTAAAATACACAACAAAATAGAAGGTCATAGCGACCCCATTCAACCACATTAAGTTGTAATATGGGCTCAGTTTTAGGGCCATTGCTTTTTTTTCTATGTGTGTACAATATCACTTCTTCAATGTCATACTATGAATATCACATGTATGCAGATGACCTTTAAATATATATTTCCACTGACCGTTCTTTAATAAATACAGCCATACAACGACTATATAGTGACCTAGCTGCAATAAATGTTTGGCCTTAAAAAATGGACTTAAATTGAACCCTGATGAAACTCAAGCCATTCTTATAAGAACAAGCAGACTACTACTGAATGTGGACCATTCCCTGGTAAATAACACATGTTTAGGAGTAACCACAGCACAACTGACAACAATGACTAAAAACCTTGGTGTGATTATTGATAAAAATCTTAATTGGACAGATCAGGTAACTTTGATTTGCGAGAAAGTGTATGCCTGCTTACATTCACCGAGAAGACTAAAGAATTTTCTCACAGAAAATGTACGAATTATCTTTTTCTATGGCTTAATAATGCCACACTTTGACTACTGTGACATAGTATACAATGACTTAAGAGACGATCTAGCAGAACAACTACAAAACACATGTGTTCGATACATAATTTAACTTAAAACGACATGACCATATTTCTAAGTAGCCTATTTTAATAAACTGGGTTGGTTAAGAATAAATGAAGAGTGAAGGCTACACTTATTAGTATTGCTTCACAAAATATTATCAACATCTCAGCCTCAATCCCTCTCCTCACGGTTCCTATTCCTGAAAGATAAACACAGCCGAGCTACTAGATCAGAACCCACTCTACATATGTATATTACCATACATAGATCTCAAACATACGCTCGGTCTTTCACTGTCCTGTCATCACAGGCTTGGAACAAGCTAGATAACTCTACTCGTCATCTAACATCTAGACTTGGAACAAACTAGATAACTCTAACATCTAGATTCCCCTTCAAGTGCGTGGTTAAAAAATTATCTTGTCTAATAAGCTAAACTGAGCTCTTGAAACTATATACTTGAGCTTTAAATGAGTGTGAATTTTTTTTTTCTACTTATTTGAATATTCCTTTATTAAAATGTATTTCAATAAATGTAATAGTGTATGTTGTATTCAACACTGGTTAAGTGGCAGAGAAGGCTAACGCCTTAACTCCGCCAGATAAATAAAGGCTATTATTATTATGAGCATGACTGCTCCCGAGAACTAGTAAAAAAAAATGTTTTTTTCACCTTTCCTAAAAAAGAAATTGTAAGCGTTCTTGACCCTTGTGATGTTCAGTGACAATTTTATTTTATTTGTTAGTAATCAAACTTTTATTAAATGCTTTGAAAAATATAGTTTATTATTGGCCTATGAAAGTTCTTCATTAATGCTTTGAGGGAGTACAATGTGATACATATATTAATTTACTTATAAAATGTAGCTCCACAATTAATATAAAAGGAGAACCATATACAGTAACTATGGTAAGTTATTTAACTAGTTATATCCGCTTCAGTAAGAGATCAGGGTTCCTTCCATTAGAGTAAATATCATAATAAAATAACCACTCAACATTAGAGCTCAATTTTCATAAGAAGAAACTTCTGTAGCTAGAAAAGTTACTAGATCTAATTTCACGTATTCATGAGTTAAATGATGTCATCTTGGGCTGTCAATTTTTGATATAATTGTTATCATCAATACCTATAAAATAACACCGATAATAAAGTTTGAACATCAATTCTTTGCCATCGATTAATCGATTTTTAGGATCGATTCAAAGGCCTCGGTCTGATTCATGTATCGATTCTTTTTCTAGTGATTTTTAAAAGATCGAAATAAATCAAAACTTCGAATCAATTCAGATGAAAATTAGTTTTGTTGGTCTTAGGAAATGTTTTTGTAGATTATTAGTACTAGGAAAATTTCGAAAGCAAGTCTTTCAATCTTGGTCTCCTAATTAATTATTATTTGTCTTTAGTTAGTAAAGTGAAGAGTATAATCCACTGAAGTACTCTTTTCACGTCTAGGTTCTGTAAATAATCACATCATTTTTTTATTTTGTAATATTATTTATAGTGACGTGTTAACCAAAAAGTCAATGGTTTGAAAATATTTAGTAAAAACCTCATTTGCCCCATGGAGTTTTGGTAGTTATAGCATGCTTACACCTACAATCTACACTTCCACCAAGCTAGTGATTCCCAAGTTTTGAGACACACCTTCCCACAAAAAGCTGTGAGGTTTCATCAAGACGAATGCCAACAAGTGTGTTTAGTTTTAGTACAATCCCTAGTTCTCGACCAATTAATTTAAATAAATAAGTTGTATTGATTTCACAGTTTATGAAAGATTAATTCGCTGTGACTGAGGAAATAAAATAAGGGCGTCCCTGTCTGGAATCTAGTAGTTAAAAGTTCAGGTTTGTCTCCAATATATAGCCTGAGTTTCTTAAGAATCTTCTGGAAGCTCCTGGATCCCCAATATCCCTTTTGATTTGGAGGGGGAAAAAACCTTTTGAAAAATACAGAATTTTACTAACTGCCTCATTCACCTTACATAAAAATGGTTTTCCACCAGCACTGGTTATTCTCTTCGAGTAAAACGTTTAAAGTGCTCCTCAATGGGAAAAATCATATAGTAAGCCTAACACTACACACAAGTGCCCCTAAATTTACAAATTATAAGACAGAACAGAAACAAAGTGTACATTGTATGTAAGGCCACACACATTATTTAAATCACTGCCCTTTGTGGTTACCACAAAATTAATATAATTATCTTCCAGAGGCATTTAATAAATCATACATTTTTTGCTGCCTAAACTTCCCGCGCACCCCTCCACGCCATCCACGACCAACCATTAATTCATTTTTGCTGCCCCCACCCCTTTCTAATGAAACATTTTGACCCTCCCATTCTGTGTAAATTTCTTGGTGCACCGCTTTTGCTTAGTGTAGTCAGATAGAGCAAACTTTATTTTCATGAATCGTTAAATCGATCTTTGGAAGATCGATTCAATGCACTCGATCTTTTACATGAATCAATACTAAGCCTTGTGATCTAGATTGATCCAGAAAATCGATTCAAAGCCCTTGAATCGAACCCCCTAAGTTATATTATATGATTGGTCGCAAAAGATTTTTTCTACTATTTTTAATGTTCTTAAAAGACTTTTAAAAATAAGTCAAGGACCATGATAATAATGAATATAGTGGCCTTTAATAAATAATGTAGATTTAAAATACATTTTGTTATTGTCAATTAACTCAGCTATTCTCTGCAAATTATTTCTGAGCGGTATTACAGTTGAAAGGATTTTTATTTAATCTCACAGGAACTACATCAGAGAATTGACTAAAATACTCTCTAATCACAGCATATAATATAAAATTACAAATAATGAAAAATAGCAGCACCATAACTATACCAAATATTTAAATATAAACTTTAGTTTAATCTACATATTAAAGATACAAATGGAAAACATAGTTTTTTTAGACTTTAATGAATATCGAAGTAACTTTTTGGGGGAGTGGGGAGACTATAATAAATCACCATAACTTGATATTATTTAAAATATATCTGGTCATATAATCATAATAATTCAATAATAGAAAAGTATTATAAAATATGCAATCCTAAAAATAACTATTCCTAACCTAACATAGATTTTGTTAGCATTTTGAAGATTCAGTTAAAGGCTAATTTGAATGGATTAACTTGTAGTTATAACATTATAAATGAAATAAAACTGTTAAGTATAGGCTAACACATTTTCTAGCGTTTATTTTGTTTTGTAAAAGATTATAAGCTTACATTTGGTTTTATCATGGCATATTATATGAAGCTTAACTAACAGACGTCTGTCTGCCCCACAACCATTATTATCTATGATTTAACATAATTTGAATTTCAATAATGAATTTCAATTAATTCTGGGGCATGAATTCATTTAAATAAGCCTAATCCCTTATTAGAAAGTTGATGTGAATAATATCTAGTACTAAACTCTAGAAATATCTTCTTAAAACTAATGTTTGATTATTATTCTGCTAATTATCTGTTGCGATATCGTACGTTTACTATCAACTGAATCATATAAGAGTTTAAAAATTTTGAATACACAGAGCCTCGTGTATTTTCACAAACGCCATCAATATAAACATGGTGCCTCTATATTTAAATTATAGTGTATTTCAGTAATCCCACCGTCTTTGGTGGCCGTATGGTCTAAGGTGCTACTATCGCATTAGACTAGACTTCCGATGGCGGGGAGATTGAGGTTAGAATCTCGGTTAAGTGTACTAAGGGTGGTTTTTCTTAAATGGTTTTCTACTCTACCTCCACTTAAATGGGGGTGAACTCTCTCAAAATACAACCTTTATAATCCCTAAAACCATCAGAATAATTATTACATAGAGCTATAACACGAACGAGTAGTAAGACGTGGAGCTGGAAAAAAAAGGTCAATTCCTGTTTCTCTTAGGTCTATATTACACTAGAACTCCACGGTAGGTTTGATGGCATTTGTGGTGTCTGCCACGCTTACCTCACTCTGTGTTTTCTTAAGGGAATGTTGATATTAGTACAGTGTCTCGTCACCCATACTGGCATTTCTGCCTGACTGGCAGCGATGTCAGGTGTGTAGTGCATCATTGATTTCTTTGTAATCGGCGTTGCTACCAGCAGAGCAGCCGTAGCATACTAGTTTGACATAGGCCTTATAGGCTGTGGTTATACTGCTAGCAAATTTACACAAACTCAACTTTGCGCGAATACGCTCGTATACGTGCGAATATGGCTCTGGCTATGGTGATAGCGTAGTCGCGCGCAAATTATTGGGAATAGCCCTTTGTTTTAAGTAAATGGATCCCGCCTTAGAATCATATTTTCTAGAAAACAATAATTTAGAATTCTTCTGTTCAGAGAATACCACTAGAGAATATCTTCCCAACGCAATTTAAGTGAATACTATGTATTACATGAAGAGCTATCTAGTCAATCCGCCAAATTTTACGAATACTACCGAATGTCTATTAGTAAATATAATTATATACTAAGTGCAATTGATAGAAAAAATAGATAAACATTGTAATTTCTGGGAATGTATTTCACCATCTGAAAAATAATTGTCATTTACATTAAGGTAAGCTAATTGCACAATCAATTAGTGCATGCTTAAAGCATTTTAGGAAAGTGTTTTGTTCAAGTGAAACTCCTAAAGTAAGTAACTAGATATTGGACGTCTTCATTGGTTTCTTGTAACATGTTTTAAAACTGGGTTTTGTTTTTTCATAATTCCACCAAGATATTTTGTAATATGTATGTGTTTGTTTCATTCATTTCACTTGTATATGTGAATCCTTGTGACGGTGTTGATGACTGCACTGACATTATAGGGGAAGATGGATAAACTGTGTGCATTGGCATCATGGGTGGAGACACTGCTTGCTCTTCAGTAAAAGCTTGCTGCAGTTTAATTTGGACCATGAGCTTCCGGACAGTCCTAACATTTTTCAAGTGTGGCAGCAAACACATTAAAAAATTATAGTCAGAATCTGCAATGTTTTTAGGAGGGGCTTGAATGACCTTTGCTTAGAGAAACTCAATTTTTCTGTTTCGAGTTCTAGCACCTTTTGTATGCCTGATTGACGCTTCTCCTGTAGTACTGCTTTTGAAAGTTTCTTATTTTCATTTACAAATGTTTCTTTTGAGACGTTTTTGGAACGAGGGTCCATTTCAGCCAAAGAGCTTTCGTCCTTATTCGAATTGTTTTCGAAATAATCCCCTTCTTAAAAAAAAAGAATGGTATTTATCTGAAGTGCAATTTTTTTGTGATATGAGATTTTCAAGTGAAAGTGTGGGAATATCTCCTGATTATTCTCTTGGTGACATTTGGTCAGTCAAGAAGGTTAAGAAGCGTATAACCCGAACGTTTAGTAAGACGTGGTGCTAAATAATAATAAGGTTAAGTTGTTGAAATACGGCCAAAACGAGCCTTTTTTTTTGCCACCAGCAGCACTGAAACCTTTTTTGCTCGAATTTTCAGCAATTCACGACGATATGTGTCTCGTAATCCTTTCCGCTTTCCTTTTAAGGCCTTACCTGAAATAAAAATATATACATACATATGTTTGTTGTTGTATATGCATGTGTTTGGTGGGTGGAAGGGGTGTTATAAGGTAGGGGAGGGGACGAAGGTGTTAAAATTTTGAATACGTGTGTGAGAGTATAATAAAGTAGAATTCTATTGGTTTGAAGTATATTATTTGTGTGTGTTTTTTTTAAAAAGTAAAACTCTACATTTATGCTACCTATTTATTATTTGGTATTTTTTGCAGGTATTTATCAACTGGTCTAGGTTTCTGGTCCCTAGCTTTTCATTTAGAATGTCACACTGTAGAGCAAGAAAAAATATTTACGAAACACGTCAAGCTATATGGACCTCATTGCAATATCAACATTTACCTTTTCCCACGGAGGAGATTATAACCATAGCTGCAAAGGAGTTGTTTTTTTGTTGTTGTAAAATGAGACTTCCCAAATTCTGTAGGCTGCATAGATGGAAAGCATATTTGCATCAAATGCCCAGTTGGATCAGGTACAGTATTTTTTATTTCAAAGTTCTACTCTATAGCGTTGCAAGAGGTAGCTGATGCAAATAATTGTAGATTTTTATGTGTTGACATCCGTGGTTATGGAAACCAGAGTGATGGTGGAACATTTATGGCATCTTCGCTCTATCATCAATTGGAAAATAGATCATTGAAATTACCAGAAAGAAGAGAATTGTTTAATTCCAACATTCCAAATACCTAATGTACTACTTGGTAACCAAGCATACCCTTTGCAAACATATTTGATGAAACCTTACTCAAGAAAAATCTTTCACGAGAGGAATAAATGTATACTTACAGACATTTACGAGGTCACAGTGTTGTGGTATGCGCTTTTGGGATATTGACTTCAAAATGGAGAATTCTCAAACAAGTCCATTGAAGCTCATCCTGATAAAGCTGATTTATTGTAAAATTTATTTGCTTGCTTCACAATATCGTTGTTGATCGAGAAGGCATCTCCACATTAACTATGTTGAAGGTTCAATGTTCACCTTTTGAAGGTACCAGAGATGTTGGATAGTCACGTGCAAACAACAGATGTACTAACACTTCTTATGAAATAAGAAAAGTTTTCAAATTCTTCTTTAACAATAATATTGAAGCTATCCAAAATTCAAAAAAACCATTACCGATAGTAAGAACTGAAAAAAAAAGTTTTTAAAATTAAAAAATAATATTACAATAAAGGTGTTTTGCACATACTCACTTGATGAATTTAATTCTTCTGCGACTTCAATCCATAATTTCTTAGACTTGACACGATTAAGGTCGCTTTTGCTTCTCTGACCCCACAGAGCCCTTCTCACAAGAACCAAACCAATAAGTGTATTAAACTCCATATTTGTATTCTTTATCACTTTAATTACTATTCAAAAATCTTTGAAATAAATGTCGTTAGCGCTAACGAAATAAACTTATTAGAACTTATAGAGATTCACGCGTACTCGCGTGACTAATTCGCTTGTAGTATAACCGTCACTTTTGCGCAACACATGTTTGTTTCCTTCTGGTGAATATGCTTCTACTGTAACCACAGCCTTAGGGAAGCGTTGGACATCCAATAAAGACCACCTTTGATTGCTACCCTAAGATTTTTATTAGATCAACATACTCTACAGGTTTTTAATTATAATCACAAAATATATTTAATTTATGATATGTTTGTTAAGTTTTGTAATATAAAATATATATATGTTTTGTAATATAATATATATATTCAACAAGTAGCTACTGACAATAATAGATGTCACTACAATCAAGGCTTATTTTATCTAGCCCCAAAACTAAACAATATTTTTAGTAATGATCATTGATCGTTATTCGTTAGTTTAGTTTGTTTTATGGTCCTTTGTTAAATAATAATTGTTGCTGTGTATAATGTTAGAATATATTATTTATTGAAATTGTAGGTGATAGTAAATTCTTACTATTTATTTATCTTCACGTTTATTTTAACACTAATAAAGTTAGACAAGTATGGCTGTGCGACGAGCTTCTCATTCTGGCAGCTGGTATTCAGATTCAGGTATTATACATTGTGTAGACATTGATCAGCTGATTTTTGCTACAAGTCAATTCATTCTTCATTGTCTATTTACACTATTTCAGGTGGAATAAGGTCGACGACTCGTCGCGCTATCGATGTGTTTAGTACTAATTGATTAGAAATAAGCTTTAACATTTGAACTATTAGTGCTATTCATTGTCAACTTTACCAATAAAATAAAATAAAATTATTTTTTTAATTTCCAGCTTTCTCATCCACTTTAATTATTTTGATCAATTTATTTAACTGATGGTCTAGGGCTAGCTATGCTCAATATATTATTCGTAAGTTATTCATTAATAAATACACTCTTAGAAACTCCTAATTTCTTTAGCAGATTTGAGTAATACCCAGTTCATCATCAACTGAACATTCACTTAAGGTCACTTAAAACTAGTGTGTGATCAATATTCACAGAACTTAACTGGGTCAAACACTTACAATGAATTTGGACAATTGTTCACCAAAATTAAATCAAATCATTTAGGGCTGATTAGGCTGCAAGTATTTGCAATATCAGCTTTACTGTACAAAATAAAGGTTAACTAGAGGTTATAGTTCGCGAAATGTAGGGGGGGGGGATGTAGTGGTAGGACTACTGAAGAATTTGTCTGCATAATCTTACCATAAACAAATGAAGTACATACTAAATAGCCCTGGTGATGTCGCTCACTTCACTTAACTTGAAAGTTCTCCCTGGATAACTCTTTAAGTGAACTGTATTGTGATGGCTTCCATTTAAAAACATGAGAATTACCTTTATGTCATGCCAGACATGAAAGTTGAGTGAACATTAAGTTGATCATGATCACGGCATAAAAGGCCTCCCCAAACAATTTCGGGATTGTTGGCTGTTTCAATCCCACGTGATTAAACTGTAAAAGTAATCACAAGAGAGTGTAGGACAATCACATCAAAATTATCCTGAATCAGTATCATCATCATCATCATCATTATGATTAACTGAATAACTAACCATCTTGAGCGTTATTTTCAGCATTTAATCTTTTCGAGCAAAACAACTGTAATTTCAAGTAAACAGAAAATCTTCAAGGCCATGCCGACTGGAGTATGGACAATGGACATTAAAATGCTGGGGCAGTAAAAGGGTTCTTAAGTTTCTTAATTACAACTTAAAATTATGAATAGATTGTCAATTTTTCTATTTTTACTATTAAGTAGCCCTACTTGAAACACAATTTCAAGTTAAATACACCAAGGTACATATTTTTCCAAGGAGATGTGTCAAATCAACTTTGAATATTAGCTTTTGAAGTCCAATCTATTTTTTTTTTCAGCCAAAGAATTGAATAAACAGTTGGGCACTTGGCTTAACAATGCTGATCTAAGCCATGGACCTGCACGTGCCATTATTGCTCCGTGAGTAGTTTTTGCTTTAATTTGAATTATTTTAACTTAAAAAATTTAATAGTGTAATTAATTAACTACAGAAGCCTAAATTTATTCTAAACCTGTCAATCATAAAAAATGTTTCTTAATAAATGTGTAAAATCCACATTCCTCCAGTAAGCTAATGCTCTTAGGATCATGTGTGTGTGTGTGTGTGTGTGTGTGTGTGTGTGTG